>OX402049.1:13404660-13737160 GCA_947859365.1 Archips crataeganus | reverse complement strand
CAATTTTGTATGAAAATCCATTACATACCAGTTGTCTAACCGCGCCCGCAACGTGATACGTCCCGGCCTATTATTTGGAACACAACGTAAACATTACATAGCATGTTTGAGAAAAGTAATTTTTTGGTCGACTATACTTGACTTGTGTGTGGCAGATCTCGAAATCGCTTCTTAAAAATTGTTTAAACTTTACCTTTCAGCTCCAACATCCAAAAAAATGCCTGATATCGAGTCGTTCGATATGATGAGCTGCATGGATTGGCTGCCAGCTGTTCATTCTAAGACAGTGTCAATGACACCGCCGCTACCATCTATCGACTGAAGATCTGTGCAGGATTTGTGGAATAAAATATTTCTTTTATTGACTACTTACTTACATTTAATCAAGTCAGATCCGGTCTACACGGCCACATTTTTAAACGGCCACTTAACTTGAACGGCCACTTTTTCACCCAGCCATAATTCAGTCCAGAAAATAGGTTTAGTTAAGTAGGTAGCTTCTCCTACCCGAAGGCCAAACTGTCTAGAAATAGGAGCCCCGAGACCCGAAGCGGGGCTCCGTCGAATTTGCAGGTTTTAACTGAATTACGGATGAATAAATCCTGGGTGAATTAACTCTGGGTCACAGATAGTCACAGATATAGATCGTCTATCTATATCTGTACTCTGGGTGCATTAAGTTTACGCAGCGAGAAATTCACGTAGATGTCATTCGGGGAAATGGCCGAAGTAGGAATTTGCATAGTGGTCTTTCGAGAAAGTGGCCGATGTAGAAAATGGCCGATGTAGGAATTAACACAGTGGCCGTCGAAGGAAGTGGCCCTAGGTGACCGGATTCATCAAGACGTCATCTATTCTGACTAATAGTCAACATGAGCGGCTCCACAAAAGATACGGCCATGCCATCTCACTTGACCACCGACGTTGGAAGGAGATGATTAGGTACATTTTTCACCAGTACCTAATCATGCTCGTGCTATGTGCGAAGCAGGTGGTGGAGTACAGAAAACGATCGCAACGCACAACATGGCAAAAATTGGAAGTAAATGAGGAAGTAATGTTGTCAACGCTACGCGGCGCCACCGTCGTGCACGGTCCCAATACCACAGAACATCGAGGCATTGACCCTTGAAAAATAGGTTGATTTACCCTTTTATAAAAAAAAGACAATATTCTTTTCGATGACTGACTGCCAGTGCCTACAACTATTTTTATAAAAAAGCCATTGTACATCAAGGGCCGTAAGAAGGGGATTACTAACGAGAGTCGGTTAGAAAAATTATCTGCTTTTAATGACTAGTTTGTAGATTCCCTGACTGCCCGAGATCCACACAATGATTTTCATCACATTACGAGAAAAAAATACAAAGACTACCCGCCAATACAGATTGTCACTTTTTTCGAGTCATCTACCATAGACAACGCTAAGAACTGTTTTTAGATTAGAATTCGAATGGCCATACGGCCAGATTCTGCCAACACGTCAAAAAAATATTTACTTTATGGCCACAATAAACCGAGAGCGCGGGGCGCCGAGTAGATAAGTTTTGTGTTGTAAAATTCGATTATAGTATAGCTAAGTTTTAAAGATATACCTAAATAAAACGTTAGCTGACATGAAACCTCCTTCCTTAGTCTGAAATGACGTACCTACTAACTTGTTTGCAAATTTTAAAACAAAAGTAATAACTCCCTCGGGAGGAAAAACTATTCGTAAATCCATAAATCCCTTAAGAACAATAAATTTAGGCCATTGTCCTTTAGTGTACAGGCATGGAATAACACCTTTGACGAGCGAGTGTGACGAAAAAATTATAGTGCAGTTCTTTTTTGCTCACCCAAATATTTCGGTGAAACGCCAAGACAAGTGAAAACAAAGCATGAGTTTATTACAGTGACCGCACTCGTTAGCGACTGCGTAAATGATTTGTATGGAGAATTGTACAGCGCCTCTAGCGGTCACATACGAAAAAGATGGTTTAAAGATCGCTAGTATGGGTACAGGAATTATAGTGCATCACAGAAATATATTGAGATATAATGTAGATATGATATAATCTAGATATAATGTCTTTGTGTGCATGGTGTAAAATTACTCCCGAGCCACGAATTCATAATCGCACATTAACCCATTTTTACACGCTTTATTACACGCTTTATTACACGCTTTATTACACGCTTTATTATATATATATATTATATTATTAGCTTCACCTGTATGTATGTTTGTAACCGACTCCTTAGGGCGCGATTTTGACCCACTTCCCGGTTTCCGATTGAGCTGAAATTTTGCACATATGTGTAAATTGGATGACAATGCAATATTATTGTAACATGGAGCTGATCTGATGATGGAGCTGGATGGTGGCCATAGGAACTATGTAATAAAACAACACAATCCCGTCGAGTTTGGGCTCGTTTGATTCGTCTTGACGAGCACTTTGATCCCAGATGGTAACCAGGGTCTGATGATGGAGCTGGAAGATGGCCAAAGGCACTCCACAATAAAACGACACAACCCCATCGAGTTTGGGCTCGTTTAATTCGTCTTGACGAGCACTTTGATCCCATATGGTAACCAGGGTCTGATGATGGAGCTGGAAGATGGCCAAAGGCACTCCACAATAAAACGACACAACCCCATCGAGTTTGGGCTCGTTTGATTCGTCTTGACGAGCACTTTGATCCCATATGGTAACCAGGGTCTGATGATGGAGCTGGAAGATAGCCAAAGGCACTCCACAATAAAACGACACAACCCCATCCAGTTTGGGCTCGTTTGATTCGTCTTGACGAGCACTTTGATCCCATATGGTAACCAGGGTCTGATGATGGAGCTGGATGATGGCCAAAGGCACTCCACAATAAAACGAAACAACCCCATCGAGTTTGGGCTCGTTTGATTCGTTTCGACGAGTACTTTGGTCCTAGATGGTAACAAGGGTCTGATGATGGAGCTGGAAGGGGGGTAGGTGGCGGGGTGGTGGGGGAATGGGGTATGTGGGGTTAGGGGGTCGGGGGTTTAGAGGGTTGGGGGTTAGGGTGTGGCGGTTGGGGTTAGGGGATAGGGGGGGGGTTTACGGTAAAAAGGGTGGGGGTGTTGGGGGGTTCGGGGGTAAGTGATTTTGGGGGGTTGTGGGAAATAGGGAGGGGGTAAGAGGCCTAGATGGTAACAAGGGTTTGATGATGGAGCTGGAAGGGGGGGGGGGGCAGGTGGCGGGGAGGGCTTGGGTGGTGGGGGTCGGGGTTGGGGGTTGGGGGTCTGTAAAATGAGAAGGGGGATTAGGGGGGGGTTGGGGAAATGGGATGGGGGATGTTGGGGGGTTGGGTTTAGGGGGTTGGGGGGTTGTAGGTGAGGGGGGTAGAGTTAGAAAGAAAGAGGTTTACGTTTAGTAGTGTAGAGCAGTGCGCGCGCACCAAAGACCAAGTATAAGATGGACTGATTCTATTTAAGACGAGCAAAAACCGTTTTCTCTTTTTAGCACATGGAAACTCTCACTGTGAAAAAATGCAACTAAAAAATAGAAAATAAATAATAGTTTAAAAAAACTAAAAAACACGCTTTAAAAAATAAAAAATAAATTTTAATAAATTTCAATTCACTATTCTTATAGTACAGTAAAAAATCTTTATAAGCAATTATTATATTGTTATATCCAGATCAAAACTTGTAAACAATTCTAAATATTGATAAAATAAATAATAATAGTTTAAAATATTTTATTGTAAAAAAAGCGTGGGGTGCTTTTTAAGATGTTATCAAAATGATAATCCTTGACAATTGACACCATGCACCCCACGCTTTTTTTTACAATAAAATATTTTAAACTATTATTATTTATTTTATCAATATTTAGAATTGTTTACAAGTTTTGATCTGGATATAACAATATAATAATTGCTTATAAAGATTTTTTACTGTACTATAAGAATAGTGAATTGAAATTTATTAAAATTTATTTTTTATTTTTTAAAGCGTGTTTTTTAGTTTTTTTAAACTATTCTTTATTGGCAACATAAAAGAACTGTCACTGTCAGTCATTGGGTCAAGTCAAGTGTTACAAAGGAAAGGAATGTCAGTTAACGTCACGTCACTATTAATTCACGTATTGAGAATTTTCATAATGAAATAATATTTTGTTTGAATCTTCTATTAAAATCAGACAATAGTATGAAAGAGCATTGCTTACATTCAAGATAAACACACGTTTTAATCTAAGCGCGTTATTTTTAAAACATAACCTCTAAGGGAAAAAGTTAAAATGCATAAGAATCCAGAGTTTCAAGCTGTGGTCCTGGCTGCAGGCAGAGGGTCCCGCTTGCCAGATGTCGGAGGTTCTGTGTCGAAATGTCTCCTGCCAGTGGGACCGTACCCTGTTTTATGGTACTCCTTGCATTTATTGGAGAAAATGGGCTTCCAAGGTAGGACAAATTGAAACAGTGTTTCTTAATCACACAGCGAAATACTAACGTTCACGTTTTACTTGTTTGTAGCTCTAAATTATTGTATAAAATTAAATTATAAAAAAATTGTCCATTGCTTATTTTTACTTTTTAGAAGAGCTTGAAAAAATTCAAAATCATTTACTTACTAATTATTCAGAACCTCAAACAAGTAAAATAATAAATAAAAGTATTTTAGTATGTGATTACTTACTGATTAAGAATAGGCACTTACACAGAGTACCACAATGATTTCCTGTTCTGTGTGGAGTCTGTAAATTGCATGCTTTATTATGCATTTTTTTTCTTTTAAGGCTTGTGAGTTTATTTGTGATATTTTTCTTCCAGAAACCATGGTTGTTGTTCTAGATGAAGACAATTCAAACATTCTCAATGCTTTAGAAAGATGCCCATTGAAAATAAAATATGAACTCATTGTGATACCGTCTGATGAGGACTGGGGCACAGCAAACACACTAAAACACATCAGCAGCCGAGTTGTCACCGACCTTTTAGTTATCTCTGGAGATCTGATCACCAACATCAACCTCAATGAAGTACTTAATCTGTCTCGAAAACATGATGCAGCACTTACTGCTTTGTACTTTAACAATGGACCAGAAGAATGGATTGAATTACCGGGACCAAAAACAAAAGCCAAACCTGACAGAGACCTAGTGTGCATAGACAAGGAAACCCAGCGACTGGTGTTTGTAGCCAGTGCTAGTGATTTCGAAGAGAATGTCACTCTACCAAGACTGCTAATAAAAAAATTTAACTCAATTAGCATGTACAGTAGATTGTTGGATGCACATGTATATGTTATGAAACATTGGGTCATTAACTACCTTGTGGAGGCAGATAAGTTTATTTCCGTGAAAGGTGAATTAGTCCCCCACATTGTAAAGAAACAATTGACAAAGCCTAAAAATCGAGCTGAAAAAACTGGGATGTCGGAGAAGAATGTAGACATTTCTAAGGACATTTTTGACTATGCTGTAGAGCATGGTTATGAGAGTCAGATTCGAGTAATGTCGCACTACAATGACCATGAGCTGGGATCTAAAGGAGTTTACTACAATGACATTCTAAGGTGCTATGCTTACATTGCTGAGAAAAATACATTCGGAATCAGAGTTAACACACTTTCAGCTTTTTATTTGTCTAACAGTAAGGTATGTATATCTGTTAAATATTAAGGTGACAGTGTTTGAATTGTTTTTTATTTCAATTTCTACTTTTTGTTGAGGCTGAGAACACTCCAGGTGATTGTGTCAGCCTCATTTGTGCTTACATAGTTCCCTACTCATAGGAAAAGACAAATCAATAACATAGTATATTATGGTAATTGTTTTATCAGATGATGGCTCTGTTAGCCAACAATAGAATTGTCTGGCCATTATACATATTGCTGTTTTCCAGAATTGTTATCTTTTTAAATGCCATCATGAATATGTTGAAAAATCACCTAGTTTTAATTTATCAAGCATATCACAGTTTAAAAAGAATGCAACTTCCACTAATTTATTTTTATACTAGATTGATTTACAAAAACATACAACAATTACTATGATGTACATTTGTAAGCTATACTCCTACTCTTATTTCAGATATTATCAAAATGGGAAGAGCTGACTGGTTCTGCATTAACTGACAGATTCCACCCCAGCAGTGAAGTCAAGACAAAACAAATAGATGAGACTTGTATAGTGGGTGACCAGAGTGTGGTCAGTGAAAAGACTTCCATCAAAAACAGCTTTATTGGTACTAACTGCACTGTTGAAAACAAAGTTAGATTGACCAACTGCATCTTGATGAACAATGTTGTTATTAAAGAAGGGTAAGTGTTATTTTGACTAATGTTGAAAAATTAAACCATTTTTTTTTATCCGGCAATGGCATACAGTGGGTCAATTCATTACATACTAATTTTAACAACCGGTATGAAATTGGATATTTTTTGAGTTCCACCCATATCTGTGGGGCTAGGTTACATCATTGAAGTGAAACTTTTAATGCAACTTCCAACAAGGTTGCGTTAAACGTTTAACGCTACCATGGAGGGGGTATGAAAGCATTAGTATATGTAGTGACGAAGCAAGTAATCTCGCATTGTATATATACTAACGGATGTTAAAAACTTCGATAGTGTGATGCAGAACTCATACTGTCTGTGCAAATATATGAGATTTGATAAAAGCGCCATCTAGTGAGTAATTTAAACACATAAATGCATAAGTAAATTTAGTAGACGGGTTAAGTTATTGCCATAAGGTTCATATAAGTGCCTTTTTCATTTCCACATTACGAAGTTGCACTTCTTCCGCGCGGAGGAACTGCACGCACGATTTTTTTTCTTGTAGTTCTACTTAGTATTATAACCAACCAATATCAGTATCAGCCCATGCGCAATATAGAGTTCCATACTAACATGCAACTTACTTGTTAACTTGTAAAGCTTACTGAGCTGCAATAGTTTCGACTGTAACAATGAATAGTATCAAAACTACAAAATACAAATTTTGCAGATTCAGCACTGTATGCTGTGTCACAGTATTGAAACTTCAAAATACAAATTTTGCAGATTCAATACTGTATGTTGCAAAGGTTGCGGCAGTTGGTTTTTCTTTTAAATTCGTTATATATATACTGCTATTATGATTTGTTTCAAACTTGTCAAGGTATACCGTTAGGAGGGGGAGTTTCCTTGTAGGACTGCTGTGTTAAAAAAAAGTGTTGTGTTAAATACTTTAAATGTATTTAATTTAATAACATTGTAAGAGTAAATCTGTTTGAAATACAGCGAGTGGGGGTAAGATGAAAAACAGTGTAAGATGAAAACCACTCGTAGCACCCGGTACTAAGAGTAGTTTTCATCTTACACTGCCTTTCATCTTACTTTCATCTTACCCCCACTCACCCTAATATACCTTATTGAATTGTTTGCCGGATTCTTCCCAATAGGGTTTATCCAAACAGTTAGCAGATTCTTTGACTTGCATAAGCCTAAATTGAATGAATATAACTATTTAGACTTTGACTATGGAACCCTAAAAATGATGCTGTGTTACATCATTCTCAGATAACATGTTATAGTTTGTGATTTTGTGGAAGAAATAGAATTGATATCAAAAAACATTGATGTGATCAGTTATTGATCTCTAATTGATAGTTTTATTTATTTTTGTGCTAGGAAACTTTGTAAGCGTGATCTTGGCCAGAACTGATAGCATAAGTGGCACCACCCAATCGATCCATGTATAGAGGTGTGCTGTGCAAAATGTGATTGAATAGCCACTGTGATAGCCAGCCACATCAGATGAATACATAATATAGAGATTAAATCGCTACAAATCTCAATGTAATAATTAATAATTCATTTAATTGAAACTTGTTACAGATGCATCCTTCAAGATTGTGTGCTGTATACTGGAGCTTTTGTGGAGGCAGGATGTTCACTGACCTATTGCCTCATTGGTCCACACCACATAGTGCCTGCTTCATCATCTGGTAACCACCAGATTCTAACAGAAACCACTGATAATATGATTACCCTGGGGTAGATATTTATTTAAGAATATACCTATTATTAATTCTGTTGTAACATTTTTAGTTATCCATAACCCACCTGCTAAATTAAGATAGATGGGGCTGTTTCACCACCCATTGAATAATTTTAACTGACGGATAAATGTGATGCCGTCTCCGTCTATTCAAACAAAACAAACAGAAAACTCTGGTTGGGGATGTATCTACAGGGTCCCATTTGCGACCCATAACATTTATTTATAACATTTAGTCATGTACATACAAGGTGTTATAATATTTAAGTCAGTCCATGATGCCTGTAAGGGCACATAATAATAATAATTATAACCAAACTTAAGATTAGCTTATGTTAGAAATTATATGAAATTATTACAATCATGCATTTAATATTAATTGCCGTTATACCTAGGTATGTCAATGAGTTATTGAAAATCGGTCACACACAATTTCATGAGAATCGGTCGAGCCATTTCGGAGGAGTTTGGTAACAAACACCGCAACACAAGAATTTTATATATTACTAGCTGTTGCCCGCGACTCCGTCCGCGAAGAATGGGGGGGGGGAATAAAAAATAGCCTACAACCTATTCTCAGACCTACCGAGTATAGAGAAAAAAGTTTCATAAAAATCGGCCAAGCCGTTTCGGAGGAGTTCGGTAACAAACACCGTGACACGAGATTTTTATATATTAGACTAGCTGACCCGGCAAACGTTGTTTCGCCATATAAATTATTTCTTATCACCTAGGGGCTCAGATCAAATAAAAAGTAAAGATAGAACGCTACGAACAACGAAGTGAGGCCGGTCAAACTACACCAATCCGTGTGCTTACACAGTGGCACGCACACACTTGCAATCCAACCACACCAAAACCTTATTACTTCAACTACGCATTCCGGTGGAGCACAGCGTATTTTTAAATTCGATATTATCACTAAAAATAAAAATAAAAAGCAGGATGGAATCACTTATCACACGTTAGTCAACTCAAAAACCAATATTTTCAATAATAAATAATAAATATTGCTTAGATACCAAAACGTCAACACTAGTGTTGCCATTATAATGTTGTAGTTACCCTATTATTGGGTAAATGCCGCCTATGTAATACAACCTTTTCTTTTTTGATTTTAAATTCAATTCTTTATTAGCACGGCTTAAAACGTGAGAACGTGACACGCAATGTAAAGCTGTTTGTTTCTTGTAAAAGTTTACTAACTTATTTTAATGCAGTAACGGTATTAAAGTGTGAAAGTAATTAGTACATAAATATCGTACGGGCTAATTACCCGACTGCGGCGGAGCCGAAAAGGAGGGTTATGTTTTTCACCGTCATGTATGTATGTACGCCCAGTACCCACGGCTTAGATGATTTGACAAATGAGGTATCGTTGAATTTGTCTTTGCGACGTGAGTGCCAAATTTTTCCGTAGTTTTTTGAAATATATATATTTACTTGTATACATACCGTTTTAAGTATTTTTTCAGATTTCCAAAGCGCAATAAAAATGTTACAGAGAAGTGGATTGGAGTAATTCGTGATAATCGAAATGAACCATTATGGCATCCAATTGCCCGTAGCGTAGTTTCATCATTCAGGCTCATTTTAAAAGCGACGACTTGTACTACACAAATAAAAAAGGGTTTTCACAAACTTATTAATTTGAAATACAAAGGAGGTCTACCTAACTTTTTAATAATTTCAGGACTAATGTTTAACTCAATAGGGCAGGGAAAGGGACGTCAACATCATTCGCATTAATTCACGTTTTTTGCCAAAAGTAATGGAAAAACAATTGTGTACTTAACACGAATTAGGATCTTTTGAAAAAAAATCCTTTTGCTTTGCTAGTGACATAGAAAAGTTTGAGAGTCACAGATATGCCAAATTTTTGTATGAGGGGCAAGATCGGATACCAAAATATTAAAAAAAAAGTATCTAACGGGTATACTTAAATTTGTAGTTATTAGTGACTCCAATTTACATACGTTTCAGAAGGGATAACATCGGATATATTCCCTTTAGAGACCTTATTCTCTAAGCATTAAAAGCGCCTCTACATCTACATCCGGTGTTACCCCTTGATGACCAATTAATCGTCACACTTTAGAAATAGTTTGTGCTATCTTTCCACAGGTATAACATATTAACCTTTGATTTTATAGTAATAACCGATATTTGAGCCTAAACGACGGTTATTTATTAACCATTTACGCCATATTTCAACAATCTGACGCGTACTGATACCGAGGAAAAAAAGTTTTTACCAGGCTCTCTCAACTAGTCTAAAATCTGTCCGGTATTACCCCAACGTACCTTAATGTAGTGTGAGAGACAAGAGTCATAGACTACAGGCCCATGTCCAAAAATGGGTGGGTCATGAGAATAGAGGCTTCCATGCAGAGCAGACGCGTGTTCGCCTTGCATAAGATTAATTTAAAAAAGTTCACGACAATCTCACACATAATTAAGTTACTAAGTATCATTCCCCCGTGAAGTGACAAACAACAGCAAGAAACGAAATAATTAAACAGCGCAGCGGGAACGGCTCCTCTCCACCTCGGGTAAACGAGACGGGCTGCGAATTTTGCTATTTTTGGTCTCGCTCTGTATCTCCGAAGCATAGCGTAACCTCGCGACAAGCCCCGATACAGCAACTGCCGACACCGCTGCACAAACAAAAGTGAAAGTAAGTTTTAAGTGCGCCCTCACATTACTTAATATAAAAATGAGCAGCAATAATAACTGCGCCGCCTGCCAAAAAACTATCACTGTAGCACAGCGTATGAAATGCTCTAAATGCGACTGTCAATATCAACTTGCCTGTCTTAATATTCCGGAACAACGCAAGTTGTCCGATAACTTCAAATCGGAGTGGATTTGTCCCGATTGCAAAAGTAAACAACCTAAGTCGGGCAACTCAAACACACCTGTCCGGCCGTCTGCGCCGACTGACGATGCTAGCGCAAATGTTACCTTGCGCGCGCAGAATCGAAAGGCTGCGTCCGCGGGGGGCCCGCCGGCCGCGGCCCCTGCGGCGGCGGCATCGACGGCGGGTGCGTCCGCGGCCGGGACCGAATGGAGCAAAGCGATTAAACTACTAACCGCCGAAATACGTTTGCTGCGTGAAGACATGACTGAAGTTAAAAACAATCTGAAAAACCTAACTACTTGTATGACACAATGCTCCGCGCGTCTTGACAGCCACGATACTAGACTAATGAACGCAGACGCTAAAATTAGGGCCCTCGAGGAGCGACAGCTGGAGACCTGGGTACTTAACGATAGAATCGCGTCCCTAGAGGAGCAGTTAAACGCCCAAGCACAATACTCCATGCGAAACGAGATTGAGATCATGGGAATCAATGAATGCCATCATGAAAATCTGCATCACATAGCTCTCGTTACCGCCCAAAAAATAGGCGTTGAACTAGTAGAAAAGGATCTTGACTGCGTAAAGCGTGTGGGTCCCCGCCGTAGTACGCCTGAGGGCCAGTCGGAGCCGCAGCCCCGCCCGGTGGTTTTAAAATTCGTTCGTCATTCCAAGCGCAAGGACTTTTTGAGCTGTGTTAAAGGCAGGCGTAATTTGACTTCAGCTGACATTGAAGTAGCGGGCCCATCTCGTAAATTATATTTCAATGAGCGGCTGACGAAGGAAAATCGCAGGTTATTTCGAGAAGCTAGACAAGCAAAAGAGTCGACTGGGGTATAAGCACTGCTGGACCAGCGATGGCCATATACTCATGCGCAAGCGGGATGGTAGTACCGTTATCTCGATACAACGAGCCTCGGATCTTGACCAGTTTGCGCGGCTTGGCACACCTAACCCGGAAGCGGATTGACATCTCGAGTGAAGTCCAGTTCCGCGACCACTTGGAGAGTAAGGCTAAATTAGCCTCGAAGAAGCTCGGCGTGCTCAACAGATCGAGACGGTATTTCACTCCAGCCCACCGCCTTCAGCTTTATAAGGCGCAGGTTCGCCCACATATGGAATACTGCTCTCATCTGTGGGCGGGGGCTCCCCGGTACCAGCTTCTCCCTCTGGATCGCATACAACGGAGAGCGACTCGAATAGTCGGCTGCCAACGAACTTCTGATGGGCTTGATTCCTTGGCGCTGCGTAGAGATGTAGCTTCACTGTGCATCTTCTATCGCATGTACAACGGAGAGTGCTCCGAGGAGTTATTCGGGTTGATCCCTGCCGCATCCTTCCGCCACCGCCCTACGCGACAACACTTCCATCCTCACCATCTGGATGGTTGGTTGTCTTCTACTGTGCGTTTTTCCAGAAATTTCCTGCCTCGCACAGCAAAGCTCTGGAATGAGGTTCCTGCTGCGGTATTCCCGGACCGATATGACCTTCAAGCTTTCAAAAAAAGAGCGTACTCCTACCTAAAAGGCCGGCAACGCACTTGTGACTCTTTTGGTGTCGCAGGTGTCCATGGGCGACGGTAATCGTTTACCATCAGGCGATCCGTCTGCTCGTTTGCCCCCTATATCATAAAAAAAAAAAAAAAAAAAAAAAAAAAAAAGCTTCCGGCAAGGGCGATGCGGCCGTCGATGGTTCTCCGGGTGAAAATACTAGCTCTGTTGCTGAGTTTTAAATGCACTGTAAATCCTACTAGCTTTGTTGACTGTCTTATTTTTCATTGTAAAATAGAGAACTGCTTTTCACACATCTGCTTAACACATTTTTAACACAACATACTTTGTTTATGAGTTATTTTCACACATTAATTATATCACCACACACTCAAATCACGCCAAATTTCTTAAAACGTACTTGACGGTCTATAATGCCAGCTGTATGCTAAATGTATCCAATATCCTATCTCACCATGCTCCAGGCTGACATTGCAACTGATTTAGATAATTTTTGTCAATAGATTGTCAGGTGCGTGAAAATATGGAAGACTGTACACAACTGATAACTAATAATTATAACTTCAAAATGCTATCTTTTAACATACGTAGCATCTAACAAAATTTCGATTCTTTTCTCATAGCACTTCAAAGGCTGAAGATAAAACTAGATGTTATTATACTAACTGAGTGCTGGCTTGCTGGGGGTGTACGCCCGGGCCAGATACCTGGCTATCACGCCTATGCCACCAAAAATAATATTAATCGGGCTGGAGGTGTTGTTGTATACATTGCGGACAGCTGGAATGCTACTGTGAACGAGCCTTTTTTTGTGGAAGCCGAATGTCTAAATATCGAACTGTCGCAATCCATCACTATTATAGCTATATATCGCTCCCCGTCATTTACTCACGTGACTAAATTTCTTTCAGACCTAAATAATGTTCTAAGCTCAATAAAAAATAACCCTACTGTCATTTTGGCCGGCGCTATTAATATTAACACGTTGAACACATCAGATCAAAATTGCAATGAATATTTATGCTTCATGGCTGAGTGCGGCTTTTTGTCGGCTACTTCCAAATCTACTCGGCTTGATTCCTGTCTGGATCACATTTTTGTTAAGTCAGAATCACATAACGCAGTAGGCCTAGTCTGCAGAGCGAGTTTAACGGACCATGATATTGTAATGTTGGGAATGTCTTTAAAAAATGGTAACGGTAAATTTCGACAACGTTTTGTTCAAAAAACCGATTATCAAGCTGTTGCCATGGAGTTGCAAGAAGTAGATTGGACTTCAATAACAAACGTAAAAAATACTGATGTGGCGACGGAAAAGTTCTATTCGGTTATTCTTCCTGTTATACGAAAGCATACTACTGATAAGCGTTTTGGTAGATCACAACACAATCTAAAGCCTTGGATAACGCCGGGACTCATCAAGTGCCAAAAGCACCGAGACCGTTTACATCTGGACCTCAGAAAACACCCCTTTGATCCCGTACGAAAACTCGTATATAATCGGTACAGAAACTTTCTTACGCAGCTACAGCACAAACTTAAATGTGAGTATGAAAACAAAGAGCTCGAAAAAAATAAAAATGACACCAAAAGTTTGTGGAAAACTATCAAGAAAATTACAGAATGTCCGAGGAATATCACAAATGCCATTGAGTTATTGAAATTAAAACCATGCCCGCAAGAGTCAGTGAATGATTGCAATGACTATTTTTCATCTGTCGGAGCTAAGCTCGCTGATAATCTGCTTTCTAACTTAAACGAGACAGAGTCCTCACTTTCTTCGGGCCAGGCCCAGGATCCCCTGACTACTAATAATCTTTTTTTCCAACCTACTGATGAATTTGAAGTAAGTAAACTTATCGCACAATTAAAAAATGATAGTGCCCCGGGTTCGGATGGGTTAAAGCCGTCTTTGATAAAATCAATTAAAAATTCGATCTCTCATCCGCTGGCCCACATTTTCAATTTAAGCCTCTCTACAGGAGTCTTCCCAAGAATGTGGAAAAATGCCACTGTCATACCAATTTATAAGAGTGGTTCCAAGGCAATCCCTGAAAATTATAGGCCAATATTACTGTTACCTGTGCTTTCAAAAATTCTTGAAAAAATTGTTAATAACCGCTTGAGTAGTTATCTGGAGCGTTTCGGTCTGCTTTCGAAGAGCCAGTTCGGCTTCAGGCGTGGAAGGTCAACTGAAAATGCTGTAGATTACTTCACTAGGCAAGTCATCACTGCTCTTGACAGTGGACAAAAATGTGTAGGAGTATTTCTCGATCTCGCTAAGGCCTTCGACACTGTCTCAATTCCCATACTCCTTCGAAAGCTCGAACACTACGGGGTGCGAGGGCTTCCGCTGCAGTGGCTTCACAGTTATTTAACCGAAAGATACCAGTGCATCAGGGTCGGTGAGTACGTGAGTGATGACTTACCAATTCGTTTCGGAGTCCCCCAGGGAAGCGTACTTGGTCCAACTTTATTTACCATTTATATGAATGACATTTTTGCAGTGAATGGCGCAGAGGTCGATCTTATTTGTTATGCAGATGACACTGCCGCTTTGTTTTATGGTGATTCCTGGATTGATGCATTGCGGAAGGCTGAGGGAGGTATGAGAGCACTGACGCATTGGCTGGACCATAATCTTCTCACACTCAACCTAAAGAAAACCCAATTTATTTGCTTCCACAAAACAAGGGCTTCGGCTCCTGAGGGTTTGACAAAGCTGAACATTCAATCTTTGGACACCTCCAATCCATGTGTAGACTTTATTGAAAGAAAGGATTGCATACGATATCTGGGGGTCACGATCGATGAGCATTTCTCTTTCAAGCAACATATCACGACAGTGTCCCAAAGAGTGAGGAAATTAACGTACATAATGCGTTTGCTGCGAAATTGTGCCGACAAGCGAGTCCTGACACTTGTTTATGTAGCGTTGTGCGAATCCATTTTGAGCTACTGCATATCAGTTTGGGGTGGAGCCGGTGTCTCTGCGATGCTTGGACTGGAAAGGGCGCAAAGATCGGTCCTTAAAGTGATGTACAGAAAGCCTTTTCGATATCCAACCGATCAATTGTACAGAGATGCTCAGAGTCTCACCGTCCGCCAGTTATTTGTCCTCCGAGTCGCGGTGATAGTGCATCGCGAGACACTAAACTCTCCTCAGTATCCCGCTCTGCTGAGGAAAAGAGTCTTTCGCGTCCCGCAAACTACGGTTCGAACAGCCTATGCGCACCGTTTACCACATTTCCTTCACCCATTTGTGTATAACCGTATCACAAGACTGTGTGATGTTGGGAATTGTACCGTTAAACAGATGGCCACCAATTTAAAACTTTTGCTACTTTCACTCTCATACACATATACAGAGGAAATACTAAAAAAGGTTGTGTAAGTTTTCAAACACAAACGCAGATACACCCTCACACAAACACGCGTACACGCACACACACACACACACACACACACACACACACACACATACACACACACACACACACACACACACACTTACACACACATACTAAGCAGTCTCTGTTGCAGGTATTGTTATTGTTAGAAATCCATATATATATTTTCTTTATTTTCTTATTTTAGCTTATAACGTGATTTTTTTTTGTTTTTGTGCATGCTAGCATCTCTGCTCTGTAAAAGCGAAATCTTACTATTTGATCTTTTATGCCAAATCACTTGGTTCTCACGATACAGGCTCGACCTAGTGTGAGAACCGCTGCTAATCTCTAGTTCCTAGGTATAAGCTAAGTAGCTGTGTAAACACTTATGTAATGTGCATTTATATTGGCAAATAAATAATTTTCTATTTCTATTTCTATTTCATATGAACCACCAGGTGACGTATTTAGGACGATATAAGAGCATAAAATAATAAGATTCAGCACTATGCCGTCACTTGTAAGCTGTCCAACTGAGTGCTGGTGAGAATTCAAAAGTTCAGGTAGAGTGAGTACATTTTGGTCATATATTTCTGTACGGCATTTTTACCATCGATAGATCCATGAAAAATAATAAGAAAGCGCGCAGTGCCGTAAAAAAATGGTGCGCCACAAAGTCTGTAAATTTTTTGATTTTCTGACAATTTCCAGGGTAAATTTGGTCATTTCATTCTGTACGGCATCAGTTTCATACTGTTTCAATACAGCTTCTAATCCATTATTCCGCAACGCCGTACAAAAATCATGCGACAAGGGAAAAAATCGAGGGTTGCAACCCCCTCTCTTTCCGTGGTCCGGGGGGTGATTTGAAACAACATAAAATTAATTTATTTTGAAAGTATTTTATGCATAGATAATATTTTTTTACATGCCGTACATTTTCGTTGGTCCAAATTATTTTTCCTAATTTATTTATCTTAATACTATTTAAAACAAGGGAAAAATGTAGAAAATTGCTATATTTTATTAGTCTATGAATATTTAAACTTTTGCAATAATTTAAAAAAAAACAGTTTTTGTATTTCTCTATAATTTTTTTTAGAACAGTTTCTTTTGAACGGCAATACTATATAACAATTGTATTTTACAATATCATAATAAACACAAAAAAATAAACACGGGACAATTCACACCAATTGACCTAGTCACAAAGTAAGCTAGGAAAGCTTGTATTATGGGTACTAGGCAACGGATAAACATACTTAAATACATATTAAACACCCAAGACCCGAGAACAAACATTCGTATTTTTCATACAAATATCTGCCCCGACACGGGAATCGAACCCGGGACCTCAAGCTTCATAGTCAGGTTCTCTAACAACCAGGCCATCTGGTCGTCAAAAAAAATCAATCAATCGTGTTAAAAAAAAAGTTGCCGTACAGAGTCAAATGATTTTACAGCTTTATAAATCAAGTATACCATGAAATTAAGATAATATTAATATACATTCAAATGAACAATAATTTTTTGACGGCATTATTTTTAATAGTTGAGTTGAGTGCTAGATAATGTTTTGGAACCGAAGCCGTACTTTTTCAAATCACCCCCCGGACCACGGAAAGAGAGGGGGTTGCAACCCTCGATTTTGTCCCCTTGTCGCATGATTTTTGTACTAGGGGCGTTCAATAAAAAGTGAGAATGAGTATGTTATAAACAACTTTTACTAAATGCCATTTTATTTTTCGACATAGTCACCTTTTAGCATAATACACTTAGTATATCTTTTTTCTAAACTTAAAATTCCATTTTTAAAAAAGGTCTCATCTTGAGTACTTAAAAAATCTTGTACTGCAGCGACTACCACTTCGTCGTCTTCAAATTTCTGGCCTCTCAGGTATTGTTTCAATCTCGGAAATAGGTAGAAATCACTGGGAGCGAGATCTGGTGAATACGGAGGATGCTTAAGGATATCGAACCCAGCATCACGAATTGCAGCCATTGCAACGGCGGACTTGTGTGCCGGGGCATTGTCCTGGTGGAACAGCACAACTTTCGAGAGTTTACCTCGCCGTTTTTCGCGGATCTCATTGCGCAATGTTGCTATTTGTTTGGCGTATAAAGTGCCCGTAATAGTGGCTCCATGCTCGAGATACTCAATCATTAATACCCCTTTACCATCCCAAAAAACAGAGCCCATGACCTTACCGGCAGATGG
The DNA here is from genome assembly GCA_947859365.1 of Archips crataeganus. Taxonomy (NCBI): domain Eukaryota; kingdom Metazoa; phylum Arthropoda; class Insecta; order Lepidoptera; family Tortricidae; genus Archips; species Archips crataeganus. The sequence goes on along the minus strand of OX402049.1, from coordinate 13,719,173 downwards.
GCTCACCTTGAATTTCTTCGGAGTTGGAGATGATGGCCTTTTCCATGTCATAGACTGCAGTTTCGTTTCAGGGTCGTAATGATGGAGCCATGTTTCGTCCATTGTTATAAATCGCGCCAAAAAAAGTTCCCGGTCTTGCTGCATCAGGTTCAAAGCTTTTTGACAAATCTCTACTCTAGTTTGTTTTTGCGTGTCAGTAAGCATTCTTGGTACCCAACGCGCAGATACCTTTTTCATACCCAAGCGTTCATGTAAAATATTATGCACGCTCCCCGTTGAAATCTTTACATTTTCAGCAATAAAACGAACTGTGACACGACGATCCGCCAAAACTGAGTTTTCGACTTTTTTCACAATTTCTTCAGTTACTGCTGTAGTAGGGCGTCCGGAGCGGGGGTCGTCCATTGTCGATGTTTTTCCACGTCTAAATTCGGCGCACCAACGTGCGACTGTCAAATACGGAGGAGCATTAGACCCTAAAGTGTCCCGCAAATCCAAATTGACTTGGTCCGTAGAAAAAATTTTCAAATACAAGTATTTGATAACGGCGCGCAGTTCAATTTTCTCCATTTTCGCTAACGTACTCAATGCATTGCAAAGAAATTACCGTATATTTTTTTAAACAAAAGACAGTTAGTTTTTTTTTTCATAGCAATCAGCTAGATAGATTAGCTTTACCGGCCAGTATTTAATTTCCTAATATTGAAAGAGTTTACATCTCATTCTCACTTTATATTGAACGCCCCTCGTACGGCGTTGCGGAATAATGGATTAGAAGCTGTATTGAAACAGTATGAAACTGATGCCGTACAGAATGAAATGACCAAATTTACCCTGGAAATTGTCAGAAAATCAAAAAAAATTACCGACTTCGTGGCGCACCATTTTTTTACGGCACTGCGCGCTTTCTTATTATTTTTCATGGATCTATCGATGGTAAAAATGCCGTACAGAAATATATGACCAAAATGTACTCGCTCTACCTGCACGTTTGAATTCTCACCAGCACTCAGTTGGACTGCTTACAAGTGACGGCATAGTGCTGAATCTTATTATTTTATGCTCTTATATCGTCCTATATACGTAACCTGGTGGTTCATATGACGCACCCATTTTTGGACATGGGCCTGTAGTCTATCACTTCGTTTGTTTTGTGGCAGTGAATAGGTTTAATACTTTACCATGAATCTACAGATTTTATAATATTTTTCGCTTTCATTGGTTATCTTTTGGAGTCAGATAATTTTCTTATACCGTTATAAACAGTCAAAAATCATAATCTTATAGCATTTAGTTGAATGACATGATTATTACTATTTTATTTTCACAGGCGCTTTATATAATTTTGCCCATTGTTCAGTGGTACATCGCTCCTACAAATGCGTACATTAATTTTTTCACACACGTACAATTATAGATGATGATAGATAAGCTATCTTTAGTCTTTAATTGTACAAAATGATATCATATTCTAGCCGTAACAAAGGGTAGAAAGTGACGGAGACCGTTTTAATTATTTTTTATTGCCCATTGCGCAACTTTGAATTATAAACTATGTATTACAATGCTATGTGAATTAGGTATCAAAAACAAAATTAATACTTTACTAACTTCACTCCTTGGAAGGAGGTAGGTAAACATATTTACTTAATCCGGTTTTTTAAGTCTCTTTTGAATTATAACTTCAATAAAATCCTTTTATTACATCCACTTGTAATGAAATCCAGGTCAATTGTTTCGCTTCAACAGGATGGTTTGACCTAAAATTTGGTATGCTTGTAAATCTGACATGGATGCAATTTATACCTAATTGTGACTTACGATTCGCTCCAAATAAGTTTTGCGTCTGTGAAGTTAGCCCCAAATGTATTCGGCGATCGGCGATGTTAGTTCCGAGCGATCCTTTTGACACCGTAATAAAATACGTTTCCTACAAATCTACCTAGGTAAGTTCACTGGCATAAACGAGTATAATGTACCTACGAACGCTATCAAGGCGACAAAAATATCTACGATCAGCTATGCCACTAACCATAAGGTTGGTGTTTACATATATTTAATGCGATGGCTGTATAAATATTTATGCCTTCGATTGTAGCACGCTCGCGCCAAATTTTTAACCGACTGTAACAAGAGAGGTTGTCTATTTAGCCGTATTTCTTTTTTAGTGTTTATTATCTCAGAATTACGATGCTATTTTTTTTTGTTTTGTTCCCGTTTGATCCCATTTATATTTGAAGATACAATACCACCCCTAAGGAAGTACTTAGAAATCGATATTTTTTTGGTAAAGTTGTTCTGAAGCTATTTGCAATGGATTTTTATAAATAAGGACGCGTGAAAGCACTTGTGATGTACAATACTAATTAGGACTAGCTTTGTTTCCCTAGAGTTGGCGTGAATCGTGCCCTCCGTAATGCACTTTCAACAAATTAAAATGCACGCGGTATGTGGGTATGCGTTACATGATTTCCTACTGTAAGTACACGTCAGCATCACAATTTTACATGTATTCTACATTTGTTCCCTCTTATGCAAAAAGCGAGAATACATTTAAACATTCTGTAATAATTAAAAAAACTAAAAAACACGCTTTAAAAAATAAAAAATAAATTTTAATAAATTTCAATTCACTATTCTTATAGTGCAGTAAAAAATCTTAATAAGCAATTATTATATTGTTATATCCAGATCAAAATTTGTAAACAATTCTAAATATTGATAAAATAAATAATAGTTATTAAATAGTTTAAAATATTTTATTGTAAAAAAAGCGTGGGGTGCATGGTGTCAATTGTCAAGGATTATCATTTTGATAACATCTTAAAAAGCACCCCACGCTTTTTTACAATAAAATATTTTAAACTATTATTATTTATTTTATCAATATTTAGAATTGCTTACAAATTTTGATCTGGATATAACAATATAATAATTGCTTATTAAGATTTTTTACTGCACTATAAGAATAGTGAATTGAAATTTATTAAAATTTATTTTTTATTTTTTAAAGCGTGTTTTTTAGTTTTTTTAAACTATTATTTATTTTCTATTTTTTAGTTGCATTTTTTTTCTTTCTAACTTTACCCCCCTCACCTACAACCCCCAAACCCCCTAAACCCAACCCCCCAACATCCCCCACCCCATTTCCCCAAACCCCCCCAAACCCCACACCCTTACCCCCAATCTCCTAAACCCCCCTTACCCCCTCCTCATTTTACAAACCCCCGAACCACCTAAACCCAACCCCCATAACACCGAACCCCCCAAACCCCCGGAACCCCCCAACCCCCCCCCCCTCCCCTACCTCCCAACCCCTCCCACACCCCACCCCGCCACCTACCGCCCCCCTCTTCCAGTTCCATCATCAAACCCTTGTTACCATCTAGGCCTCTTACCCCCTCCCCATTTCCCACAACCCCCCAAAATCACTTACCCCCAAACCCCCCAACACCCCCACCCTTTTTCCCGTAAACCCCCCCCCCCCTATCCCCTAACCCCAACCGCCACACCCTAACCCCCAACCCTCTAAACCCCCGACCCCCTTAACCCATACCCCCATTCCCCCCCACCCCGCCACCTACCCCCCTTCCAGCTCCATCATCAGACCCTTGTTACCATCTAGGACCAAAGTACTCGTCAAAACGAATCAAACGAGCCCAAACTCGATGGGGTTGTTTCGTTTTATTGTGGAGTGCCTTTGGCCATCTTCCAGCTCCATCATCAGACCCTGGTTACCATATGGGATCAAAGTGCTCGTCAAGACGAATCAAACGAGCCCAAACTCGATGGGGTTGTGTCGTTTTATTGTGGAGTGCCTTTGGCCATCTTCCAGCTCCATCATCAGACCCTGGTTACCATATGGGGTCAAAGTGCTCGTCAAGACGAATCAAACGAGCCCAAACTCGATGGGGTTGTGTCGTTTTATTGTGGAGTGCCTTTGGCCATCTTCCAGCTCCATCATCAGACCCTGGTTACCATATGGGGTCAAAGTGCTCGTCAAGACGAATCAAACGAGCCCAAACTCGATGGGGTTGTGTTGTTTTATTACATAGTTCCAATGGCCACCATCCAGCTCCATCATCAGATCAGCTCCATGTTACAATAATATTGCATTGTCATCCAATTTACACATATGTGCAAAATTTCAGCTCAATCGGAAACCGGGAAGTGGGTCAAAATCGCGCCCTAAGGAGTCGGTTACAAACAAACATACAAACATACAAACATACATACAAAAAACATACAGGTGAAGCTAATATAAAGCGTGTAAAAATAAAGCGTGTAAAAATAAAAATAGGTTCTGTACAAAAAGCAAGCAAGTTGGTAAGTATCACAAAGTTGAAAAAACCTCTTTGGGATCAGTGATTTCCGGATTTTTCCTTAACTTGTATTATGAGGCCTTACTTCTAGGTACTCTCTAGGTTTTGATTTCCACGGTTTCTAACCCCCGACACAAAAAGAAGGGTGTTATAAGTTTGACCGCTATGTGTGTCTGTTTGTGGCATCATATCTCGTAAACGGGTGTACCGATTTGGATGAGTTTTTAGGGTTCCGTAGTCAACTAGGAACCCTTATAGTTTCGCCATGTCTGTCCGTCTGTCTGTCTGTCTGTCTGTCCGCGGCTAAGCTCAGAGATCGTTAGTACTAGAAAGCTGTAATTTGGCATGAATATACATATCAGTCACGCCAACAAAGTGGTAAAATAAAAATAAAAAAATAATTTTTTTTAGGGTACCTCCCATAGACGTAAAGGGGGGGTGATTTTTTTTTTCTCGACTAATCCTATAGTGTGGGGTATCGTTGGATAGGTCTTTTAAAACCATTGCGGGGTTGCTACCATGATTTTTCTATTCAGTGATCTGTTTGCGAAATATTCAACTTTAAAGTGAAAATTTTCATTAAAATCGAGCGTCCCCCCCCCCCTCTAAAATCTAAACTGTTAGGTGGAAAAATTTGAAAAAATTCAGAATGGTAGTAAATATATCAAATTTACTAGGAAAATTATAGCGGCTAAGATTGCTTGGAAATTATTTGTAGTTCAAAAGTAAATAGTAGCCTAAGGTATAAAACATACCTAAACTTGGATGATTCCGTACCCATACAAAATCCTTAGAAAAATATTACTTGATTTTTTTGTACTGGCTACGGAACCCTACCTTGTGCGTGTCCGACACGCTCTTGGCCGGTTTTTTTTTATTAGAAAACTGGTTTCTTGGCGATGCTTCTTAGATATGTTTCATCAAAATCGGTTCAGCCGTTTCAAAGCTATTTTGTCAGCTGCGGAAGGGATCTTAGACGCATAATGGGCATTTACTTTATATTCAAACATACGTGTGACATAAATGCGTTGGGAGTTATTAAAAATTTTTATTTATCCTAGTTATTATTGTATGTAAATAAACTTGCAAAGAGTTGTATCTTTTTTTTTCACGTGAACCTTAGAATCAGCTTGCAGCCAGTATTTCCGGACCAGAAATGTTATGGGCTGGTCCATGGGCGACGGTGATTGCTTTCCATCAAGTGACCCTCCTGCTCGTTTGGCCCCTATCATATAAAAAAAACCTAGAAACTTACTTTTCACAGCACCAAAGAAGACCTTAGTAGATATTATAATTTCAACTTACGTATTTTTGAAAAAATAAAAAAACCGGCCAAGAGCGTGTCGGACACGCACAAGGTAGGGTTCCGTAGCCATTACCAAAAAAATCAAGTAATATTTTTCTAAGGATTTCGTATGTGTACGGAATCATCCAAGTTTAGGTATGTTTTATACCTTAGGCTACTATTTACTCTTAAACTACAAATAATTTCCAAGCAATCTTAGCCGCTATAATTTTCCTAGTAAATTTGATATATTTACAACCATTCTGAATTTTTCAAATTTTTCCACCTAACAGTTTAGATTTTAGAGGGGGGGGGGGGGACGCTCGATTTTAATGAAAATTTTCACTTTAAAGTTGAATATTTCGCAAACAGATCGCTGAATAGAAAAATCATGTTAGCAACCCCGCAATGGTTTTAAAATACCTATCCAACGATATTATATAGGATTAGTGGAGAAAAAAAAATCACCCCCCCCTTTACGTCTACGGGAGGTACCCTAAAAAACATTATTTTTTTATTTTTTATTTTACCACTTTGTTGGCGTGACTGATATGTATATTCATGCCAAATTACAGCTTTCTAGTACTAACGATCTCTGAGCTTACGGACAGACATGGCGAAACTATAAGGGTTCCTAGTTGACTACGGAACCCTAAAAAGGTACCTACTCCTTGACATGCGGATAGACAGACGAACAACGAAGTGACTCTACAATGGTTCTTTTATCAATTAGGTATCCTTTAAAGATACGGCGCACTAAAAGAAGAAAAATAGACTACAACAATATCTAAATATGACAATTACTAACAAAGTTTTGCCTCATTTGATTTCTGCTCTTTACTGTCGTACTACCTACTCTACCGGCTACGAGTAGAATCAAGCCAAAATTTTAAACGGATCCGTACGTTTTAGATTTACTATGATGATGAAGATTATTATCTCATCATCATCATCCCTGCTTATATAGTTGTCCCACTGCAGGGTACAGGCCTCCTCTCTGAATGAGAGTGTATGGGCGGTAGTTTCTTTTTTATTTAATAAATTTTAAACACCTACTTTTTACACATTTTAAACTTCCTTATTTCCTTTAAATAAGTAAGTAGATATGTAATTCCATCTTTTCGTTGTAAAAAGTAAGTTGTTCGTGTTATGCATAACAAAGAAAGTGTTAATTGCTCCGGCATTTAAACAGTATTGGTATAACGACTGTGTTATATTCGAAAATAAAATGTGAGTCTCAATTTTACGTTACAAAAGCCAAAAAAAGTAACAAAATTTCGAAAGGAATTTTTAAATGTTACCGCTGATTACCTAATTGCGACTGCATTGTGTACTAAACGCTTCCTGGGCGAAGTGCCATTGAAGGCTGGAAATCGTCTTCACTTTCATTTTGTGGTAAACTCGAAACCTGAGGTTCGCTAACACTAAATACAGTTGGGCACAGGGGCGGTCTTAATGAACAAGCATAAAAGCAGTGCCTGTTGGAACTTTTTGGTGTTTAGTAAACCTAGTTATAAAGTTATGTTTCTTCTAGTTGTGACAAAGTCACTCATTATTCTTTTGCTTGTCGCGTAGCACGTTATTTTTGAATACATTTTCTTTTCTTCAGTTTAAAGCTTGTTTTACCTAAATTTATACAATATCTATCAGGTTATGGGGCCTACGCACGTTTTATAACAAGTTTTAATCAATTCGCGGAAAAATATATTATCTCTTATAGTCCGAGATACGTCGTAAAAATGGCGTCAAACATTTCGTCAGTGTCTTCAATAGAAAAATTATCTGGTATAACTAATTATAATACTTGGAAATATATGATGAAGATGATACTGATTCATGAGGAATTGTGGGACTATGTCGGAGAAAAGGAAGTGAAAGATGAAGATTGTAAAAAGGTTCAAAAAGCGCTTGCGAAGATTGCTTTGTCGGTTCAACCGGTAGCGTTCCCGCACATAAGAAACGCTACGACGGCGAGACAAGCATGGCAAAACCTAGAAAAGGCATACGAGGATAAGGGTCTATGTCGAAGATTAGCGTTACTTCGAACACTATTCGCTACAAAATTATGCGAATGTGACAGCATGGATTCCTATATCAATAAAATCATGGAAACATCGCAATTGCTGAGTGACATTGGTTCGGCATTAGAAGATGACTTTGTCGCTGTCATTATGTTGAGTGGATTGACAACTGAGTACGATCCGTTAATAATGGCGCTAGAAAACTCAAATGTGACGCTGTCAAGTGAAATCGTAAAAGGAAAACTTCTGCAAGAAGACCAACGACGGAATAAATGTGACGGCGGGACCGCGCTTGCTGTGCGAAAACCGTTTAAGCCGAAGTGTTTTAAATGTAAGAAAACAGGACATTATTTTAAGGATTGCCCAGAAAACTCCGGCACTAAAACACAAGGCGGTAAGCAACGTAGTCCGGGTTCGAGTTCTAGCGGTGTCAAGTCCCCGTCAAAGGCGTTGATAACAGCTCTGTCTGTGGGAATCAAGCGAGACGTGTGGTATATAGATAGCGGAGCGACAAGTCACATGTGCAATGATCGCTGTGAGATGTTTGATTTTGAGAAAGAGAAGCCAAAAGAAGTAAACATAGCCAACGGAGATGTCATGATGACAGCTGGTCGTGGATCGGTGCAAGTTACATTGAACGATAATTGTGTAAGGACGATAAGTAATGTATATTTAGTTCCTAAATTATCTGTAAACTTGTTATCTGTCAGTGCTATGGTAAAGAAAGGTTATGATGTTGTGTTCAGTTCTGATGGGTGCATTGTAAGTGACGGTGAGGAAATCCTAGCCTCCGCTACACTGAGAGATGGTGTTTATCAACTCGACGCCATAGAAGCAGGGTCTGCTTTGTGTAGTGTGACAGCCCCGAAGGTTGCGGCCGTATCTTTATGTTTAGATACAGGTGACAGCGAGGCGCTGCGACAGGAGGAGGATGTGGCTGCTGCTGAGCAGACCGTACGTGCGCCGTCTACTGCTTCGCAGAACAAGTCTGCGGAGACTCAGGAACTTTGGCATCGTCGCCTAGGCCACCTGAACAGCAGGAGTATGGAGTTGTTGAAGAAAGGTATGGCAACTGGAATATCCTATGATAGTAGTGACTTTCGTAATTGTATTTCTTGTATCGAGAGAAAACAAAGTAGATTGCCTTTCCCAAAGAAATCTGAAAGTAGGGCCAGTGAACTGTTAGGCTTGGTGCATAGTGATCTATGTGGACCGATGCCATGCGCATCGTTTGGTGGGTCAAAACATTTTTTGACATTTATTGATGATTTTTCTAGGAAGACGTTTGTATATTTTCTTAGATGTAAAGATGAAGTTTTTGATTATTTTAAAGAATTTAAAGCCTTGGTTGAAAACCAGACTAATAAAAAAATCAAAATACTTCGTAGTGACAATGGTGGTGAATATGTGAATTCAAAATTTCAGAACTTTCTGAAGACACATGGGATTCAACACCAGACTACGGTTCCATACTCAGCACAGCAGAACGGCGTCGCGGAGAGAGGAAACCGCACGACCATGGAGAAAGCACGCTGCATGCTTCGTGATGCTGGTCTGAAGAAGGAGTTTTGGGCAGAAGCTGTTAATACAGCTGTCTACCTCAAGAACCGCTCGCCCACTAAAGCAGTGATGGGGTGTACTCCTGAGGAACGCTGGTCAGGTACACGGCAAATGTTTCTCATTTACGTATTTTTGGTTGTCAAGCTTATGCTCTTCAGCAAAAACGGGATAAATTAGATCCGAAAGCTAAGTAATACATATTTGTGGGATACTGTGATCAAACAAAAGGTTACAGGTTGATGAATCCTGCATGTCCAACCAAATGTTTCAAAGCAAGAAACGTAACGTTTTTAGAAAATGTTTTTTGGAACGGCGAAAATAATGTTCCTGATTTAAATTGTACACATGAATTGACGTGTAACAATGTTGAACGTCGTGCTGAGAATTTTAATAATTCTGTCCAATTGGAAACATCTAATGTGAGCTCTGATACGTCTGAAGTTATTGAAATCCATACAAACGCTCAGAGAATTGGTACAATCACAGTAGATGATTCTGTAAGCGAGAGTAGCGATACTCCAGATAATCCTGCCGATTTAACTTACTCCCCAGGTGATTCCACGTTAGAAAACTACTCTGGAATCTCGACTGACGAGTATGAGGAAGCTGCAGAGGAGTCCTGTTTAGTTCACACTTTGCGTAGTGAAGCAAAGGATCCTGAAACTGTACAGGAGGCATTGACTGGGGCTGAAGCTGAGAACTGGAAAGCTGCAATGGAAGATGAGTATAAATCTTTCATAGACAATAAGTGCTGGACCTTGACTGACCGAAGAAACGAGCAAAGACCGGTAAAATGTAAGTGGATTTTCAAGAAAAAACTCGGTCTTGATGGTGAAATTCTGAGATACAAAGCTCGTTTAGTCGCAAAGGGATACACGCAGAAATATGGTGTAGATTACCAAGAAACGTTTTCCCCTGTAGTCAGGTACTCTACGATCCGTACATTATTGGCGCTAGCAGCGGAATTCGATATGGACATCGAACATTTAGACGTTAAAACAGCTTTTTTAAATGGAGATGTACGAGAAACCGTTTACATGGAACAGCCAGAAGGCTTTAAAATAAAAGGAAAAGAAGATAAAGTCTATAAGCTGAACAAAGCTATATACGGTCTCAAACAGGCTTCAAAGTCTTGGTATGAGAAGATCAATGGCGTGTTAATTAATGTTCTGAAGTTCAAGCATTTACATTCCGAACCTTGTGTGTATGTAAAATCGAGTAACAAATCATTGATGATCATCGCCCTGTATGTGGACGATATCATTTTGTTCTCATCAGCTGGATGTCAAAAGTCAGAAATTAAAGAAAAACTTAATAGAGAGTTTGAAATAAAAGATTTAGGGCCAGCTAGTCATATCCTTGGCATGAGACTCCGAAGACAAGATGGGAAAATCAAGTTAGACCAATCCAATTACATCAAGAAGGTACTTGACAGGTTTAATATGTCAGATTGCAAACCTGCTCGAACACCGATGGAAACTGGTGTGAAACTTGTGAGGTCTACGCAAGGAGAATTTACTAATGACTATCGTGGCTTAATAGGCTGTTTGATGTACATTGCGGTATGTACGCGGCCTGATATCGCTCACGCTGTAAGCTCGCTGAGTCAGTTCAACGAGGCTTACGACGAGTCACACTGGAAGGCTGCAAAAAGGATACTTCGTTACCTTAAAGGTACGACTGACTTTTGCTTAACTTTTTAAAAAAACTGGGTTGACTATCAACGCGTATGCGGATGCTGATTGGGCGGCGAACGAGACCGATCGTCGTTCTTACACGGGTTTTGTTTTTAAAATTGGAAGCTCTGTAGTCTCTTGGGAGGGCAGAAAACAGAAGACTGTTGCTCTTTCGAGCACTGAGGCGGAATATATGGCGCTGTCTGACACGTGTAAGGAGGCCCTGTTTCTACGGCAATTCTTGTTTGAAGTAATTGGTAAGAAGTTCAAAATTACTATTTATAACGATAGTCAATCTGCACAGAAGTTGTGTTCAAATGCAATGTTCCACATCAGAACTAAACACATCGATGTGCGACATCACTTTATACGAGAAATCGTAAATAAGGGTACAGTAACCATAAGCTATCTGTCGACGGATCAGATGGTGGCTGACTTTTTAACTAAACCACTGACTAAAGATAAACATGACAAGTTTGTATCTCAATTGTTTATTGCTTAGTTAATTATGTTCTGTTCGTTTGATAGTGGTTTGTAAAATGTTTAGTTATTTATGCAAGTGGATTTGTTGTTTTATAATATAGTTTTATAACTAGTTTAAGGGCCAGTGTTGGAACTTTCTGGTGTTTAGTAAACCTAGTTATAAAGTTATGTTTCTTCTAGTTGTGACAAAGTCAGTCATTATTCTTTTGCTTGTCGCGTAGCACGTTATTTTTGAATACATTTTCTTTTCTTCAGTTTAAAGCTTGTTTTACCTAAATTTATACAATATCTATCAGTGCCTACCTTATCACATTAACATAAATATTTATATTAAATTAATTAAGTTACTTTTTATTTTACTTCATATTTATTAATGTTACTCGTTCAGTTCGTATTGTATCCGCTACCAACTTTCAAAAAGAGCGCGCTGAGCGTATGAATTTCCTCCCTTCATGGCTTACGATTTAATAATAAGCGCAGGTAAGCACAGCTCATGGCTGCTTATGTGAGCACACAATGATATACGGTACGCCTGTGTAAAAAGCATCCGTGAACTACGTACTGATAGACTTCACGTAGTACTTCAGACCCTAAGCGCGAAATTCGAACTTCGTTTCATGCCGTTCCGCTCACACAAATGGTATTTATTACGAGAGTGAGAGGGACCGCACGATCCGAACTTCGAACTTCGAATTTCGTAGTAACCCCCCAGGCCACTACACTTACATTCACACACAAGCATAGCCATCAATTTATTTTTGTATAGGTTCTCAGGAACGGCGGCCGGACCGGGAAGTGTTGCCATTTCTGTCCAGATTGGGCGACTTGGGCGCTAAACTTGTATTATAGAATTGTTTACGCTTTTCATTTGGAGTATTTTGGAGTTAAATATTTGTTTGAAAATTGTAAGTAAATATAATATTGAACATAGTTGATAACCGATTTTCCATCAAATGTTCGATAGTTTGCGTAAAATATTTTGTAGAGAATCAAAATAGTTAATATCCAGAAAATTTCGCTTCGTGCTAATGGCTACATTCACTGCTAACATCGCGCGATCGCGGTATCTCTCTCTCTCTTGTATTAAATATTGTTAGCGTGAGCGAGATAGCCCGACATGGCGTTCACGCATGCGCCAAGCCCACAACCCGGACAAATTATAAGTGTCTCGATTTTGCATATTTATCACAAACGGTCGCACTTTTAAATTTGTCAGGTTTTTATTTTGGTCTATTATTTGAACTCGGTATGCAACTAGCGTCATGTTTGTTTTTATTGCGAGAGACCGGGTCATTATTTGTAGAATTATTGGTTTTATAGTAATTTTCTTTTGTTATTAACTTAGATTGTCTTGGGATTTCACCGGATAAGGATTTAAATAGTGTTTTTGGTAAACTTGAGCTTAAATTGATTAAAAAATATGTGTTTTAGTTGTGGAAAATGTGTTGACCTCGTATGTTTGCGAAAGTTGATTAAAGGCGAATTTAGTAAGTTTTCGTTCGAAAACCAGCTTGCAGTAGTTAAAAAAGGTTGGTGTGTTCCCGAGTTAAAACCAAGTCAAACTAGAGGAAACATAACTCGTCAATTTCATGCGAAATATTATGAAACTTTTAGCTGGCTTACAGGCTGTGTAGGTACACACAGAGCGTTTGTATTGTTTTTCGTGCATTTTATTCGGAAATTTTGTAAATGTTTCGAATGGCACGGGTTATGTCGACTTAAGAAACTCCCAATTAACAAAGAAGAAGAAAGAAACACCCTATTAAAAAAACTGCTGAACTTAGCTATGTTCTTCAGCCGGTCTTACGTTCAGGAGCACTGCACGCTACTGGTTGGGCACAAATACACGAATACATTTTTGTGCATCGTTTTACAACGGATAAAGCTGCAAACATTTATTCATTTATTTGCATGTAACTGTACTTTTGTAGCGGTTCGGTAATATTCAAAATGCGAAAGGAAATTTACTTTTTATTGTCGTTATTCCATACAGCCGTAACCGTCGGAGCTGTATATGTCACGATGTTATGACTATTGCCCCAACAAATTCCAGAACTATACGAGTATCATTCGAAACACATTTAAAACAGCTCATTGCTCTATAAAATACCAACAGGTAGCTACGTAATCGTTTGTTTATTTTAGTCATCGGAACTATACACATACTCACTTACGGGCTGTTAACCAATAACATAATAGTGCATTAAGATGTTAACTTAGTCAGGTATGTAGAACAAGAAAGTGTATACACACTTACCTACATGTGAAGCAAGCGTTTATTACGGCCAAATTATAATACTTATTACCTTTGTTATATTATAACGGTTGCATCTGATTGGCTAACAAACGTAATACATTATATGATTGGACCATAATTCATACAAAAAGCCCAGGAAAAACTAACGTCAGTTAAGCTATAAAACGTGACTAAACAATAGTGGTTTGTCTACCTCTACTAATGGTCTAGGTACTGAGAGCCGATTATTGAAATCGTATTCATGAAAATATCGTATGGAATTAGTATTGTTAAAAAAATTATTTTTATAGCAAGCTTTTTGGCTGACTGTACTTTTTGTTGACTGTACTTGCATTGTCATCCAACCTACATAAGTATACCAAATTTCAGGTAAATCCAACCACTGGAAGTGGGTCAAATTCGACTTCTAAGATTTGACCCAAGAATAAAACAAACGGGATGAACTAAATAAAAGCTTGTAAAAAAATTGAGTTGATTTTGAAATTGAAGCATATAATATTACCGCCCAAATTAATTTACAAAAGCAGTTTTTAATGATTAACGATTACTTGAAATATGCTTAATTGTTACGGGATTACCTTTGATCAGCTCGCAGTGTCGAAATTACTTAGGTATCGGGAACTCATTAAAGGTAATCACGGTCTACATCCCGTAACAAATATATTCAACTTGTCAAAGATTTAATGCGGTGAGTAGTTTCAAATCCTTCCATGATCCATGAAAGTCGAGAAATAAATCTTGGTTTTCTGGTCATATTAATCGAGTCAAAAGCATAATAGTACCTACTTACCTAGGCGACCGAGCTTCGTCTGCCTAAATCTCAACAACACCGAGTTATCCCAGAGATTAGGCCCCTTAAATCTCCCACAGCAAATTAAGGACTGATTTTTCAATGTTCAGTTAATTAACAGTATCTGTCAGATAAATGCAAGCTCTGTCCTTTTATCCCTATGACTTCAGAAAAGGAAAACGCTTTTATCTGGGGATTGAAAAATCGCCCCTTAATCGAATTCTTTAGGGCTCCCAGACAACATACATACTGAAGGTATGGTCACTTGAACCTTGCGCTTACCGCACGAAATCGCATCGCAGCAATTCGCATCGCAGTATTGTGTGGGAGCCCTTAGAGCCGTCCCCGAGATCCCCAAATACTTGTATTACTAAAAAATATTATTACCAATTATTTACATCTCTACCAAAACATGTTTTTTTATACCAGCTATTGCCCACGACTCCGTCTGCGAAGAATTCAACGCGCGGGAACGGGAATTCGCGGGAACTACCATTTTTCGGGATAAAAAGTATCCTATAATCCGTCAAAGCGTTTTAGCGTGAAAGAGTAAAAAACGTAGCATACTGTTGCGTTTATAATATTGGTGAGATTATTATTATTATTTAGTTAGTTACAATTTTTACATAAAAGGTGTAACAAATTGAGTCATTTGAACCACTATTGAAAAGGGTTCTGACCACCCGTATTTCAAACACTAGTAGTATAAATCTTCCCAGGTGAATTTTTCGCTTCGAGCCATTACATTAAATTTGAACCTTAATACTATGACGATACCGTTTGTTTTGAAAGATAAAGTGTTCGAAGCGAAAAATTCACCTGGGAAGATTTATACTATAGTACCTAGACGCTACCACTGATCGAAAGTTACGCAATTCCAGATTAACATGGGCTACTTTGAATCCTGGGAAGTTGCAAAGTTCCAGCGGGACGAAGTCGAAGTTGCAGGCAACAGCTGTCTTAGACAAAGCTAGAGTCCGAAAGCGAAAAATATATTTTAAAGATGATTAAATGGAAATTTGTCTCCAGATGTTTGTACGCCACGGCATGGAACAGTTTGACTTTAATTTTAATATGTGACCATCATTATCAACATATCAATTTTGATGTGGTGGTTTTGGTGCGTAGATTCTTCGACTTTCATAAGTGCTTGTTATAGCCTGAATTGAATAAACACATAGATATACACATATAACATAGATGCGCGCTTTATCACTGCATAATGTGATTATAACAGACTGAAGTGTACGATGTATGGGAAAAATTCGTCGCTAACTTCTAGACCAGTGATGGTGTAGGGGTAAGCACGCAGCACGGAACGCTGAGGACCTGGGTTCGATTCCCAGCATTGGTTTCACGGGATGACCGTAAAAGTAATAATAAAAAAAAAAAAAAATTAAGTCGAAAAAAATAAATAGAAAAAGATACTTCATACTTAACTTGTGAATTGAATAAAGTTTTTTTTTTATTTCTGTCCCCATCGAACAATGCGATGATTCCGCCAATGTCGGGGTTGGATAAGACACTGTCAGACGACTATCGGCCAAGTACGGTAGATCTCTCCGTGTTTATTTTATTTATTTATTTATTGGACCTTCAACAACAAGAAGAAGTGTTCGGTAGAACACCAACTACAACCAATCTAGAATTGAATAAAGGTTGACTTTGACTTTTATACATTACAATGCAATACAAATATTCTTTATTGTTCACCAAAAATAGTACAGTGACATTACATAAATGAAAATTCAGGTAGACAATAGGCGGTCTTATCGCTAAAAAGCGATCTCTTCCAGACAACCAATTACTCAGAAATTAATAAATAACATATCAACAGACTAATGTAGGTGGCAGAAATAACAGACGGGAAAGTAGTATTAATAGACAATAAATATTAAAAACAATACAAATATAATATAAATTTTAGAAATAAACAAATACATTAAATATAATACTTATACACTACATAATATACTTAATACAAAATATCAATGGAAAATGTCAAAAAACCGCATGTGAGAAAAGGATTTAAAAAGGAAATTAAAGAAACAATATAACAAACAAAGACTGAGGATTACGTTAGTGACAAATAGTGAGCCTTTAGATAGAAGGTCGTCGTTAAAAATAGATCTTTTTGTAAACAGTTTCATAAAATATTTTTTGAGCATTTCTCAAAAAATTGCCAATAAACTTTTGATCTTCAATTTACAAAAAAAAATACAGGCAGGTAGATTGAATGATACTGAGCTTAACTAACATAGGTAGTAAAAAATAATGCCTCAATTAATTTGTATGGAAACTGTATTTTTTGTTACCACGCACCATAGGCTTTTGATAACAAAAAAGGAAGTTTCCATACAGATGATCAATCATTCGTCTACCTAGGTACCTGTAATTTTTTTGCAAATCGGAGTCGAAAGTGTAATTAGTATTTTTTTTTTGAGAAATGGTCATGTCTTGAATCATTCGGGTGAAGCCGAATCGCTAGACAGTATCTAAAGCTAACTTGCATTATTCATGCCAAATTCCGATAAACCTTGTTAATTGACGGCAGACAAAGAGCCAGGAACCGAATAATAACTGTTATTGGCAGCAGCAGAAATGAAAGGTGGCACCAATGGCGATGGCGCCATTATTGGATTATTGCAGCAAATAGATTATTGCACATTGCGTGCAGATCGAGAGACTGGCCCGGCCACTGGCAAAGGTGAAGCAACGCGAGTTTATGTAATAGGTCCTAACGTAAACAAAATCCATGCATCAAGAGACGTTATAGCTGGGACGCAAGCTTTACCAACCAACCATCCCAGCCTTTATACTCCCTACTAGTCTTCCGTCCGCAGCTTCGCCCGCGATAAATAAATTTTCCCGTAGGAAAAGGATTTTCCCGCGGTAAAAAGTAGCCTATGTCACTCAGTGATAATGTAGCTTTCTAACGGCAAAAGAATTTTTGAAATCGGTCCAGTAGTTTCGGAGCCTATTCAATGCAAACAAACAAACAATCAAATCTCTTTACAATATTAGTATAGATGTGGGGTACAAGCCTCCTCTCATAATGAGAGGGCTTTGGCTGTATCCCACACGGGCCCAGTACGGATTGGGCACTTTACGCCCACCATTGATTTTTTTTACTACGTTTTTCTTTACCGTAAGGCTCATGGTAAATTTCAAATGTAATTTCGCACGTAAATTCCGAAAAACCAAAGGTGTGAGCCCGGCCTCGAACCCACGACCCTCTTGTAAAAACTAAATACATGGCGTACGGACATGGCGTTCTAGGACACGCAAGCCCGGGTACGCGTACCCGAGTGCGCGCAGTCCGTACGCAGCTTAACACTGAATCAAATATACGGCGACACACCGGCAGCGCGGCACACCGTATTTGATTCAGTGCCCCGCGCTCCCGGTTTGTTGTGGCCTTTAAAGAAGCTGATCAATATGAGCCCTCGTAAGGTTCGAATCAATTTTCATTTTCATCATCATCATCATCGGCGCAGCCTATATACGTCCCACTTCAGGGCTCAGGCCTCCTCTCAGATTAAGACCACGCGGGCCCAGTGCAAATTGGGAACTTCACACACACCATTGCATTTCGTCTTAGGTATGTACAGTCGAGTTCTCTAATATCTGTACAGCCAACCGTTCATAAATATATAAACATGAACCTTATGTTACGGTAATAAGGTCTATGTACAGATATTTATGAACGGTTGGCTGTACAGATATTGGAGAACTCGACTGTACAGGTTTCCTCGCGATGTTTGCCTTTACCGTAAAGCTCATGGTAAATTTCAAATGTAATTTCGCACATAAATTCCGAAAACTAAGAGGTGCGAGCCCGGGCTCGAACCCACGACGCTCTGCTTTTTATGGGTACTTTCGGCTACCAACTAGGTAGTTAATCTACTTTTCCATAGTGATCTATGGATGTTTTAACCGCTGTAAGTCTCTAGCCAACCAGTTTCAATTCGTAAAATCTTAATATAAGGACTGATTGCGGTTGAAACGCCCGTGGAATTACTTACCAATTTTTTATTTAAAACTAGCTGTAGCCCGCGATTTCGCCTACGAACAATTTGTTTATGTTTACGCAATTTTCTGGGATGAACATTATTTCTAGTCCTTCCCAGGATCATCCACTATGTCCATACCAAATTTCATCTAAATATGTTCAGCGGTTTAAGCGTGAAGGTTACAGACAAAGTTACTTTCGCATTTATAATATTAGTAATGATTTTGTCATATGGAACCAAACCCACTTGAATCCCAGCATTTAATTTTTAATGTTAAATCCTGTTTTTGAATTGGGGACATTATTTTTTATGGGATCGCCTTAATTTTCCTTTGCACTAGTTAATTAATTTATCAGCATTTATCTGGAAATATACATACATGTAGTATGTCAAGGTTTTGGTTTTAAGTTAACGCTCTGGTTAGCCTCCTCTTTGTACTTGGTTAGAACATAACAGTTGGTGATTATTTTATTGCCGAAACATGGTAAGCATTGTTAAAGTTTTAATTAATATTGCAACATCTAAATGCATTAAGATAGTAAAGGGGCATTTAAAATAAAATGGGTCAAGTGCGAGTAGGACTCATACATAGAGGGTACGGTACCTCCGTACTGTTAGACTATATAAAAATAAGTCCCCTTTTGTAAATCAGTATATCATGGATTTATGTTTTGATATTATTCGTACATTTCATCGCAAACATATAAGAAGGTAAGTTTTCGAAAAACATCCAAACAGCATAGGCTCTCTGGCGCATGTGCGCGCGGCCATGGCTATTTTGCCTAGCAACTGTCAACAGTCGCCTAACATAATATCCAACGCCGCAGTCAAAAACACTGAAAAAACACGTTTCTTGTATGACGACCCCATTTAATTTCTAACTTTATTTAATTTTTAGTATTTGTATTGCGGCCACAGTAATACTTAATCTGTGAAAATTTCAAGTGTCTAGCTATTACGGCTCAAGAGATAGAGCCCTATGACAGACGGACGGACAGCGGCTCAGTAAGAGGGTCCCGTTGGTACCCTTTGTGTACGAAACACTAAAAAGGAAGAGTATAATTTTTATAACAACAATTTCATACACAACAACAATATGAATTTAACAACAATTCGTGTAAACGGTGCTCTACATCCAACAAAACTTACATATTTTGACTTAACTACGCTACGCGGCGGCGGCCTTCGCTGTTGCGAGGTCCTACTCCTTTATGCGAAGTACCGGAAACAGGTATAAATACAAATATGTAATGTTGTTGACATGAAATGTAAAAGTTATATCAGTCAACTTGGGATGTCACGTGATGCATTTGCATGGGCATGGTTCAGTTCAGAGCGATTACCCCGCTTGCCACCCCCTGAAGCTTCTACTACTTTGTGTGTAGGTATGACAAATTTAGTTTGACAAAGCAATAATATTACTCTCTTAAAATTTATACTAACATATAAACTGAACACATTATTAAAAGTATAAATATTGTGCTCACTTTTAACAGCATAATACTCGTAACGTTACACAATAACTATGTATAAGACAACGTCGCCCATCAAAGCCTGACAATACAGTCGGTTGAGAAATCAATCAAGAACAACTTTCTTTATAACCTAGCGCTATTAATCTTCGTTGTAATTATGGTTACTACAAAACGAAGGCAGTTGAAGTTTTGTCATACCTGGTTTACACTCGCGTACGAGTGGCGAGACGAACTGCGGGACGAGCCACAAGAGGAGAGTGTGAACAGGCGCGCCTCGCGCCTCGTCTCGTGATTTGCCTTGATTTTGAGGCTCGCGTCCGGAGCGAGACGACGAGGCGAGGCGCGAGGCGAGGTGACGAGGCGAGAGTGTAAATCAGGTATCAGGACTTTGGGTAATGAAAGTGCGGTGTCTGCGGCCGGTCTGCGCTTGTGCCGGCATCAGTTGCTGGAGCACTTTCCCGCGCCGCGCACGCGTCTTACAACATTCGGAAACGAGAATTACGTGAAGCCATTTAAAGCCATTCCTATTCTATGTGGATCATAGTACAAAGCCCATTGAGTAACCTTTGTTTAGATGCATGAATGATTTATATCCAAACGTGTAACTGTTTACTGTGCAATCATTCAGTGTCCTGAAGCTGGCGGAAGCAAGGGGTGCAGTGGAGATCAGCTGATTATATTCTTAGGTAAGTTAAATGTATACTGGTGCACGTAATGGTACAACGGGGTGTAAATTTATGTAATCAGCAACGAAATATATATATGAAAAGTTGTAAATAGCATGCTGAGAATTTCTTGAGCGACTTACCGGAAAACATCGTACTTTACGTATTTGTAACGGAAATGCTGCCATGTATATTATTTGCTTTCAATACCTTAAGAACAGACGTATATTGCTGCATTCTGTTTTGGTTAATTATAAGTAGCGTTAATTTTAATCTGATAATAAAGTAAACATAGCGCTGAATTTTACGGCTTTCAAAGACTATATTTTTAATTGATAGTGATCGATCATAATATCAAATAACACATAAAATTAGGAATAAAAGATATTTCTATATACATCTTGATACATCTCAACCTCACTAATACTCCATAGTTACAAAGCTACTGATACAATATTGACAAATATACATATTAACAAATCTCAAAGCTTAGCTAATTTATTCAAAGCCACGATCTTATTCCAATGTCAAACCACTTAATTAAAAAAAAATCGTTGACATAATCCAATGTCAAAGAGGCCATAAGGCCGTACGTAAATAGATGATATAATTTAGGGAAATGTTTCCGAAAGTAGTTGAGTGAGTTGTATCTACGTAACAATCTCGGTCCACGCCTCATTGCAACGATTTAACTGGACGTAATAGCTAAAATAGATTAATATCGTTAAATAATTCCTCACCGGACCAACGATTAACCCGCCGAACCAGTGATTAGCTTGTTAGACACACTTCAATTGGTGTTTGATTAATTTGGTTAAAAAGTTGTTAGATCTGGAACGTATTTAGTAAACATAGTAAGTTACAAGTGAGTATACCACATTCAAATAGGTATAATAGACGAATTTTATTGAAAATGTTTATAAAAATACCGTGAGACTCACAAGAGTTGAGTGAACCGTATTTCATCTCTATGAAAATGTTTATTTTAGAAAGAAGTTAGGACCTGTTTAATGGATACCTTTACATTAAATACCTAATTATATTCACGTCTCTTTCGACCAAATATTTATGATCAGTTAAGCATGATTTAAATAAAACATAGTTTACACACACATAAGAGACATGAGTCGTTTTTAAAAAAAAAAGTACACAATTAAGGTCTTTAATAAGTAGTTCTATTACTAACTTTCGTTGCACAAAGGACGCGTTCGACAGTTTGTTTAGCCTTTAGTTTATTTATATTTTTTTGAAAACGACTCACATGACACGTGATACACAAATCTACTACTCTGTCAACACTGATCTTCGCTTTAGGACGTTATCCCAAAACGTAACAGTTGTCACACAAATAAAGAAAAACTAGAGCACAAAATAAATGGCGGGCGTGGCTAAAAGTATCTAGTTTTCAATACAGAATAACACCTTTAACGACTTTTCTTCATTCAATAGATTGTTTAAGTCACATATCCAACGAATAAACTAAAGTTGCAGTCGCATTTTGAAATATTATGTTGATTTTGCTCTTATCCAGTTATGATTTTTTTACGTATATTTCTACTGCCACAATTTTACTCGACGCAATATCACGGCGCGGGTGAAAACACGTTTTTTTTTCGATAGCTAACTTATTTTTCCGACATCATGGCTTTGACCTGCTTTCCAATAAATATTTTCATTGCATTTGCATTTTCATCTTCTAACACTGACCCCGGCTCATTTTCTCAAAGACTTTCGGAATGGGCTATGAATGACCAACCATAGCCTTAACACGTTTAAAAGGAATAAACACTAAAATAAAGCAACAATGTTGTCTTTTACTACCGTTAACTCTTTGAACAATATCTGTCTTGACACCTAAACTTGAGAATTTAGCTGTATTGTTAGCTTACAATGTTTCATTGACGCTTCTTAAAGTTATGTACTTACAGCTAAAAAAAGATACCGGACGTACAAAGCATTTAGGAAGTTCGAAATATAAGAAACGCGTAAAGACAAATTCACACACATTCAAAGCTCAAAAGAGAACCTTTTCATATTTTTATCAGTTGTACTTTAAGCATTAAGTTTAAATTTCATGCAACTGGGTAGAAAGATGTCATCATCATCATCATTTCAGCTGAAAGACGTCCACTGCTAAACATAGGCCTAGAAAGATATATCAGGTGACAAATTAATATCTCATTAGACCCATACTTCCGTGAAATGGATCTAGTTAGAAAAAAATGTGTCATTAGATACATCATAGATCTGATGAATGGAGTTTAAGAGAATGATTGTTTCTGACTACGAAACTTGAGGTCCCGGCTTCGATCCCCGTCGGGGCAGATATTTATATGAAAATACAAATGTTTTTGCTTGAGTCTTGGATCTTTAATATGTATTTAAGTATTTATTTATCTATAGAAGTATGCATATTTGTTGTCAAATACCCATAAAACAAGCTTTGCTTAGTTAGGGACTAGGTCAATTGGTGTCAATCGTCCTATGATTTATTTATTTATTACCTTTAATTTTATTCTAAATCCGCAGCAAGCTCTCACGACTATAAATTTGATTTAAACGTTTATTCAGGCTCTAGTCTCGTGTAAATAATGTTAGTTACTTCCTTATCTTTATCTTTGTTAGTTATTTAATTGAAATAGAATGGCATGTAGACGTAACTTTTGATTTTCTTCAAAACACATATTTGAGACATATTTATAGACATATATATTTGAGAGATATTTGAAACAGAGATGTAAATCCACTCCACTTCACTCCAGTTCACTCCAGATTTCCTAGTCGAATACCTTGTATTTTTTATCCCAACCTATATATGTTCCACTTCAGGGCACAGAGATCCTCTCAGAATGAGAGGGCTGGGGCCGTAGTTCCCCCGCAGGCCCATGGGTAAAGCTCATGGTAAATCGCAAATGTAAATTCGCACATAAATTCCGAAAAACTCGGAGGTGCGATCTCGGGCTCGAACTCAGGACTCTCTGCTTGGGAGGCCATAGGTAAACCACTAGGCTACCACTACATGTTACTTTTTCATAAGTAGAATAGGGATCTAAAATGACATGGCTTGTTTCTCGTATAAACAGGAAATAAGCTGACATGTACCGATAGAAGTTATAAATTATGCACCACGGCATCTTAAGTTAATTCCAAGTCCGTCACGTCTTACACATAATGTACCTATTAACAGCAGAGATAATTGTGGTCTGCACTCTTCCTGCCATTGAGTTCGGTGAGAAAAAAGGAAGCTCTTATATAGCGATTTACTTTACGCAACCATTTATACGTATGTGAATAAAAGACGTGTTATTAGCATCTATTCTATTCTTTAAAAATGCACAGGCTGACAATGAGCAAATTGTACGTTTCACATGTTTACGATGTCGGTGTTACGATCTGAATATTTTATCAGTAATAAAAGATAGTTGACAGTCGCCTCCCAAAAATGACTGCAAAGTAACCTTTTTAATTTGCTTATCCACTAAGACACGTACACAACAAATATGTCTGCGTGACACATATACGTTTTCATGCAGAAGCCCACCCTCCTCTATTTCCACGTTTGTCACACAGACCCTAACCGCTAACGCATTTCGAACTCTCTGCGAGTTAATTATCAGGGCAAAATGAGAGATATTTGGAGGAAAGTGGGTTCTGCGTGAAGTCATATTCGTGGCGCAGACGTAGCTGTTGTCCTCATGTGGTAGTGGAGAAGAAGAAGAAGCTAAAAAGGTTGTAGTAAATGAATATAGATCTCCGAATAGTAAATTGTTTAAAATTACTGCTCTTTTCCACAATCCTCTAGTTAAACCATTATAGTCAGCGCTTAAGAAAATCGAGACGTAAACAAACCAGTGTTAAGTGCGCCAAATGATCTTCAACTTGCAAGTTCCCTATTCAACAACCACAAAGAATCATGATCATCACTTCAGCCATAGGACGTCCACTGTATGACATAGACTTCCCTCATCGTTACGGTTACCACAAATCATAGCTTCTTTTATATCTCTAAGGGTACATTTTTGAGTTACGTGGCAAAAGGATATTTCAACCTCAATTACCTTTTGCTGGCGACTTCATCTGCGCAGAATTCGTGGTAAAACTTCATCTCTGCCATTGAATAAAGCAAAAATTTGACAAAGAATCATCGACAAATACATCATCAACATCATCAGTACACAAATTTAAATCCCGTTTTTTTCTTATTCTATGGGAATTTCCAGATATCCTGAAATCAGTTTTTTTGTGTCTTAATCACATATATGTACGCCAAATTCGAAGAGTCTAGTACTCATAATTATGGAGATCACTCTGAATCGAACATTATAAATCCCGTTTTTTCGCTATCCTGTGGGATTTTCTACACATTCGTCCTTATTTGTAACAGACAGCCTCTATGCCGAATTTCGGTCTTCAACGACTAAGCCCTGCCATACTTAGACGCTTCAAGCGGTCGACCGCAGTTTTAATACAAACTTCAGAGCATTCGGGTTGAAGTCGACTCCAACCGCAACACGACTACTCTCGTGCAGGTGGTCTCGACTGCTAAGCAGTCCGTCTGTTGCCGGGCTAAGAGTTTGAACTGGGTGATAACTCAGTCTGTCAGTGCGTGATTGAATCAGTCAGGACTTTTTTATTTGTAGGTATGGTAACACCGAAGCTGCTGGCGAAGTTACTAAGGATAGTTTAAGTTAGTTCATAGATGCAGTAGCCCTTACCTACCTTACTCCGTTCCATTCCAGATGTTAGTATACGTATTTATAAAATATCTTGTCACTGAATTGCAGTGCAACATAATTATGCAATGAAGCATTGGGAAACCGCATTAAAACATACATTGGGGGTGATTACATATTTTTATATAAGACTGGAGTCGAGTCATCTGATGGGAAGCAATTATCGCCGCCGATGGTATTCTACAGCATATGTGAAAATACTGGTGCGTTGAACCCTTTGAGGGAAGAGTAGGTTCGTTCATACCAAACACTAGCAAGCTCGTGTCAAACTTGTCCATCGTTATCGGGGATAATATATAATAAATACTAGATGTTTTCGAAAGTTCTAGAAGTAGAAGTTAGTAGTTAGAAAGCGCTTCGTGTTGCAAGCGGTTCATCGATGGCTTGCGCTTGGGCAACTGCGCACGTGCCGCGCGTTCGGATTGGATGCGCCAAGGCGACAACAAACGTTGAGTAACGCGTGATAACTGATAAAGATCATAACATTGTAATTATTGATGATGGCGCACCTTGGTTTCCCATAATTTAATAAGTCATAATTTTGTCCATGATCAAATTTAGTTATAAAGTGATTTATTTCTGAAACAGTATTTTCTTCAGGATTTTTTGAATTCCGTCTTATACAGGGTGAAATTTTTATGACCGTGCAAATTTTTATACTGGTTTCCTTAGTGAAAGATAAAAATGCGTTTTTTTTATTCAGTACCTTTCAGTACTAAAATATTGATACATATCAGGCGAAAGATATCCTAAAAAACCATGCTCTTGTGGACAGCTGTGCGGCGGGCTAGGTGAGCGCGCCCCTACCCCCGCCCCGCTAACCGCGAGCGTCATTCGTCTCCCGATTATCCACACGTTACTAATTATTTTTTCGGACAACACATTTATTTGTAAAAAATTGACCTATGTTTTTTTTTAGAAATGGCATCTTTAACTGATACTTAATGCCTGGGAAAATTTTGCACGGTCATAAAAATTTCACCCTGTAGAATGCAGCAGGTTAGGTTAGGTTTGTTTTATAACACTTCCGAAGAAAATACTGTTTCACAAATACACTTTAGGACTAACGTTGATTATGGAGAATGATACATTAGGGCTTATTAAATTATGGGAAACCATAGAGACCCATTGACGATAGATGCCATTTTTTTCTTGTAATTTTGTTGTTTATGATTTTATTCCTCCATCTCCATTGTACCAACCAGTCCAATCCAGTTTAGTAATTGTAAATTACTTATCTACTTAATTAATTACAGAGCTAAACTTACACTTTGCTTGCTAGTTAAAACATTAAAAAGCTTTAAAAATAAGTTGTCTATTCCACTTCAGAATCCTACTTATATTATACCTAAGTGAAAAAGTTTGTGAAGATGTTTGAATGTTAGTTAATCAATCGCTTAATAACGGCTGAACGGATTTCGAGGAAAGCTGCAGCGAAAAAGTACCCTCTGTAACGGTGGCAACCATACCAGGAGGGTATCTTTTCTCTGCAGCTGACCATACAGATACCTAATAAATGGATTAAGACATAGGATACTTACCTAATATCCTGGTCCAAGAACGTTGAGGTAGACTTCGGCTTTCAAGATGATGTGTTAATTTCGTCTGCAATCGATAGATGTCGTTGTTCAAACGAAGTTTGTTTTTTAAAAAGGTTACCGTAACCTATTTTTAGGCCCAACACTAAGATTGTAAATGTTTCTTGTATTTCTAAAGCGGACAAACCCGCGGATTGTAGGTATCTAGTACAGTCAGAATCGTTACTTCATACCAATCAAAAGCTACATTACACCCGATTACAATATACTCATTAATCATTTCAACATGCCAGATACATATACAACGCGTAACTCCAAGTAACATTGTATGTATTCTTGCATCTCACGCATTCTTAATATCATGTGCCAGTTTGGACCGTCAGTTCATTATTGATGTGTAAATAGCATGTGCAACATATGTTGCATTTTCTATCGCGAGAACCAGCTGTCCTAGTTTCAAGATTGGCATTGGTAGTTAGAAGTCACTATAAAGCGTTGTTAAAAATGTTCGAATAGACCCAACGCGCTAACGCAATCCTGCCGCCTGCCATTTACATCTTATCAAATTTAATATTTGCTAAAAAAACTGTAAGTAACTTGTAAATAATTAGTGAAATTTCGCCGAGGATAGTGCAAATCCACTTAACTAGCATTGGATAATAAATCGCCTATTTTTAAGTTTTCCTATTAAAACCAGGTTTAATTTGAAAATATTTTGCAATTTACATACAAACGTACCTACATAATTCCGCGTATCTGACAAATTTAGCCAATTTCCGATCTTTACTCCAAATTCGTTAAAATAAAACAAATATGATGTTAAAACCATCCCCTGTAAAAAAACTACATGTAGTACCACGGTATTTACTATTTACGTATGGTAGATATGCGAATTTGAACTGTACCCGACGATTTGTGGCTTTTACTTAGGATCTGTATCGTCTTTCCCATAAAGGCATCTGGGGCTCGTGCCCAGGATCCCCGACCTCACGGAACCTCGAAAAATTATTGAAGTATACGAAAATAATTAGGTAGTTCTTGTAGTTACCTACTTACATTCACTTTAATACTTTTCAACTGGGCCCCATATTCGCTGATGCCCAAAGACCCAGGCCGGCCCTAAGGCCCCTAAGATGTCTCTAATGGTTACAGACACTTTATACGAAAAAGATGAAATCCGCGCAAGAACTAAAGTCAACGACATAGCTCGAAGAATCGCCAGACTCAAGTGCAAGTGGGCAGGGCACATCGCTCGTAGAACTGATGGCCGATGGGGCAAAAAGGTTCTCGAGTGGCGTCCACGGACCGGAAGACGCAGTGTAGGTAGGCCTCCAACAAGATAGAACGTCGACCTGGCCCTATACTACGAAGCGCGAAATTCGAACTTCGTTTCATGCCGTTCCGCTCACGCTAATGGTATTTATTACGAGAGTGAGAGGGACCGCACGATCCGAACTTCGAATTTCGGAGTAACCCCCCTGGTTAATTTTGCTGGATCGCGTTGGATTTGGATGCCACGGGACCGATCTGTTTGGCGAGCCTTGGGGAGGCCTATGTTCAGCAGTAGACGTCTTTCGGCTGAAATGATGATGATGATGATGATTGACGATCATAATTATATGACGGCAATACTAATTACACCTGATCACTACGTATTCGTGTCAGTAGTACTCCAGGAAGAGTCATTGAAGTGTAAAGGCTCATCGTAATTTACGAAATAGGTATCAATTGATACCGGCCGATTATGTAAATTAACCAGCGGACCGTGTTGAAAAAAGTTACGATCCAATCTTTATCTTTATCTTAGGCTTAGTGTAGGCTTAGCCTATATAACTACTGATCAGTGGCGGATTGGCTACGTACCTAGCAAGAGTAGCAAATGCTACGGGCTCGACGCATAAGGGGTCCCGCGCAGTTTGATTTAAGTGTAATAGTTATTTGTGCAACAAGAGAGCAAAGTTGGTTTTTACTGCGAGTGTTGATTTTAAATCGCGAGTAAACGAAGGATTCTAAGTTAGAATCCTGAGTGCGCGAGAGATTCAAATACACGAGATGCAAAAAAACTTTGGTCTCGTGTGACACATACAACTTTTCACCTCAGCAGCGAGAACATAATAATTATTAAAGGTATATGCAATGCACGTCGTCTTATTGTCTTTATTGTGGCTTTCAACATTGAGTAAATACCTACTCCACTCCTCCCGTAGATAAAAATACACTCTCCGAAAAAGTGTTTGCACCCTTTGCTAGTCTATTTTGCTATTTTTCGCGAGACTTTTCAGGCAAAAAACTTAACTCTGCATTTCGTATTGCTGCCTTAATTCGCCTGGTGTTTAATTGTTGACTTCGTCATTGGACTCACTCATATCATATTTAAATATTTATTAAGTAATTACTTATTATTTATTCTTATAAATTCCAAATTGCCTTTGATCGTGTATCAAACTCTTAGATATCCAACTCTGTAGCTAGCGAAACAGAAGAAGAAAATAATTAAAATTTGAATCCCGCCATTTTTTAAAGATGCGTTCCGATACTGCACCCGCTGTATTTATCACGATGTTCAAGATTGTTAAAATTATTAATAATTATATAGATACATGTTAAACTTTGTATTTTTTCTACAACATTTTTACTATTTTGATTATATAACAATATACCTAATCCAATTATTAAAAAGTACAATAATTAAATTTAAAACCTTAACAGACGAATTACAATTTTAAGGTTAAGTACTTATTATGAGTATCCGAACGTTCAGTCGTTCGTTTATTTTTCAGTACACTTAGTATACGTTTTCCTTCACTTCAATACTTCTCGATCGCGTTTACGTAAAAATTTCAATTCTATGGAAACATGGACGAGCGGCCGCAGAGGTGCTGTCCATGTTTCCCTAGTAATTGATTTTTTTACGTAAACGCGATCGAGAAGTATTTCGTGAAGTAAAAACTTATACTAAGCGTACAGGCCTACTAGGTATAGAATTTGAAATCGAACTTAGAATCGATTTGATCTTATCTCTCGCTCTTTTCATATCGAAATGAAAGTGACAGATCAAACTGAAGTTCAAATCTTTCGAATTCGTTGAGAAGGCCCATCATTGTCCTTAATATTTAAAAAAAATAATTAAAAAGCTACTTTGTCTCATGCAGTGAGCAAAATCGGATTTTGCTCACTGTTTTTTAATAGCAAAACCTGCCTGTTTGAGGTGCTGAGGTGAAAATAGTTATTTGTGTTACTAGGGGCCAAAACAATTTTTTGTTCCTCGAGGGCGTTATTTTGAATTCAGAGCGAAGCGATGGATTCTATAGTAGAATCCCGAGCGCAGCAAGAGATTCTAAAGTAGAATCCTGAGCGTAGCAAAGAATTCAACATACGGCGCCCAAGAACAAAATATTTTGGCCTCGAATGATACACACTACTTTTCATTAATACCTGTGTGAAAAAGAAAGAGTTACGTCTCGAAATCGTATGTATAAATTTAGGACTGAAAGTATAAATAAAACAAATCATTACAATACAATAAATACAACTATTGTTTACTAGCTTTTGCCCGCGACTCCGTCCACGTGGAATTAGTAATTTGGGCAGCTTATTTTTTTTATCCAATTTGCTTTTTCATCAATTATGGCTCTCCTTAGTGCCTCGATATAAAAAAATATCCCCCCGCAACCCCCCCACCCCCCCACCAAACCCCCCCCGCATACCCGCGTTCACATTCACCACCGTACTCCCAAGTCAAGCGTGCCTATAGAAGTTTTACTTCAAAAAAACCCTCGATTTTGAAACATTCTTCCGCTCCGCTCCGCTCCTATTGGTGTTATATAGGCCCTGCCACGCCTGTGTGCATGTCCAACTTAAGATGAACCCTATTTAGTATAGTTTACTATATTGTTGTCAGCTCATTTTATGTTGGATTTTTGTTCTATGTACTATCCATGTTCAATAAATTCTTAAAATAGACGTATCTTTCTTATTTGTGTACCGATTCAAATGAAACAAACACTAAATGTTAATCCAAGAAAATACCAACATATCAGTGAAAACCGCATCCTTCTAGGTTAAGCCGTTTCTGAGATTAGCGCGCACAAACGCACAGACAAACAGACAATAGGTAATTCTAAAAATCATTGTTTTGGGTTCTATTGCGCTAATAAATAGCCCTAGTGACAGTTTTTCTCAAATATCTTCAATGTACAGACACCGACTTGTTACAGATTTATTATATGTATAGATTCTGTAGATATAGATATAGATAGATGTATAGAAGATAGAATAGATTGGCCACCACAAAGAAAATATTACAGAAAATTAGGTACAAGGAGAAAAAAAACATTCAAATAAATCAATCATTATGAAAAAATTAAACATTTATATTTATATGGGATACAATTCGTGAATGATACCTCATTATCACTAGTCGAACTCATTTTTAATTTTTATTTGCACAAACTTTGCAAACACTATGAAGATCTTTGAAAAAAAACCAAATAAAATGATATTTAGAAGAATGCACGTGACAGTTTTTCTTTTCAGCGCGCATTGCCGTTATCTAACCGGCCAGTAACTGCTTCATACATTTTTTAATTCAACGTTCACGCGAGCGCCACCAACCAACCTAACTACGTTAATCTATCAGAAGGACAAATTCGGACCAATCAGAAGAGAGAAAACTCAAACTCCTATGGGGACCAAATTGAGTTTTGTTCCCGTTGTCCTCTAAAGCCCATTGTCGTTTTTCGAACAGGTGTGATGAAAAATATTTTTCAAATCAATGTAGCCGCAATTCTTACCCCGGCGCCACACATATTACAAATGTTTCAACACATATTTGATCTATGGTTGATTGTATGGATGTTCTATTGAACAAATAAGCAAATACCGGTGCTACACATGTGATCAAATAACTGTGTTCAAACATTTGCAATATGTGTGGCGCCGGGGTTACTATATAGAAAATAGTTTCATCAAAATGTCCAACTACAAATTTAAAGTTGATAACCTAAAACAATCCAAGGGCCCCTCGATAGAATTTGCTACAGACCCCGCGCTGGCCCAATCTACTGATATTTAGAATGAGAATTCTCCGTTGATTTAATCACTTGCATCTTCATAATACCTTTTATACTCCTTATGACAGACAGCCAAATAATTCATGCTTTGTTACGTGCAACAAGGTTAGTACCAATACTCAGAACGTCGTCATAAATAATAACGCCTCCACGGTTCGTATGTTCAGTAGAAAACTTGCAGAACCTTTCGTCCTCGTTTTGTTCCATTCGTCTGTGTTGACCATAGATTTAGTTTCTATAATTTTTGAACATACATACATACATAAAATACAATAAAATACAATGATTCTTCATTGTACACTATAAATAATACAATACAGAAAAACAAGTACATGATAAAATATACGGTGTATAAGGTAAGCAATGTACTTATAGATCGGCTCTGATTTAGCTAACTGAGACGAGCCTAAAAAAATTGTCAGCTGTTTGTACGTGTGCAAGAAAATTAATCTCTATTATTTCAAATCTCCTTATTTACCTTATACCGCGTATCTGCACTGCATGTAGTTTTACACGGGATGGTTTAAAATTAATATTTGTTTTATTTTAAAGAATATGGAGTAAAAATTGGAAATTGGTTAAAGTCCAATCCGCGGAATTATCCAATGCCAGTTAAACAGATTTGGACTATCCCCGAAAGTATAAATATTTACCTTATATTTTTAATCTATTATCATACATCGATGGTGTTGGAATTGGAGGTAGGTACTTATTTGCTTTTGATAAGCTACGCAGTCCGTTTTACGCCTATAATTAGAGAATAGGCGTTACGAGCTCACTCTAATGAACGAATAGTAACGCGAATTGAACTAATGGTCAAAGTCCGACTGTTTCGCAGTACCACAGTACAATTGAATAAGTCATCAAATCTGTAAAAGGTAGCGCATACACACATATCTGTAGTGTCTTCATTGTGTTCCTTGATGATATCTTATCTTACAAAAAAAACAAGCGTTACAATGGAAACTCTACACCAATGTTTTAAATAAGATATTAAAAAAATCTACCCTTCTACATATGTATACTTCTAAAGGTGCAGCATTTAAATATTACACATATTTTCAGCTGTCAAGAAACAAAAAGAAAAAGTATTCTTAGTCGATGAGTGATTTTGTCCAGTTTGTTTGTTGTTGTTGTTGTTCGAAATCAAACACTTTAAATGTACCTACTTACCTACTAAAACCAAATAAGTTCTAATATTCGCAACATGCCTTCTAAGCGTAGACAATACACCATTCAATTGTGTTTTAATATCATTTCGAGATTACCTTCTGTCAATTGTTTATGACTAAAACACGATGTTTAAATTGTTAGAACTTAGTGCTGTGGTACTGTGGTATCTTTTTATACATACCTAGTCTCATTTATACGATAGAACCACAACCTACATTTTAAGTATATCTTAACCTAGAGGGGCAATGCATCGGCAGTCCCTGCGATCTTGCAACAGTGATGATCACTTACTGTTAGCTGACCCGCTTGCTTGTTTTCTTTCATGACCTATAACAACAAAGTGATCTGCATGAATAAAAATGTTTATTCAAAACATGTGTGAAAACCCTGTTGTCACACTTAGGTAAGTCAGTTACTATGTTAAGAGAAACTTAAATCTTTTATTTATGCATGCATATTGGCCCTTAATTAGCATACTTTTCATGCAATATTTAGAAAAGCCTCGATGAACCGCTTTAAAAAGCAGACGGTGAAAATAATTTCCATACTTTTTCCGTTAATAATCCATAATTCGAATTCCGGCTTACAGCAAAAAAGAACAGATTAAATGAATAATTATTACTCGATTTTCAAACCGACAAAAAGGTAGACGTTGAATCAAAGTGCACTTTTATAATCGTTGTATGTAACTCATCACTTCCTCAAGACGAGACGTTTCTTGCTCAAGCCTCGTTATTTAAACAGCGCGCCTCTTCTTTGAACGTTCAGATCTGCGTTTATTCCATTGTCTAGATGCCAAAGATCGTGGCCTAATGACCACCAAGCACATTACCAAATGACCTCAATAGGTACACCGTGGCGTAACTATTACGTTATATGAGTTCTAGTTCGATGCTCCCAAACTATTGTGTCTCATAATGTTATCCACGGCTTCATAAAGAACTGCATGCGCAGTTTCCGCGTTGCATAAAAGGATTTTCTATTGATAAGTATTACATGTTGTTATTATTTATTTTACAGTCACGGATCATTAAGCAACTGACTAAATACAAAAGTCCATTTTTTTTCTAATTGTTAAGCCAGACTATAACAAAATGTATTGTGGTTCAAAATTTAGATCCTATACTTATATGATTACATACATATAAGATTTTTTTTTAGTTAATGTTACTTAAAAAGGGCAGCGTTAGCGTATATTTGAGTTATAATAAAAGATATACGAACTTTACTTCTTCCAAGATTTCCCACATCGATCCTCAATTTAGGTCATACACATTTCTTTTTTTGCGTTTTTCCTGTGAAAACGTGGCAAAAGTTAGGGGTTAATAAAGCCAATATTTTTTTGACTAAAAAGTCTACATCGGCGTATGGGACGATTGACCAAGTTTCGGCTCATTGAATTAAATCTTAAGTTTTCTGACTCGGACTCGCTAATTACAAGCTTTTTATTAACTTGCAATGTATGTATCTAATATATAAAATCTCGTCCCACGATGTTTGTTTGTCCGAAACGACTTGACCGATTTTTAAGAAACTTTTTTCTCTATATTCGGTAGGTCTGAGAATAGGTCGTAGGCTATTTTTTGTATACCTACCCCAATTCTTCGCGGACGGAGTCGCGGGCAACAGCTAGTATGTTCGGGTCAAATCTGGGAAGTCGAATTTGACCCACTTCCAGTAGTCGGATTCACTTGAAATTTGGTGTACTTATGTAAGTTGGATGAGAATGCAAGTACAGTCAGTAAAAAAGGTTGCATTAAAAATGAAATTTTCAACAAAAACTTATTTTATGTCCACAAGAGAGACGACTTTTGTTTCTTACGCTGTGTGTGACCCATTTCTATTTACTGCAAGCAGATTCTCCTTTGTTTTCACTCTCAGTCAGGATACACAACAACATTCTGCGTTCTAAATACAAGTGTGTGCCGTAATAGGTGTGCTTCCTACAATTATATTGTGATGAAGCACAAGATTACACATTATGGACACGATTATCCGTGACACAACGTTGATACGGTCGATGCGGTTTCTCATGCGAAAATGTACTACAAAATCGCGTCAAATAAGCTACGCGTACGACCGCATTAGGAAATATTTCATTAAGCCTTTAACCGCTGAATACGAAAAAAGGTTTCGCAAAGTGTAATACATAGTACTGTAATTGGTATGACTTGATGAGCTAATCAGCGTTTAGGTTGAAGCAGTGTAAACTTCATTCGATTCTTGTAAAAATGTTTAAGAGCTAAAATCGTTGCAAATGACTTGAGACTCGTAAGACTAATTAACTTGGAATTTTGAAAACTCACGTCGTATCTACATTAAGACTAAAAAGCTCGAGCCTTTTACAACACTAGGTTAACGCCACTCACACTCTTGTGGTACTTGTAGTGTAGGTATATATATACATAGGTGTACGTACATATTAAGGTACTCTACAATATAGAGTACCTTCTCTACATATAGTGACAGCTCGGTAATTGACCACACGGTCAAGTCTGCTCTTGATCAAGGCTGCTTGAATACAAACGAAACGTCAAGGTGAACAAAACGTTGTCACGCAAGAAAAGCAACTTTTTATAATAATAAAATATATATCAAAGTGATTGTCACGACTCTACAATATTTCCACAAGTTAACTGTTTTATGGGTTATAAACATTTTTTTTATTTGCGTCTCTGCTGTTGACATGGCAAAAGTTAAGGGACGCTTGGCTAACTTTCGGCCCATTTAAATAAAGTTTGCTTACACGGTATCGCAAATCGTATGTCCACAGGAGAGACAACTTTTGTTTTTTACGCTGTGTATGACCCTTATACATATTTAGGATTGTCAGTTTGTATTAAAACTATTTAGCAATTGTGGAGCTCTGAAAGATTTTAACCGCCGTATCCTGTGTATTACCCATTACTTAACTTATATATATATTCATGTGCTTGTTCTTCTGTATTGTATTATTTGTGGTGTACAATAAAGAGTCATTTTATTGTATTGTATTACGAAAATCTACTAATATTATGTCCGTCCACTAAAAAACCCAATCACCCCCAGTCCACCACGTGCGGTGTAGTGTGTGGTCGCAGAATTGCAATTGATTTTAGTTCATGGACATTATCCTTAGATTTTCGTAACACGTATAGCGTATACGATGTATCCGGCGTTTAAATTGCTTCAGAGCTCAATTATCTCTCGTATCAATCGAACAGTGAAAAAATGATTTAATGTGGGATAAAAATACAAAAAGAAGTTTCGACTCGTCACGTCCCTGCCCTCACGGCCCTGGACTTAAACAAAACATATTAAACAAGTTAGCTATGAAGTATCTTTTTGTATTTATTTTTTCAACTTCATTTTTTTTAATTACTTTTACGGTCATCCCGTGAAATCATATATTTCGTACTAAATACAAACTGAAATATAGATGCACAGAAAAAACCCCAGAAAAAAGACCAATGCTGGGAATCGAACCCAGGTCCTCAGCATTCCGTGCCGTGTGCCATACCCCTACACCACCACTGGTCTAGAGATTAGACACGAATCTTTCTATACATCATACATTTCAGTCTGCTAAATCATCACCTTATGCAGTGACAAGCGCACATCTATGTTACACCCTCTATCGAGAGATTTTAACACTCCTACATTCCCAGCATTGGTCTTTTTTCTGGGATTTTTTCTGTGCATCTATATTTCAGTTTGTATTTAGTACGAAATATAAAACATATTAAAAATTTATGTTTTGAGAAATCGAGGTCTACAACGAATACCAACGCTGCCACTAAATAGTTATAGTTGTACCTACACCTCCTCGCAGATTCAATACCCGATTGAGCAAGGGTGCTGTAATAGTCCGCTACCAACTTAAGCACTTAAGCGGTGTTGTCGAGATAACGACGTAAACAAACAAGCGGCAACTTGTCATGACCAATTTGCTGTCACAACTTGGAAATTGAATAAAGACCATTGTCGGGAATAGGGCGTTTATATACACCAGACACATGCTACTAAAACTCTTATTCGCTATCGCATAGGGTAAATGTATACTTACCCGATTTTTTAAAGACAGTTCCTACATCAGAACTAAAACACACACATTACATTGTGCTATTTAGTGTAAATAGCCTTCGATATTTTAAACAATTTAAATCGTACAACTGACATAAAACTTTAGAGTGGTAAAAGAATTACTTTGTCGACTATAAAAGTAGGTATTTAAAGCTTGCAAATTTTGACACCACGACTTACAAACATACAAAGTTAAATAAAAGCTTGTAATAGTAATAAGACGTCCTTGCAAATCACCTTTAAGTTATAATATTACATAATACGTAGCACAGTGAATATACACTTCCATCCTCACCATCTGGATGGTTGGCAGTCTTCTACTGTTCGTTTATCCAGAAATATCCTGCCTCGCACAGCAAAGCTCTGGAATGAAGTACCTGCTGCGGTATTCCCGGACCGATATGGACCTCCAAGCTTTCAAAAAAAGCGTACTCCTACCTAAAAGGCCGGCAACGCACTTCTGACTCTTCTGGTGTCGCAGGTGTCCATGGGCGACGGTAATCGTTTACCATCAGGTGATCCGTCTGCTCGTTTGCCCCCTATACCATAAAAAAAATACATATGTATTACATCAAAAATAAGGAACTTTTTAACGTTTTTAACTTACGCAAACTTAACTCATAACTCAATGCAAAGTCACTCAATGCGATACTCGCAGAAATATGGCCGATTGGTCGAGCTAATTAAAGCACTAAGTCCCGGGCGAACTAAGAGCTATGAGGGGAACTTTTCTAAAGAGGTAAATCTAAGAACGGGTCAATAACCTCAATCGCATTTAAAGTGGCAAGTAATGCAGTAAGCATCCGTCAGTCTACTGTTTGCTACGCTCTAATGCTAATGTCACGTACGACCGCGGCCACAACCAGTTGTAAGCTCAGATAGGCCAATTTTTAGGCATCTTTGAGATACATCTGAATCTCGGTGGTATGGAATATCGAACGCTCTAATAATCTAACTAAAGTTATAATAGTTCTGTTATGTATACTTAAGTATCCTTTTTCACTAAGTTAGAATTGTTGTCAATCCAAAGCACTGGTAGGTAATTGAAAGTAAAACTTTAATTTTATATTATTTACTATTGTCGGTACGTAGTTGACATTCTAAGAATCACTGGACCAAAAGTTAAACTTTGAATAAATAATACATAATAGATCGTTTACGTAGAGTCAAGATTTAAAAAAAGGTGCATACAACTTGCTCATAAATGTGGTCCATTGTTCTTATGTCGTTAAATTAAGGTATTGGTACATGGTTAAAATTATAAGAGGAATTAATTCGATATATATTTTGACTTGACATTGGTAATTTTGGTATGCAGGAACCCAGAGTACTCTTGTATGTTTCGGAGTTTAACATTTTTCCGCAAAACTTACGGTGTGACAACGTCTTATTGTTAAGCGAGATGGTATATGTACAATTGTACAGCCT
The DNA here is from genome assembly GCA_947859365.1 of Archips crataeganus. Taxonomy (NCBI): domain Eukaryota; kingdom Metazoa; phylum Arthropoda; class Insecta; order Lepidoptera; family Tortricidae; genus Archips; species Archips crataeganus. The sequence goes on along the minus strand of OX402049.1, from coordinate 13,680,620 downwards.
ACTTACTTTCTAGGTCACTAACCTTGTGCGGTTTAGAATGCTTACTTTGTTTACAAGTGTTTAAGGCATTTTGCACGGTTTCATCATATCCCATATGGTCAATGTCTATGGCAATTATTACTATGGTAATACTAATTAGTGATAAGTAAAGTGAAATAATGATAGTTAGAAATGTGTTCGTTGCATACTTCTGTTGCACTAAGACAAAAGCGTTTTATCGCCAAAATGTAGCCCATGTGTCTAAATCTTAAAGAAGTGCTAACATTTATAGAATCAGATAACATCTAAGAGCACTTAGTAATCACAACAGAACTTAACGGATCGAGCCAATTAACGAGCCGATGACATCACATCTGTGCATGGCATTGTAATGCTTATTTAAATTCGACTAAGTTGTACAACATCTCGTTAGGTAAATCAGAAGCATCCTTTCTCTAAATTCGAGTTATTTAAACTCCACTTTCCCCAAAACAAGCACAGACATTCGAGATGTATATTTGTGTACTCAGTGCCTAGCTTAGACTGTTCCAGTGACCAATAGGAGACAATCAGAGCGAGGCGGACTCGACAGGAAACCAGATGTTTTTGTGGGTCTATGGACTCTATGGCTGTTACATGAACTGTACAATTTTTAAATGAAATTTACTTAGCTTAAGTATATTGAAATTAATATACATCAATAATATAAATCATAAATACCGGGACGATATGAAATAGTGCCCCTGGAGCCATAAATATATGCTAATTTATCTTCCAATTGGTTAAGGTAGACTGTTATCAAATATCATCATCTTTGATTTAAACTCAAACCATAATCTAAAATCTATTGGTTAAAGATACGTAATGATCGTTAATTTCAAATATTACACAACGGCCATTGATTAGAAATAATTAGTAATCGATTTTCTAATAACTTTCATCTAGCAAGTGGAAAAAGAAATTCAATACGGTCAGTTGGAAGAGCAAACGAGACCGTGTCTCGAGAGAAAACAATGACTTTCGCTGACTGCGACTGACCCACTACTATGCACTAGCTATATTGGTACCTAGGTCCCAAGAGAAGATGTTCTACGCGTATACATGCGTAACGATTAAAACAATTTTTTATGTCGTATTTAAAGAGATTAAGGGCGTTTTGCGCCACTCTACGATAAATTTCTGAAATTTTGTGGGAGATATTTGTGTAGCCGGCCGCCTCCGTTAATTCGACAAAATAGAAGATTATTAGGTACTCCTAATAGCAGTTAACAATTAGCAGGTAGCTTTGTATTCCGAACCAAATAATTTAATTAAAATTCTGCTCAAATAGGGGGTTATTACATGGCTCGGTTGTTTTACTATTTTTTTCCAATAACTAGGTAACTTAAACTTTAAATTACTTTTATACTTCATAACTACTTCTAAGGACGAGTACTAAATATCAGCTCTAAAAGTATTTGTATCTAATTTGTAAGCACCTTGTATGTGGCTTAAACCACAGGAAAGCTAAATTTGTCACACCTTGCGCTAAGCGTTTAACATAATGTTCTATACTATTGCCAACCCTGACAGATAAAATGGGCTAAACGAATAGTTAAAAAATTACGACCTCGTCTGTCCTCATGTTTGCTTGGCGACTGACCTAGTCCGGTGATGTTGCACGAGCTGCCTGATCGCAATGCGCTAGCTAGCGACACAAATTAAATACAACTATCTAAAGTCGAGAAGGATCTTGCTAGCTTTAAACGACCCAGGTACTAACCGAGCAAATTGCCCATGAGCACCCATGAGTTGATAAACAATCCAAATTTGATACAAGCAAAATGGTTTCGCTCGAGTGCCGACGTGCATTGAAGGATCAGATATTTTTATATAGAATTTTAAGAAACCGCATTGACTCCCCTTATATGTTAAGTAGATTAGGATTGAAAACCCCTCGTTTGAACACACGCAATGTCAGTAAACTGTGTCATGTCCCTCACACGTAAAAAATATAAATCTATAACTCCTTTGTTAATAGAGCCTGTAAAGCCCACAATACTAAATTTAGTCAGGTTGATATATTTCATTTATCTCTCAGTGGGTTTAAGTGTAACATTAAGTCACTTATGGATGGATAACATCTCATTTCCTTTATCCAAAATTGTATAATTATGTATATAAATGTATTTGTTTTTAGTCAGCATTCTGTTTTTCGGCTCATATTTTCCCGTTTGTTTGTTTTTACGTATAATTGTATTAATAACTGGTGGCAGCTTCGTTGGTTTATGTGAATTGTAACTATGTTTAGGTTTAAGAATAATGTACCGTTTGTGCCCAAATAAACATTAAAACATGAGCCCCTTGATGCACTAGTTTAAAATAGTTAAGTACGGAATCGTCAAAAATGCATATTCGCGGATACAGATTATTAGTGTCCGCATAGATCCGCGGGTAAGAATTCTTCTTCAATTTTTTTTACATAGAGCTAGTACATGTGACCTTGGACTGACAGCCCGGCATCAAATATTCAATATTTGCATTTTAGAAAAGAAAGAAAGAAGAAATTTTAAAAAGAACTTAAGAAGTGGCTATTACATGTGTTTTTATAATCTTGGCGAATACTTTTCTGTACAGCACTAATTGCAGGTATTATTAATTGTATGACATATTGTATGATTTGTACGTCCGAAAAGGGCAACTGTTGGAACTAAATTTATTTATAACAGCAATATTGTACACAGTTTAAGCAATAAATGATTATCTTTTCTTATCTTATACAGGGTTATTTGTAATTTAATGTGGTAGGAGTTTTAACCCTAAACTCCTACCACTTAAACAAATGTTTTATGTTTTACGGCTTTTGTCATAGCTTAATATTTTTGGTGTAATAACGTTTTGTAAATTTGAGACTAACTCATATTTTTACGATACTCTGTGCCGTGTAAGTCATTAATTCATTGCCCGCCACGACCGCGGATCGTGGCCCCGCCCTCGAATTTGAGTGTGTACAAAATCATAATTATCGTAAAAATCATAGAGTGTGAAGTTGTGTTAGAAGTTTTTATTTATTATTATTTATTTGTATGGATAAAAATGTGCTCCATTTTAAAAAGTCGTAAAACAAAAAACCTTTGTTTAAGTGATAGGAATTCAGGGTTAAGAGGATGTCAGTGAATTACAAATAGCCCTGTTTATGTAGGCAATGTGTCATTTAAAGAAAATAAAAGGATACAGACACGAATACGAATATTTTTCCCGCGGATATCGTAGTTTAAATCCCAAACCGGCTGAATTGTTTTGTCAGTAGAAGTTATACGTCTACACTATGTACTTAATTATTTTGTACCTACCTATTTACTTAATTGTTTTGGTCTTTAAATTTTCCAAAATTTACGATAAGGATGGTTTAAAAACAGGAATGTTTTTACGCTAAACATTTAAAATTTGACTACCACACAATAAAAATATGAACATTAAGAAAGCTCCAAACAATAATAATTAAACTCAAAAAAAAATAAAAAAAAACACTTATTTCTGCTTCGTAGCATGTGTTAATCAGAGTAAAGTAGCTTTTTAACAGTGAAATAATTTTTGAATTGATTCAGAAATTCCCGAGATTACCCTGTATACAGTATCTCCCAAAATTCAACGAGCAGGTAACCTCATACCGGGGGAGAGGTCAAGTTACACCAATCGTGGAAAAAATAAGAAAAAAAATCATATTACTTAGTTAAGTGATAATAGAGTCACTTAAAATATCACTTATACACTTTACACTAACACTAAAATAACACTTTACACTAGAGTAAAAAAAAAAATATTTTCCAAAAAAATTTCTTTTATCGCTTAGCTTTTTCCAGAACTCTGGCCCCTCGCCTATTAGCAGGGTATCGTTGAGTTTTGGAAAAACCTGTATATATACACAAACAAAGAAAAAACACCCACATTTTACCTCTTATTATATTATTTACTACGTGCGTTACTGCACTCTTTGTGTAGCAACATATGCTGAGTGAAGACCCTTTTTCGGTGACAATTGGTGTCACTGCCATGTTGCACTTGTCTTTTAGATGTTGTAGTTATTTATGTTTTTTTTTTCTGTTTGGTGGTGGTACTTTTATAACCGTAAATAAAATATTTTCTTTCTTTCTTTCCTATTTGAATATTTATACAGTATACAAGATGATTGTCAATCGGTGATCAGGAACCAATTTTCAACCGACGAAAACAAAAGGAGGAGGTTCTCAAGTCGACGTGTATATATTTTTTTTTATGTATGACCACGCATAACTTTTTACAGAGTAGTCCGATTTTGATGATTATTTTTTTATTGGAAAGCGTATACCCCGAAGGTGGTCCCATTTAAATTTGGAAAAAATATTCTTACCCTAAGGGTAGGAAAACAGGAGATGATTGATTGTTCAGTCACTGATTGTACTGTATGACCAGGCATAACTTTTTACAGAGTAGTCTGATTTTCATAATTCTTTTTTATTGGATAGGGTTGAAGTTGGTATTATATAAATTTGGAAAAAAAAATTACCCCGGGGGTGGGAAAAGAGTATAAAATAAAAACTTTTTAACAAAAAAATTAAACCGGCGAAAAAACTGAAAAGCGAAAAATAATAACCTTTTTTGTTTGACAAGGTAAGAATCTAGGTACCAATTTGAAGTCGGTGCCTCAGCACTAGCCAGGAGGAGTGGACCTGTAGTCGTCTACCTCATGGGCTTCTATCACTCCTCCTGGCTCGTGCTGAGGCACCTACTTCAAATTGGTACCTAGATTAAGGTCAAACAAAAAAGGTATTATTTTTCGCTTTTCAGTTTATTCGGCGGTTCAATTTTTTTGTTAAAAAGTTATTCTAGATCAATTTTCGGTGGCGACCAGATTCAAGTCACAGTTACGTGAAACAAATCGTCTAGTTTTAATTGCGATTATTTAGAAAAACACTTTTTAATTATAATCATTGTCACCCTACGCATGGTTTATTCTATGAGTCTAAAACCTTTTTAACAAGTCAGTTTCTTACACCAAATGACGTGAGACCTGTCAAATTCCCCGCCAAAACGATGAAACTTGACGAAACTACTTAACTTCAACAAATGTAGGATATCCATGCATTCAGTGGATGGAGGAAGATTTAACAGTATTTTTTAGGGTTCCGCAACTCGAAAGGAAAAAGCGGAACCCTTATAGGATCACTTTGTTGTCCGTCCGTCTGTCTGTCAAGACCCTTTTTCTCAGGAACGCGTGGAGGTATCAAGCTGAAATTTATATCAAATACTCAGGTCTACAGTCCCTTAGAGCTGTGAAAAAATCAAACTTCTAAGCCAACGCAATCAAAAGATACAGCCGTTTATGCCGCTAATTTCCGCAAATTTTCGAAACTCGCAAGGGAATCAAAACTTCCCGTGAACTCAGAATCTTGAAATTTGGTACGAAGCAACGTATTATAGCACAGATAAAGGAAAAATTGCGAAAAGCATAAATTTTTAACGAAATCAAAAGATAAAGCCTTTTATGCCGCAAATTATCGACACTCGCAAGGGAATCAAAACCTACAGGGTACTTCCCGTGAACTCAGAATCTTGAAATTTGGTACGAAACGAGGTCTTATAGCACAAAAAAAGTAAAAATTGCGAAAACTATAAATTTTTTTGTCTGTCTGTCTATATCAGTAACCAATCTACAATGATCCCACACTGCACACATTTTGCTTAGGAGCAGGGGTCTGCTGAGACTGGATGTCATAGATACATATAAATTTGTGCGGAACCCTCGGTGCGCGATTCCGACTCGCACTTGGCCGGTTTTTTTTAATTAAACAGCGAATTAGTTGCTTGAAACCTCATCTACTAAATTCCATTTTGGATTAGGGATTCATATTTTTCAACTAATGATCACCGATTAAAAGTCACCGTGTATATTGAAACTTAATGCAGATCATCTTGGAAATAAATTAAAGACTTGATTTATTCACACTTTAAGGCTGCGTTTCCACCAGAGACGTGCGAGGTAGCTAAGCGGTGCGAGGCTGTGTAACGGTGTGAACGTTTCCACCAAAGATGTGCGAGGTAGCTGAGCGGTGCGAGGATGCGTAGCGAGGATGTGTAGCGGACTCTTTTCAAATAAGCGGACGGGGTGCGGCGAGGCGGGAGCGGAGCAACGCCGCCTAGCAACACATCCCTCGCAACACATTCCTCGCACACATTCGTCGCACACATCTTTCCCGTCTTTTGTATGTACAAAAACCTCGCTCGTTCATGACAAACACATCCCTCGCACAGCTCCGGTGGATATGCAGCCTAATTATGCTGTTTGCTCACGTACGTTTCATAAGTTTCTTTTTGCTACTTTTATTACGGTATCACTTTCTCAGGATGCTGAGGATATTGACCCTGAAGTATATAAACGCATTGGCAATTGCGCTTAAGTGGTACATATTGGTACATGTGGTTTAATGATACATTAAATACTTCAATGTTCATTAATTTAATAACTAAACAGTATAGGTAATCAACTAATCATAGTACGAGAATCAGCAACCATAATTTGCATCAACTTGTCCAAGTCTCGTAATAACTACTATCAAGAGGCCTTAAATTCATTCAAATGGTCTGTTATATTACCTCCTGTCTGCAGTGTATTATTAAGCATAAATATCTTATAAGTATTCGTAGTTATATGTAATTTAAAAGTAGAGTTGTGTTAGAAAAATTCTTTAAAAATATTTTAAACGAAACGATTATGACAAGCGTCAAGTACGCACATTATACAAAACGAAAACTGATGTTAATATAGTTCTTTCAACATACTATTTATAAAGCAAAGAAAAGAAGTATTTCTAAAACAGAATTACTGCTAGTAAAAATATTCTTTGTTTGTTTGTTTTGCAATGATTATTTTTGATTTGAGTTCTATGAATAAATACAATACAAGCTTTAATTTAGAAGGTATCACTTTATTTAATATCATTCCTGAATCAAAGCTTCGTACCTATAGCTTAACACTTATTTATTTAGTTTACATAGTGATCCATGTCTTCTACTGTCTACTTCCCACCAGATATTTTTTTCAAATGAATGATCGTTCACTACTCAGTAACTGAGGTAAAATTGACTAATTACATATTATACTTTACTTATTGCGCCTTACAGGGTTTGATTTAGTATTTTGTATCGTGTCAAAACATTTTTTATTTACTAAATTTTTCACTAACTAAAATAATCGTAAATACTTACCTCGAGACCTTCAATCGCTACTGCATTAAAAACTATAACTTTATTACAATCCTGCTAATTTAATTTGTTATTACTCAATTATCTAATTTATTGAATCAGGCGTTACTTTGCGTTTTAGTTCATTTACTCAATTATCTTTTATCTTGTAAATTGCTGGACTGGTTTGTGACCGAGAGTCAAATTAAATTATCAGACAACTTTTACTTAAATGTGTTTGTTTGTGTTTTGACTCCAACCTCCCTTTATACCCGGTCGTTCATATTAATAATTAATATCTTTAAATATCTGAGCAGATTATTTGTTGCTGCTTTAATATCTTAGCATAAAAAAAATATAAACGTGAAAGTTGGATTGGTGTATGGATATCTGGTTACTCTTAATTATTAGGTATACTAAAGGTGCTGATACACTTGAGCATTCATTTGTAATGAGCTTTCTAGCAAATGTTACATTACAGGTAAAAGCTCATAAAATAAAAGAACCGTTTTAGCGAGCATCACACGAACAAAGTTAAAAACGGCGAATGCTCGCTGTTCTGTTACAAGTGAATGCTCAAGTGTATCAGCACCTTAAACGGTAACACACACACACACAACACAGTATATCTGTTACTCTTTCACGTTAAAACGCTTTAACGGATTCTGATGGAATTGGCACACTGAATCAACATATAGGATACTTTATATAACGGAAAATGGTATAGTTCCCGCGGAATAGCCTTAAACGAATTCTTCGCAGACGAAGTCGCAGGCAACATGCTAATTGAATGAATAAGGAATAAACTTTTGAAACAATTTGAGTGCCTAACTCATATTACAGAGTGAATTCTTACCACAAAGGTCCAGAAGTTGTGCCGGTTCAAACAGAGGTTTCAAGTTATAATGTTATGTTAAGTAAGTTAGTAGGTTGAGGGTACGTTTCCACCAGAGCTTTGCGAGGTAGCTAAGCGTTGTGCGAGGAAAAATCCACCAATAGGAATACTTCATTTAAACTACGAAGTATTCTAATTAGTAGATTATTCCCTCGTACAGTACTCCGCTAACTCGCACAGCTCCGGTGGAAACGCACCTTAAGACGCAAGAACGCTACAGAATACAAAAGCGCAGGGTAATTGTGTAACTTTTTTGACACTCGGCATCGGATTGAAATGACAGTTTTTGTATGGCTGTGACAACTGGCTGTTTTCGATATCAATTGTCAGCCCATACAAGAACTGTCAAAATTAACTCGATGGCGATTGCGAGGGAGTTAGGCAATTAGCGGGCTGGTATTGATGCACTACAACATTTGTGAAAAGAACTGACCCGAATGCGCCAATTACGTCACATCGTAGCCCTCGCAAGGTGTGCCGGTGCTAGTAGGGAAGGAACTACGAGTACGATATTAGAGCAACATTACTTTTAAACGTAACAATAGCCACCCACGCGGCCACGACGTAGGAAGTAATAGCGGTAATTCAATACTCAAGTTGCATAGCACCGGCACGTCCCATGATTGACATTTGATTGAATTACAAAAATAAATGAGCATCAAAACGTTTTACGTTCAATTATGAATTTCATTTAGTTTCTCTTTACTTTCGTTTTTTTTTTTTAAATAATTCGCGCATCACGGTTTTTCTACTATAATAGATGGATATTTTAGTCTTAATCTCTTCCACTGCTTAGAAAACTAGACTTAAAAACGAAAGGGTTATTCTAACTGACCAGTCGTGTTTTATCTAATGTTATAGCCATGCTAACATTAATTAGCCTATTAAACAAGACTACTTCGATCATAGTAGAAGAAAATGTAATTTTGTCTAAACCTGTCTTTTGGCATTCTGTTAGCGGCCGTCGCGGTTCTCTGTGATTGTATCCTCGGTATATTATTACACCTACCTATTAATCTATCGATTGCGTAAGTTATTTTTTATTTACTATGTATGTCGTGGGTAAGAAGCTTTACATAACCTCAAATCGGGCTGTTAAAATATCCACATACTTTCTCTGATTTACTCTGGAGCTTTTCCAACTATCAAATGCAAACGAACTGACCCGACAACATCTAATTAGGCTTATGGTTCATACGGAGTGAGCCGGTATAATGTAACCGTATAATGAATTATGAAACATAAATCTCTACTGTCATGGCAGTAATTAAATATCTGAACGCTTTGCTGTGACCTCAACTAGGCAATACGTAATGAAACTAATAAACAACGCGATAATTGTTACTATCGTGCAACCTGAGGAGTGATGGGAAAAACTTCTTGTTTAAAAAGTAATATCATATGTTACAGAAAGGTTACATAATGCATAATGTGTTTTTTTATACATCATTGTCATTGCTTGCTCATTATAATTGAAACATTATGTCAGCAAGGTAACATTTCTAGTGTCTATAAATAAGTTACCTACAGTTAAGTAAGATTATTTCCACTTTGACCCTCGGGACGTCTCAGTTTAAATCGTAAAGGTTCATGTTTTCTCATACAGTACTTATATAAAATCCTAGAATTTAATGAAATAAAATATCCAAACCTCAGCCTAAGTATTGCACTTCCGATCTTTCTCGCTGTATGTCGAGAATTGCCGAATGTCAAAGTGGAAAAAATCTTACTGTACGTTGCTGCAAGTTAATATACCTAAAAGGGCCAAACCTTAAATCAATTATTTAAAAGCGAAAAAGTTTTTCGGTTGCGCCGGCGGGATTCGAACCCACGTCTCCCGGGTATGCGCCCCAACGTGGTTCAATTGGTAGAACACCCGTTGGGGCGCATACCCGGGAGACGTGGGTTCGAATCCCGCCGGCGCAACCGAAAAACTTTTTCGCTTTTAAATAATCTTAGATTCAGTGAGCAGCCGTACTGCTAATAAAATAAATAATACTTAAATCAATGGTTGTATTTCTAAGCTCTACAGCAACTTAAACAATGCGTATTTACATATTTGCAATAGTTTCAATGTCAAGCGCATTACATAATTTGCTCGAAATAACCGAAGGCTAACCTATGGCCGGCGGATAACGATGTTAATTAACTGCCCATTGTATACTATTGTGAAGCGATCTACTTGACAGATTGATGCCCTTACGCATAACCAGCTCAGTGGGCTAACGACCTCTCTTGACATTCGTATGTCATTACGAAACGAAAGGGCCCAACCTACTTAATTTACAAAATCGAGGTAAATTTATGGATGCTTTTCTTTCTCTTATTAATTTCAATAATTCTAAGAGCGGGCTTTAAATTTAGATTTTTTTCACACCACCTGCTCGACAATGCCTCATTATATATCATGCAAACCTTACTCAGAGTAAATCATTATAGCCCTTGTCTTTTGCCGGGGTGTAATGTTGTACTGAATTTCATTATAACCCGCCGCGGCAGTAATGTGATTCTCACTTCTCTTAGTTCTTATTGTTATGCATTTAATAGTACATTACTGCAGCGGCCGCGAAATAGGGGATTGCCGGCCGAGTAGTTATAGATGGCAGAGTGTCAACGAGGCCATCTAGAGATACGAGGCCGGCAATCCCTGTTCGTGGCCAAGGCTTGTATAGAGTTTTTCTCAAACATGCATCATCATCATCACCACCATCATCACCACCATCATCACCGCCATCATCATCACCATCACCATCACCATCACCAACAACATCATCAACATCCATCAACATCCATCAACATCCATGAACAAGAACATCCATCAACATCCATCAACCAACATCCATCAACATCCATCAACATCCATCAACCAACATCCATCAACATCCATCAACCAACATCCATCAACATCCATCAACATCCATCAACATCCATCAACATCCATCCATCCATCCATCCATCCATCAACATCCATCCATCCATCCCTCCGTCCGTCCGTCCGTCCGTCCGTCCATCCGTCCATCCGTCCGTCCATCCGTCCGTCCATCCATCCATCCACGTCGACCACGTCGACCTATTAAACGTCATGGTGCTGTGTCACATAAAACAATAGACGATCACTTTGCTGGCCTTGGCCAGCAATGTTGTATGAAATTCCATTATTGACCTCTCGTCTAGCCGCACCTGCAACGTGACAGTTCGTGGCGTATTTTAAGGAACATAACGTCAATATTTCATAGCATGTTTGAGAAAAGTCTAATTTCGTCAAAATCGCGCTGCGCGCGGCTGCTGCAGCTGCTGGTGGCCGACGGCGAGGAGGTGGACGGCGGCGCGCGCCGCGCCTCATTTATTTGAAAATCGAACTTATTCGAAAATCGAGCTGGCCACGCCACGGCAAGCCGAACGAAAGAAAAAAAATCAATACTTAAAACAAAAGCCGCGAGTATTTCAATACGCTGCAATTTTAAGTATCAAAACTGCAAAAGAAGATAAAACATTAGGAAAATATCGAGTGACGAAAGTGATTTGACTCCTGATTCCATTAAATTAGACGCCTTAGGACCACTTGCACAGTTCAGGGTAAAAAAATTAAATCGGTAACCCTGGGTTAAGAATGACAGTTCCATACATTTTGACACTTGTTAACCCTGGGTTAGCAGTTAACTCGCTCTGAGTTAAGTAGCTAACCCAGGTCTGCGCAAGCCGGCCTTAGAAATTGTTAATAATGTATTCCCAGAGAAGTCGAAGGAAAAATACTTAAAAGCTTACAAAGATTTCGACAAATGGAAAACTGCGAAAGGTGCAAAGTCAGTGTCAGAATCAGTGCTTCTGGGTCTATTTCGAGTATTTTTCTAGTAGCCTTGGTTTTTATTGTCTTGCAAAAGGTGAGAAAAGTAGAGTATACTCCTCGGGGATAAAACTGATTTTGCCTTGGGCGCGCTTAAATCCTTCACTGCTCTCAGGACTCCATCTTAATTCCCTCGCTTCGCTCGGGAATCAACTAAAAAACCCCCTCGCTACGCTCGGGAGTTAAATCTGGAGTCCCTCGATACGCTCAGGATTCAATATCGCGCCCGTGACATAATGCAGTGCTTTATCCCCTTGGTGTACAATCTACTATTTGGCTTATGTTTTGCGATACGTTTTAGTTGTTTATTTCTCCGGAAAGCTAAAAAACACCGTGTAAAGTTCACATTTTGGTGACGATAGGTCAGATTGTTTTGTTTTCATCGTAAATTGAACATGATAGAAGAAAAAACTATGGGTATCTTTTTGATTATTTTGTTATCAGGCTTAAAATCTAGTTCATAATCTACAGTTTAAAATCTACAAATAATAAGATAAAACAGTCAAAGTCATAAATACATGTAGGTAGGTACGTTACTAAGGAAGGCGTCAATAGTATCGTTACAACGCTAATGAATGCTATGCCAGTAACCATTAGGTTGATGTTTACACATACCTTACGCAGCCATCGGTGATAACATTTTTGTTTTTTATTTCTTCACGCGCTAGTACTGGTCCGAGAGCTGATGAACATTTTTGGGTAGGTATTTGAGGCACGCTGAAAACTTGTATAATACTTCCCCTATAATACCCAAGCACAGAACCACAGACCTGGCTGATAGATAGCGGAGCGGAAGCTATATTTTTACAGTTACATTTTTTTTGCAAAATATTTTATTAGGCATTTCGTAATTTCTATTGTTTAAAATTTGTCATTTAAAGAGTGAAAATAAATAAGCTAGATTATTTAGTCGGGACTTAAATTTAGCCAGATGCTCACAAAACAATTATGCTAAAAATAAAACTAAACGCTTGTTTGTTAAATGATTAAAAATTTAAGTTCTAAATGAAATACAGATAGGACAATCTACCTGCCATTTATAGAAATGAGGGTTTATTTAGGCCCGCTACCCGCCAGCCAGGACTGTGGTTCTGTGCTTGGGTATTTTATAGGCGAAATGTTATACAAGTTTTCAGCGTGCCTCAAATACCTACCCAAAAATAACAATCAGCTCTCCTACTATACTTTGTTGCTTGTCGACAACAATACACTTTTTTAACATTTAGATATACGAGTGTGTGGTGCACCGGAGCATTCAGCTTTCACTTGCGCCTGCGACCTCATTGCGGGCACACTTTGTGGGAGCATTCCAGTTTTTGCCCCACGCGGTCGTTGTAGCTATAAAGCCAGGTAGGGGTGTCAAGTTCAGAGAAGGCTTGTATATTATATATAACTTTTAACATTAACCTACTTCAAATGTAAACGAAATTATAATTGCAAAATCAATTTGATCTAATGTTTATAGGGGTTTGTTAATGTTTATGTTTGTTGGTTCTTTTTTCGGGGGTTTTAAATAGAAAAAGTAATTTTCAAGTAAGACCTCAAAGGTTACTTACATAAAATACGTACAGACGACAGACAGAATCTCCTTCCTTTTGAAGTTGCTAAAATTTAATCAGCTGGGGGTTAGAAATATGAGTTAATGAAGAAAAAATCGTGTATATTTTTCCTTAAAAAACTCAATATTTAAAGTAGAGTATTTTTTTTTCTTCCCGACTATGGTATTGTATGTACGGAACTTCATTTAAATAATTATCTTTGTTGTATCTCTAGTAAAGTTAGTCTTTAGTAATTTATGAGTCTATTGATTGGGAGAGTTACTGATGAGATATGTCCAAACAAAGAATGTTGATAATTACTATATTCACCAAAGGACAAGTACAGCGTCCTACGGAATCGAGACTACTGACTCGCCTGTCAACCTACATAGCTATCGCGATATAGGTAGTTATTCAACTATGTCGGTTACATATCTAATAAGTTTTAATATGTCTATACAGGGTTATTTCTAATTCACTGACATCCTCTTAACCCTGAATTCCTATCACTCAAACAAATGTTTTTTGTTTTACGACTTTTTAAAATGAAGCACTTTTTTCCCATACAAATACACAGAGTATCGTAAAAATAAGAGGTAATTTCAAATTTTCAAAACGTCATTACACCAAAAATATTAAGTTATGACAAAAGCCGTAAAACAAAAAACATTTGTTTAAGTGGTAGGAGGTTAGGGTTAAAAGGATGCTAGTGAATTACAAATAACCCTGTATATAGTGAACCAGTACCTCTACCAAGACTTTACACTAGTTTATGTGACCGTACTCGCTAGCGACGGCGTAAATTATTTGCGCCGTATATACAAATCATTTACGCCGTCGCTAGCGAGTACGGTCGTTGTAAACTAGTGTAAACACATGGTAGAGGTACAGGTGACCCTATGTTTGACCCAAATTTCTCTCGTCATCGATCTTTCGAATCTTCTACGTGTGTTCCTTTCTTTACTGTACGCTTAGTATAAGTTTTACTTCACCAAAATACTTCTCGATCGCGTTTACGTAAAAAAATCAATTACTAGGGAAACATGGAGAGCGTCTCCGCGCGCGCGCTTACATGTTTCCATAGAATTGAAATTTTTACGTAAACGCGATCGAGAAGTATTGAAGTGAAGGAAAACTTATACTAAGCGTACTGGAATAAAATAAAGTCTTTGCGCTTTTAGTTCGAGAGTGATGACTAGAGAGTGTACGTATTTCCAATGACAGCTTATGAAATATGAGGATATAAATCAGCCAGCAGAATAACTGTCATATTGCTAGAAATAGCTTATTACTTATTCGAATATATAATTTGAGTTATATGTTGCTTGACTGTATTAACCAATATCAGAAATTTCTTGCTTCTACCATTTCAACTTAAGTTGTCCAATTACGTGGATACGGATATATTTAACCCTTAAATTGATACCGGCAATATATTTGCCGTCAAACAGAAATCAAAGCCGATTCAAATCAGCATCATTTACTGTTCAAAATCGAATGCCATGACAGGGTTGCACATACGAACGCACTCACACACACACAGACACACACACATACTTTTTTGGGTTCAATCTCCTCTTTTTAGGGTTCCGTAGTCAACTAGGAACCCTTATAGTTTCGCCATGTCTGTCCGTCTGTCTGTCTGTCCGCGGCTAAGCTCAGAGACTGTTAGTACTAGAAAGCTGTAATTTGGCATGAATATATATATCAGTCACGCCGACAAAGTGGTCAAATAAAAAGAACTAAAAAAAATTTTTTTAGGGTACCTCCCATAGACGTAAACTGGGGGCGATTTTTTTTATCTCGACTAACCCTATAGTGTGGGGTATCATTGGATAGGTATTTGAAAATAAATAGGGGTTTTCTAAAACCATTTTTAATAAAAATAATATTTTCGGCGATATTCACTCCGAAAGTTCAAAATAATGTGTCCCCCCCCCTCTAACTTTTGAACCGCATGTCTAAAAAATATGAAAAAAATCACGTAAGTTAAACTTAATAAAAACTTTTTAGGAAAATTATTTTCAACTTGATCAGTTGAGCAGTTTTTAAGTTTTTGTAAAAAAATATTTCTAAACTAAGATTGTAATTTAACCGCCATTGCAAGCATTTTTTTTCTTTAAGTACCTATAAGATCACGCTAACAGTATCTTCTTTCAAATAAAAAAAATATATTACATCTGAAAAACAATCAACATACATATAGTACATACTAGTTAGATTAGTTACCCAATTCGCCGATAGATGGCGCTGTACCGCCGACGTTGGGACCAAAACAACCACATTAAATAAAGTATGCAAAGATTTTTTCGTACCTGCTACGGAACCCTATCTTGGGCGTGTCCGACACGCTCTTGGCCGGTTTTTTATCAATATATCAAGCTCTTTAGCTTTTATTTATTTTATTTTTTTAATTGTAGGAAGGAGCGCTGTTTATTCAATAATGATTCTTATTATTATTATTAAATTAATATGCACTGTAGAAGTACTTACAACATTACCAACTAGGTACTGTTCATTATTTCTTACTTAGGCCAAATCATATTTACCAATATAATTATGACTCATCCAAAACTTTCAATAGATTGTCAACCCACAATATTTAAATGTCAAGGTTTGCAAATATTATGTAATGAACTCAAGGACGTTTGAGAATGCTTGTACATACATTTCTTGAGCATCTTATGTACTCAGATAAACTTTTAGTGCTGCTGTATAAAAAGCATAGCTTAAGTTAAAAAAATTAATCATACAATACGTTCTTGATCATAGGCATTAATGAATTGCACTGACATAACATGTAATAAGTACCTAATACAATATTGATGTACATACATTATTCGTAAACTCTACCATTGTCACTAATAATCTTTAGATTTTACTATCTGGAAATAAATATATTTCAGTATGTATTTATGGATATAAAACCTTTATTGTACAAAAATTAAGAAATACAACTAAAATAACGTTGAAATACATGACCGAAAGCGAATTATTATTTTTTCAAATCGTGCACCAAAAGCTATCTTCTCATGACTTGCATTTCATCATCATCATCCCAGACTATATACGTCCCACTGCAGGGCACAGGCCTCCTCTCAGAATGAAAGAGATTTCGTCATAGTTTCCACGCGGGCCCAGTGCGGTTGGAGAACTTCACACACACCATTGAATTTCTTCTCTGGTGTTTGCAGGTTTCCTCACGATATTTCCTTCACCTTAAAGCTCATGATAAATTTCAAACATAATTTCGCAGATCAATTTCGAAAAACTCAGAGGCGCGAGCCCGGATTCGAACCCACGACCCTCTGCTTGAGAGACAATAGGTCAAACCACTAGGCCACCACAGCTTTACATGTATAATATTAATGCATGTGACATGCTTTTAATAACAGTCTTTCTTTAGATCCAGTTCTTCTTCTTCCTCCAGTGTAGATAAACCCTTTTACTTCGTGTTGCGATTATTGCACATATTGCGCTATCATTACATAATTTCATACAGCAAATGCAATTCGGAAGTGAAGTAAACTAATCTTCTTTACATAAATGCACGTACATTTTGTATAGTGTATCAACATACCGAGTGGAGGGAGACCAAAGGGTTCAGTTCAAAAAGTTCAGTGATATTTGGTGTCACCACCATTATAATATACCTATGTCCCAATGCTTGGCATAGACCTTCTCCCAGAACGATAGGGCTTGGTTCGTACACGGGTCCAGCGCGGATTGGGAACTTCACAAACACCACTGATGACTGATCATTTTACCTGCTCCTCGGGCTGTGTATACATGTTTCAAGTTACATAGGTGAAGTTCTGGAAAAAATAAGAAATAAAATCAATGTCACGTTAGTTAAGCGATAATAGTCACATACATACAATATCACTTTTAGCACTAGATATTTCGAAAAAATGTGTTATTCCTTAACTAAGTGACATGGATTCTTTTTCTTAATTTTTCTGATTGATCAGATTATCGTTGAGTTTCGGGACACTTACATATATTTCATCCGCAGACCTAGAAAATGCATTCAAATAATAACTCAAATAAAAGTACACAATTTGTATAACCCACTATACACCGTGAAATTTTAGTGGTTGTTTTCCCGAAACGAGCTGATTTAGTTTCGATTGTACAATCGATTTATAATTACTATTTTGACTAGAGTCAAAAATCCAATTGTGAAAAACGAAAGTCGAAAATAACCGCAAACCAATAGTAACGCTTCGTTGGTACAAGTAGCGTACGATCGTACGATAGGTTAGGTACCAACGAAGCGTTACTATTGGTTTGCGGTCATTTTCGACTTTCGTTTTTACAATTTGATTTTTGACTCTAGTCAAAATAGTAATTATAAATCGATTGTACAATCGATACTAAATCACCTCGTTTCGGGAAAACAACCACTAAAATTTCACGGTGTATACATACATATGACAGTAGGTTACAGAATTGTTTTCTGAAGTTAAAGTTCACTTAGCACATTTTGTGAAAGCTTTTATTAAGTGAACATATACTCTTATACTCATGCAACAGTACGCAGAGAGAACCATTAGGTATAACACATTGTTTATTAAAAGTATAAACTCATTTCAGTTGATTAGATAGTCAACTTTTCTTTCTCTTTATTAATTGATTGATTAAGGCGTTACTTACGGAGGTCCTAATGAATGAAGTACCAGAAAAATATATACAATATGGATATAGCTCATTTTCTTTTCACTTCCGTCAGAAACACGTAGAATTGGCTAAGTAAAGTTTTTTGAAGAGGTGCTAATTATATTTTTTTTCGACAGCCCGCGTTCTGGAGATCGAGAAACTGCAGCTGTTTTATTTTTATCTCCTATTGTTTACTGGAAATATTTTTTTGAGTGTTTGAGATGACATTTGTGAGATTTTATGGTTGTCAAGTCGTTCGTGCTCAAAACTTAGTAGAAACAGAAAAAAAAACCGAAGTGAACTGTCACTGCTGTCAATGTCGAATCGTTTGCGTTTCGTTTGCTTTGCGTTTTGGTGTGCTCAGTGTGATTTTTTGACTATTTTTATCGACCTCCGCATAAAATCCGGACTTTCAATTTTACCGCATTTCTCCACGACCTATGCACAATAATTGGATCACGATTGAATACTTTCGATCACTATTTTGGAACTGCTTCTTGGACAACGCAAAGCAAACGAAACGCAAATGGTTAAATTTCATTTGACATTGACAGAAGCGACAGTTGAATTCGTTTTTTTTTTCTATTTCTTCTTAGTACTGAGCACGAACCGCTTGTCAGCCATAAAATCTCACAAATGTCATCTCGAACACTTAAAAAAATATTTCCAATAAATAGAAGGAGATAAAAATAAAACAGCTGCAGTTTCTTGGTGTTGAAGTCGACCACTGTCGAAAAATAGTACATTACTGCAGAGGCCGGGACGTAAGGGGTTGCCGGCCGAGTATCTAAGTTGATACGAGGCCGGCAACCCCTGTTCCGGCCGAGGCTTGTATAGTGCTTTTCTCAAACATGCACCATCACAATCATAATCATCATCGTCAGCATCATGATGATGATGATGATGATGATGATGATGATGATGATGATGATGATGATGGTGATGGTGGTGATGATTGATGATGGTGACGATGATGATGATGATGATGATGATGGTGGTGATGATGATGATGATGATGATGATGATGATGGTGATGATGATGGTGGTTATGGTGATGATGATGATGATGATGATGATGATGATGATGATGATGATGATGATGATGGTGATGCTGATGGTGGTTATGGTGATGATGATGATGATGACGATGACGATGGATGATGATGATGACGATGATGATGATGGTGGTGATGATGATGGTGATGGTGATGATGGTGGTGACGGTGATGATGATGATGATGGTGATGATGATGGTGATGATGATGATGATGGTGATGTTGATGGTGAAATATTTCTCTAGGCAGATCACCATTACCTTATTATTAAATAAGCGTAGTGGCAGAATATCATAATGAACCAAAACGCAAATATTGCTTATAGTTTTTTTAAATGGCTAATTGCTATGATGCCATAGGCCTATAAACGTCATGGTGCTGTATCGCTTGAAACAATAGACGATCGCATTGCCGGCCAAGGCCTGCAATTTTGTATGAAAATCCATTACATACCAGTTGTCTAACCGCGCCCGCAACGTGATACGTCCCGGCCTATTATTTGGAACACAACGTAAACATTACATAGCATGTTTGAGAAAAAATATAATTAGCATCTCTTCAATAGTACATTACTGCAGCGGCCGCGAAATAGGGGATTGCCGGCCGAGTAGTTATAGATGGCCGAGTGTTAACGAGGCCATCTAGAGATACGAGGCCGGCAATCCCTGTTCGTGGCCAAGGCTTGTATAGTTTTTCTCAAACATGCATCATCATCATCATCATCACCATCATCATCCTCATCGTCATCGTCGTCGTCTTCGCAATCGTCACCATCATCATCATCATCATCATCATCATCATCATCATCATCATCATCATCATCATCATCATCATCATCATCATCATCATCATCACCACCACCATAATCATCACCCACCATTACCATCACCATCATCATCATCATCATCACCTTCACCCACCATCACCATCATCAGCATCACCACCATCATCATCATCATCATCATCATCATCATCATCTCACCATCATCACCATCACCATCATCATCTCATCATCATCACTACCACCACCATCACTACCACCACCATCATCATCACCATCACCCACTACCATCATCAACATCATCATCACCATCATCATCACCACCATCATCACCATCACCCACCATCACCATCATCATCATCATCATCATCATCGTCATCATCATCATCATCATCATCATCACACCATCATCACCACCACCATCATCATCATCACCATCACCATCACCACCATCATCATCACCATCACCATCATCATCATTATGGCAGAATGTCATAGTGAACCAAAACGCAAATATTTCTTATAGTTTTTTTTAATGGCTAAATGCTATGATGCCATAGATAGACTTATAAACGTCATGTTGCTGTGTCACATGAAACAATAGACGATCACTTTGCTGGCCAAGGCCAGCAATGTTGTATGAAATTCCATTATTGACCTCTCGTCTAGCCGCACCTGCAACGTGACACTTCGTGGCGTATTATAAGGAACATAACGTCAATATTTCATAGCATGTTTGAGAAAAAAACTTTACTTAGCCAATTGTTAGTTCCATTTCAAATAGCTGAACTTAATCTGCATAGTATCACAGAACTTATAATAAGAAGCTGTTATGGCTAAAAAGCCAACAAATATGTTTTCTCAACTCAGTAGGTACCTACCGAACTTAATTAGGTACTACTCAAATATTGGGTAATTACAGAAATTATATTTAAAAATATAAGTTTATTTTTTAAATTTCATTGGTGACTAGGTATAGTCGACCAAGTAAGTGCTTTACCATTTTTTATGACAGTTCCTACATCAGAATAAAAACAGTAAGGCTGATTGTCACATTGACTTGTAAAGAAAAATGGGCTTTGATGTTTTAAGCCGTACAACTAAGGGTGGTAAAGGAATTTCTTGGTCGACTATACCATAATTTACTGAAACAAATAAAAATACAAAAATAATGCAGCATAAATATGGCAACAACGATACTGAACACAAATAAACACGATAACTATTACATTCCTATTATTAATAGTTAGTGAGTACTATAATTTTCTTGTTGTTCCTAAAGAAGAATATGGCCTTTATGAACCGGTCAAGAAGCTATATCTATGTATATGTAGGAAAGTGACAGTGACCGAGTAGACAGGTGCGGAGAAAGCCACACGGACGCTACTGCACAACATATAATATATGAGTTTTCAATAACATAGCTGATTTGTAATAAATTTTACTCGTAAATCACTTCTAGAAAACGAAATTGTCGAGTACAAATTGATACATGTTTTTTTAGTTGATACTTTAAAAGATTTTTACGCAACAGAACTTAGAGAAATCATTACTGCTTAAAGTTTGTAAATGGCTCTTCAAATTAATTAAAGAATAACAATTATATTTATTTTATACTAACTGATCCCGCGGGCCGCGACTTCGTCTGCGAAGAATTCGTCTATCACTACCCCGCGGGAATTATGCAATTGTCTGGGATAAAACCTATCCTAAATTTTTCCAGAATTTTAAACTATCTCCATACCAAATTTCATCTAAACCGGTTCAGCGGTTTAAGCGTGGA
This sequence comes from Archips crataeganus, assembly GCA_947859365.1. NCBI lineage: Eukaryota > Metazoa > Arthropoda > Insecta > Lepidoptera > Tortricidae > Archips > Archips crataeganus. The sequence goes on along the minus strand of OX402049.1, from coordinate 13,658,886 downwards.
GATTTAACGGACAGACAGACAAACAGACAAAGTTACTTTTGCATTTATAATATTAGTGAGGAGTTACAATTTCATTCTGAATATTATTCATTGTGAAAGAACGCCCCCGCAAAAACCTTATTAACTTGTTCATAAACGCTTGTAAAACTTCTGTTAACTTAAGATAACCTTGCTTTTATCATCTTTTTAATTTGAATTTGCAAGACACATACAAAACATGGTTATTTCTATAACAGGTAGACAGTGTTTCTGGACAATTATACCATCGGGGCTTTCAAGAAAAGGGCTACTTCATATAAAGGCTGGCAACAGGTAAATGACTTTTCTTGAGTTGTTAATATTCATGGGCGGTGGTGATCTTTTTTTGTCGTAATAAAAAAAGTTTACAACTTGTTTACATACGCTGTATTTTTGGAACGGGACTTAAAGAAGTACCTAATGAAATAGTTTTCTTAACCACACTCTTTGATCGAAGTGGTCGTGCAGAGACATTTGGGACTGTACGAGGGGCGTTCAATATAAAGTGAGAATGAGATGCAAACTCTTTTAATATTACGAAATTAAATACTGGCCGGTAAAGCTAATCTATCTAGCTGTTTGCTATGAAAAAAAAAACTAACTGTCTTTTGTTTAAAAAAATATACGGTAATTTCTTTGCAATGCTATTGAGTACGTTAGCGAAAATGGAGAAAATTGAACTGCGCGCCGTTATCAAATACTAGTGTTTGAAAATTTTTTCTACGGACCAAGTCAATTTGGATTTGCGGGACACTTTAGGGTCTAATGCTCCTCCGTATTCGACAGTCGCACGTTGGTGCGCCGAATTTAGACGTGGAAGAACATCGACAATGGACGACCCCCGCTCCGGACGCCCTACTACAGCAGTAACTGAAGAAATTGTGAAAAAAGTCGAAAACTCATTTTTGGCGGATCGTCGTGTCACGGTTCGTTTTATTGCTGAAAATGTAAAGATTTCAACGGGGAGCGTGCATAATTTTTTACATGAACGCTTGGGTATGAAAAAGGTATCTGCGCGTTGGGTACCAAGAATGCTTACTGACACGCAAAAACAAACTAGACTAGAGATTTGTCACGAGGCTTTGAACCTGATGCAGCAAGACCGGGAACTTTTTTTGGCGCGATTTATAACAATGGACGAAACATGGCTCTATCATTACGACCCAGAAACGAAACTGCAGTCTATGACATGGAAAAGGCCATCATCTCCAACTCCGAAGAAATTCAAGGTGAGCCCATCTGCCGGTTAGGTCATGGGCTCTGTTTTTTAGGATGGTAAAGGGGTATTAATGATTGAGTATCTCGAGCATGGAGCCACTATTACGGGCACATTATACGCCAAACAAATAGCAACATTGCGCAATGAGATCCGCGAAAAACGGCGAGGTAAACTCTCGAAAGTTGTGCTGTTCCACCAGGACAATGCCCCGGCACACAAGTCCGCCGTTGCAATGGCTGCAATTCGTGATGCTGGGTTCGATATCCTTAAGCATCCTCCGTATTCACCAGATCTCGCTCCCAGTGATTTCTACCTATTTCCGAGATTGAAACAATACCTGAGAGGCCAGAAATTTGAAGACGACGACGCGGTAGTCGCTGCAGTACAAGATTTTTTAAGTACTCAAGATGAGATCTTTTTTAAAAATGGAATTTTAAGTTTAGAAAAAAGATATAGTAAGTGTATTATGCTAAAAGGTGACTATGTCGAAAAATAAAATGATATTTAGTAAAAGTTGTTTATAACATACTCATTCTCACTTTTTATTGAACGCCCCTAGTAAATAAGCACAAATCTATTGATGAAACATTTCCCAAGCACACTTCCTTACAAAATTTAGACAATTTCGATACAAATAACAATTACTGACTACAAAAATCATTCGTTTCCCAACATTTTCACAACTAATAACAAATAAATCGGACCAGTGCGGACTGAAATGGTTGCGATACTGCCATACTAATGTAAGTCAGTTGTTATACGAACGAACGTTAATGACGAAGCTTCTGGAACTGCACGTAATGGAAGCCAATGAAGCATAAAAGCATAAGCAAGACCAGCAAGTCATTAGCGTTATTTATGAAATATTAATCAAAAAAAATAAAAATATTTATTCAAATTTTATGAGCATATATGAGGAAATTCTCCATTTTTGAAGTTAAAAAAAATTGGCACCCGGCAATTCTTCGCGGATACGCAAACAAACGACTACCTCTTTAAAGATTTCCGGAAACCGTTTTACTGTTGATACCTTGCATAATTCGATATTGAACGCGATGCCACGTTTTATGGCAAAACGTAAAACAAATTGCTACAATTATTTTTAAAATACGAAGTATACCTACTTTCCCGGTAATTATCGATTGGTAAGTATGCCGACACTACCAGTAGCTACAATAAAGTTATCATTCCGATGTTGGCGACCGCGACAGAGTCGCGCGGCTCGCTGCTTAGTCGCGCGATGCGGTCGTTTGTATCCGCCATGGGTCATGCCAAAAAAAGCCGTTGTAGCGTTGTGGTTTGATCGTAGATTCAAGCCCCGGCTCGGACCTCTAAGTTTTTCTTATGTGCGAAATTACATTTGAAATTTATCGTGAGCTTTAAGGTAAAAGAAAACATCGTGAGAAAGCCTCCACGAAGCTGCAAGGGAATTCAATGACGTGAGAGAAGGCCTGTGCCCTGCAGTGGGACATATAATATAGGCTGCGAGCCGGCCGCGGTCGTTTATCGCGATCGCCGATCGCGATCGCGAACATCGGAATGCTATCTAAGATTAAGTTTATTCTTATAAATTGCGAGCGCGTTGATGTCTACAGTTACCGTATAATACCGCGCTAGTTTTAAACTCGAGTGAAATATTATACCGACTCACGTCCTAAAATATGCATATTATTACGTACTCATTAGGTAATAAGTACCTCGTATTACGTGAGATTGAGATGACAAGTTGATATATGAGTACTGTTCGTATAGCGTAATGCGTAAGAATGTATTATGAAGTTTTCGCTTAGTCATTAAATGTTTAACACAGCAGTCAAGGTCACGGTCGTGAGACGATTTCTTTGTGTTTTGTTCGTAATCAAAATTATTGTGATATTTTATAAGCCGATAAAGTACTGGTTCACATTGACACACTTTACTCTCGATGCGGTCCTTGGTCTTTACACGAAATTTAATTGTATTGAACTATCTACTTTTAATGTAAAACATGACCATTTCTGTCGTTAGAATTTTTGTAACAATATAATCCAAACAATCGGTAACCTTGGCACATTTATATCAAATAATATTACATGGCACGTCTAATTGCAACAAAAAAGTGAAATAAAATCAACTAGAAATAAATATAACACAATAAAACACTCAATTTTTGTTCTCAATTTTTTATTTTTCTAATTGCTTATTATAATTGTGTTCAAAAAAACATTATATTGACTTATTAAACATCGCAATTAAATCTCCGCCAGTGATATGATGTTTGATGTAACTGCATTCATATCGACAGTGGAAAGGTAAAATCGCTAAAGTGCCATATAATCATATATGGCGCTTCAGCGAATTTGAATCTTATCACTAACGTAAAAACGATAAAGTGCCATATATCATATATGGCGCTTTAGTGATTTTACCTTTCCACTGCCGAATGCACAAGATAATTATATAGGTACATAAAAAAACGTCGAAATAGATCCTTTTCGTTTGACTTGAACGTAATAGAGGCGAGGAAAAATAGAGTACAGGTGATAGTGTTCTATTTGTTCTAGAAAAATCTAATCGTTGTTTACACACAACGATCAGCTGGCGTAAAGGAATTGCACGCGAAATTTATTCCTAACACGTAAATTATTCGTTCCTGCTGAGATCCTATATCAGTTTTAAACCTTAACGGCGCACACAAAAAGTGTTAAACTTGTTTGGACGTCGACCGTACTCTATGAAGTCATATTTTAATTGAATAGCTGTTTGCGATGCGCCGGGTGTTTCCTACACGCATGGACAATGACGATGACGTAGATGATGCTTTAATAGTCATCAAGATCATTTATTTCCCAGTGACACATGTTGCGTCCCAAAAGGTAATGAGGAGACAATTTTAATGTTTTAGAATTCTGTACCTGAATGGCGGCACCGTAAACAGACGAATTGAGACCCTACACTATATCATCCCAGTCTATATATGAGAGGGCTTGGGCCTTAGTTCCCCCGCGGGCCCAGTACTGATTTGGAACTTCACACACACTATTGCATTTATTAAATAACGATCAAGTTCGGATAATTCGAGATACGGGTGCTGTTTAATAGTAAAATTTTTGTAACGGTTGCGGAATCCTATCCTGGGTATTTCCGACACGCTCTTGGCCAGTTTTTTTACTAATGACTTGATAACAAATATCGACGGACATACACGAAAAAACGAACTGTCATATTATTATTAGGAACCTCCTTTTTGCAGTAGATTATTAACTTCAAAGGAACGTTTGCTGTAGTTTTTAAAGTTCGGTGTTGGGTGAGCCATTATTTATGCAAATGGTCACTTTACGCTAGGTAAATGGAATTCAAGAGGTGCCACTTGTTAACTTTCTTAGAAAAACTTCAAGTGCATACATACTTTATTATTCAAATAGGTTTGTGTGATATTTGCGTGGCCTATGTAAGAGCACTTGCAAATTACCATGTACCAACTGCCTATTTATTAAGTATTTGAAATTGCGAAATCTAAATACTGCGACCTGTTTATTTTTTAGGGTTCCGTACCCAAAAGGTAAAAACGGGACCCTATTACTGGGACTTCGCTGTCCGTCCGTCTGTCACCAGGCTGTATCTCACGAACCGTGATAGCTAGACAGTTGAAATTTTCACAGATAATTTATTTCGGTTGCCGCGATAACAAAAAATACTAAACGCGCCAAAAACACGGTAGGGCCTTAAGAACTTTATCTATTTAACTGCAAAACTATGGCATGCCCCCCCCCCCCCTTATTACTCATACGAAATCAAGTCATATTACTAAAGAGGCAAATGGAAAATATTCCTGGTAAGTACAAAATTAGTAATGTCGATGCAATGTCTGTCGTTCAGGGAGAAATTGTAGCCATAAAAGTAGCTCTAGAAAGGCAAGGTAATACATAATAAAAACAGCCTTTCCTAATGCCTATTCAATGTCTTAGCCTAGTAATTTTATAGCCCCTAGGATAGAAAACATGATGATTGGTGCATTGGCACGGTCTCAGTTCCTTATTATGTGGCGAACAGCGGAAGCAAGTCGCAGTATCAGTAATTTTATGCGAGATGATGAGTCTCTTCCCTTATTTAAATGGAGTGAATCAGAATGAAGATCAGTTTCCACCAATCGTTTTATTTTTAATTAAACCTTTCATCAATAATGGTCCTAATTTCAATAAAAGATTGCTCCTTCTCTTCTATTTTAATTAAATTCATTAATATGCCTGTCTAATAAACATTATAAATAATGCAATTAATGTACTTATCAGAACACTATTTTGTTTTGCGATTACAGTACAGATATTCCCATGAATTTGTATTTCGTGAAGCGGCCAAGTAAGTTAGTCCAGTGATGTTTTTAGTGGGATTGTTTTGGCCGTAAACAGTTAGTGCTAACTTAGCCCCTATTCTGATACCACTTCTTTTTGTATCACAGGAGAAGTTGGCCTCTTTTTCACATTTTTGGTGGAATATAATTTGGTGATTTATTGAACCAAATTCAAGAATATTAGTTCAGCTAGTGCGTTTGAAAATAACGTTTAACGATCCAGACATGCCTGCCTATTGCCTTAAATGTTTTTATTATAATGACAGCGAAGAGCCTAGTGGTTAAAGAACCTGACTACGAAGAAGGTTCCGAGTTCAATCCTTGGTCTAACCAAAATAAGAAGCTTTCAAGTTTTGGTAGTTTAAGGATTTCACTTATGTATTTAAGTATTATACATATGTGAAAAACTTAAGTAAGTCACCTGTTGTATGTAGCAGTGCACAGAAGATGAATCTTGAGAATATGAATCTTAAGTCATTTTTGAAATTTGGAACGTCAATTTGTTTATACGGACACGTTACTACTACATACAACAGGTAATCAACTTATGTTTTTCACCTATACCTAGTAGTACCCGTAGCTAAAGCGTATTTCAGTTTAGGATTAAATCAATGGTGTCCCATGATATTTATTTATTTCTCTCTCAACAAACAACAAACATGCCTTTAACAAGTTATTTACAAAACACGAGAACAACTAATGAATATACAATTCCTATAACTTCATAAACGTCTGATTTCGCAACACTAAATTGTAACCCGTATGTGTACAACAGCAATTTGCAGTTCAGAATGTAGTGGAGCGTCGACTGGCGTATCACACGATAGTGGGACGACGACCGTTGTCTGCACCAACCGCTAAGTACTTATTACTGACCCATCAATTACTTACATAAACTGTGCTTGGTCTAACTTAAGTTATATCAGACAGCGGGTTAAGGCACAGTGCCTCCGTTGCATCACGGCTTACTTCCGTGCTCGCGGCCTACTACATCCATTATTGTTTATTTTTCATTTGTTTCTTGTTTCTAAATCGCACTGATTGATGCGCTGCTCGTGCTCTATCTTACAACGCAATCAGGTCGATTCTTATCTGCAAGTAATTTATTTCAACAAGTGAAAGGTGACTGAAGAATTATGTCACCTTATCTCTTAATTTATAGGTCGTTAACTTTTCACGATTTGAAATGTAATTTTTGAACAGGTTTTTATTCTTACATAAAATCCGGACATATTTAACTACTTTGAACCTATTTATGTATATTCGTCATTTTTTACATCACGTAGTTAAATATGGTCATGTAGATTCGTTTTTTTTTTAGCTCCAGACTGATATTAATTAAATTAAGATGCCTATTATAGGTATCTTAATTTAATATTTATAGGTTATCTCAAGAACGGTTATTATAACCGTCTCTGAGAAAATGCTCTTGACAGCACGCAATACGCACTAAAGGACATCCAAGTGTCCCTATAATATTTCTGTATTTATTTTTGATGTACGGAAACCTGAAAACGAAATCATTATAGAATTTTCTTTTGAAATTAAGTAAGTACATGAGCGTTTTATGAATTTATAAAATAGGCATTTTCAGAAAAAAGTGTACCGTGTACTTTTTTTAAAGAACCTAACAAATTTTGGGTTATTTCTACTCAGAATCACAAGCACTATCGATCTAAGCAATAAAAAAGTGTCCCTCTTTTAATTGTCAGTTTTGTGACGCAGTTAACCATACATACCATACATACATACATACAGGATAATTAAGGCAAAACGGGTAAGTACATTTTTTCTGAAAATCCCCAAATACGAATACGAATATGAAAATACGAATGTTTGTGCTCGTGACTTGGATATTTAATATGTATGTATTCAAGTATGTATTTATCTATATAAGTATGTTTATCCATTGTTTAGTACCCATAGTACCAGCTTTGCTCAGTTTGGGGACTAAATCAATTGAAGGGATGTCTATAAAAACAACATAACTGACTGGTTTACAACCTGTTGTCAGTAAAATTGTTTCTCTATAAGTGTCAACCAGTCTAGTCAGTTATTTTGTTTTCAACCGACGAAAACAAAAGGAGGAGGTTCTCAATTCGACGTGTATATTTTTTATTTTTTTTGTTTTTTTTTTTATGTATGATCACACATAACTTTTTACAGAGTAGTCCGATTTTGATGATTCTTTTTTTATTGGAAAGCGTATACCCCGAGGGTGGTCCCATTTAAATTTGGAAACAATATTCTTACCCTAAGGGTAGAAAAACAGGGGATGATTGATTGTTCAGTTACTGATTGTACTATATGACCACGCATAACTTATTACAGAGTAGTCAGATTTTGATGATTCTTTTTTTATTGGAAAGCGTATATCCCAAGGGTGGTCCCATTTAAATTTGGAAATAATATTCCTACCCTAAGGGTAGGAAAACAGGGGATGATTGACTAACTTTTTACAGAGTAGTCTGATTTTCATAATTCTTTTTTATTGTATAGATAGGGTATACCTTGAAGTTGGTGTTATAAATTTGGAAAAAAAATTACCCCAAGGATGGAAAAAAGTATAAAATAAAAACTTTTTAAACAAAAAATTAAACCGCCGAAAAAACTGAAAAGCAAAAAATAATACCTTTTTTGTTTGACCTTAATCTAGGTACCAGTTTGAAGTCGGTGCCTCAGCACGAGCCAGGAGGAGTGATAGAAGCCAATCAGGTAGACGATTATAGGTCCACTCCTCCTGGCTAAGTGCTAAGGCACCGACTTCAAACTGGTACCTAGATTAAGGTCAAACAAAAAAGGTATTATTTTTTGCTTTTCAGTTTTTTCGGCGGTTTAATTTTTTGTTAAAAAGTTTTTTGTAAACATCCCTTCAATTGGTGTCAAGTCAATCGTCCCATGAAAAAAAATTAAAACTTGAAAATACTTAGTAACGATTTGTTCATTCTTACGTGAATGCATGTTCAGAATAATAAGGTTTTCAGTAAAAAGTAGTACAAAAAAGTAGTACTATTAAACTTCTACTTTGCATTAGTAGTTCTTCAGCATAAATTACCTCAGTCATTGGAGCAAAAATTCACCGAAGTGATAATTGTCGTCCACCGGCCGTGGCAACAGAATAATTTATGTCGAAGCGTAGATATAAATAAGTGGATGTCTACCTTTAAAGGCGTTCAACAAACAGTGTTATGTAGCCGGGTTTATTGCTTAATCGTGATGAAGCGAGAAGCAATCGTGACCTAACCTTACTGTGAGATTACATTCTTCTACGTGTACTTAGGTTAGAGCTTATGATCACAATCAGTAGAACCCCACCGACAACCGTAGACTGGGGAAGAACTTATCCGACTAATAAATGTGCTGTCGTTTTCTGACCCTTGCTGTTTATATCGTTAATCTGACGTCAACTAGCCCCAACAGAGGCATCAGCGTAAGTTTTAAAAAAGTAAAAAGTAAATAAGTTAGCTATGAAGTATCTTTTTTTTTTTGTACTTATTTTTTCAACTTCATTTTTTTATTACTTTTACGGTCATCCCGTGAAATCATATATTTCGTACTAAGTACAAACTGAAATATAGATGCACAGAAAAAACCCCAGAAAAAAGACCAATGCTGGGAATCGAACCCAGGTCCTCAGCATTCCGTGCCGCGTGCCATACCCCTACAAAATCTCTCGATGAGGGTGTAACATAGATGTGCGCTTGTCACTGCATAAGGTGATGATTTAGCAGATTGAAATGTATGATGTATAGGAAAGATTCGTGTCTAATCTCTAGACCAGTGGTGGTGTAGGGGTATGGCACGCGGCACGGAATGCTGAGGACCTGGGTTCGATTCCCAGCATTGGTCTTTTTTCTGGGGTTTTTTCTGTGCATCTATATTTCAGTTTGTACTTAGTACGAAATATAAAAAGTAAATGTTCGCGTTAAACTATATTTGCAAATTGGCAGCTGTTTTAGTAGTGTGCATCGGAAACATTTTGCTACCTATCGTAATATTTAAGACTTTAACCAAAGTGTCAAACATTTTAATCCCAATTTAACTAAAACGACAAAAAACTTACACTAAGGGCTCAAAACGGTTAGCAAGCGTCCTTAGATCTTTTGCTACTGTGTTCGCTAAAAAGAGTCATACTAAAGCTACACGGAAAGAACATTTCAAAATGTAGACCTCGCGAAGAACTATAATTTACCATGGGATAAATATGGATATCTGATTTTATTTTTCACTTTTAAAGAAATGGTCGCCATGGAGCGTGATGACTTACTTTCAAACTGCTATAACTCAAGAAGGTGTAGGGGTAAGCACGCAGCACGGAACGCTGAGGACCTGGGTTCGATTCCCAGCATTGGTCTTTTTTCTGGGGTTTTTTCTGTGCATCTATATTTCAGTTTGTATTTAGTTTGAAATATATGGTTTCACGGGATGACCGTAAAAGTAATAAAAAAATGAAGTTGAAGAAAAATAAAAAATAAATAGAAAAAGATACTTCATACTTAACTTGTAAAAGTTGGCCTAGTAGCGCCATCTCTTGGTCCAGGTGAGCGGGTAGCTCCGAAGGAGTGTTGAAGTCTCTCGGTAGAGGGCATAACATAGATGCGCTTTATCACTGCCTAATGTGATTATAACAGACTGAAGTGTACAATGTATGGGAAAGATTCGTCGCTAACTTCTAGACCAGTGATGGTGTAGGGGTAAGCACGCAGCACGGAACGCTGAGGACCTGGGTTCGATTCCCAGCATTGGTCTTTTTTCTGGGGTTTTTTCTGTGCATCTATATTTCGGTTTGTATTTAGTTTGAAAAATATACTAGTAGTCATACTGACCGACAGCAATACTCGGCCATGCGTGCTAGCGTCATAAGTCATCATTAGTTTATATATTTGCGGCATTTGCGTTTGAAATTTTAAGTCCATCATCGTCTAATACCAAAGAATTTATTCGCGAGGTTTCCGATAAATTAGTCGGCTTCTCTGGCAACCTCATCCTCAGGGCCGGGCCATACAGCGAGGGAACGACGCAAGCATGCTAGGCACGCTGCCGCGGGTAGGCGAAATTCAGCGCTTCGCGATATTTTTTAAATACATGCTGTTATAGTCAATTATGCGGATAATGTATCAGCCCTTATTGGGCAAACTTGAATATACTTTAGATTATTAGTTTATTATTTATAACCTTAAATAATACTTTAATAAAAGTTTAGTTTTAGTTTCTTTGCTTGTCGTAAACTATTATTTATTTAAATAATTTTAACGACTTTTAACGTTTTTTTTGTTTACGACGTTTCCCATATATAGGAAACGTTATAAATGTTAAAAGTTACAATTAATGCTCAGTGCAAGCGTGTGGACTATGTATGTTTTATGTACAATAAATGCTAATTCGCAAGGCTCAGGAATCTCGATGGGACTGGAATGTACACGACTTATTTATCAATAGATACTAATAAATTTCTGGAATTCGTAAATACTATTGTCTGCTCTCTAACAAATAATAACTGACTGTATTGTTTTTATGACATGAACTATTTTGTTTACATTGATAATTTGGTAGATTAGGTTAGGTACATTGATAATTAATTTCACAAATAAATTGGAATTAAAAGATGATTCAATGAAAAAAATAAACTAAAGTACATGGCTTTCGGTTCCGTTGAATGGAATAAAGGAAAATAGTTACTCTATGAGACTCATATCTGATACTTGTTAGAGTGAGATACATAAGCTGGGGGGGGGCTAAATTCAGGAACGGCCCAACACGGTTTGCGATCGGTTATTCAATCGTTTGCGAGAGGATAGGAATGGGCTGAGCTTGGGATGAGCCTTATTTTCCTGTTAATTCGCTTTGTAAATAAATAAATGAATAAATAAATAAATAAATAAATAAGGCTCATCCCAATCTCAGCCCAAACCTCTCGCAAACCAGTGATTTTTAGCGTTCCTGTATTATAGCAGTTCATCCCTATCCTCTCGCAAACGATTGAATTACCGCACGCAAAACGTGTTGGGCCGTTCCTGAATTTAGCCTCGGCCTTGATATACCTCAAGCATTGTCGAATAAAAGCTGATAGGCACCTGCTACCTCAGAATACGCAAACCAGATGATTACGTTTAAGAAATAAATACGGAATTGGGTTGAGACAAAGTTCTCATTCTGACAGCGATCCTTTAGTTTTCTGCAATGCTTTGTATTTTGTCAATTAATATTATTTATGAGTACAAATTAGAGGGTCATCAGCGGTCCGTGACTCGATTTCCGATGCGCATAAGCCTTTCGTAACAGACCTTATACACACTAAATCGGCTGATTGTCGCCTTGACCGAAGTTGGTTGTTGAATTTGATATTTCATAATAATAAATTAGAATAATTTATAAATTAGATGATATGCTATGGGTTTTTCTTAACTGTTTAGGGACACTCTAAGGGTAAGTAATATTTTTCGGGACATAATCACGTACTTAATAATTGCTGTACAGTATTTAATTACCTCGAAGTTTCAACCACAATGCAGCGGCCATGGTCACGAGTGTTATTGTCGTCTCGTGGTGACCGCAGCTGCTGCAATTTCCGCGCCGTTAAATCCTGAAAAATATTACTTAAATATGTATGAGTGATGATGAACATTGTACCCTAATGGTAGTAGTGAACGTTTATTTATGCAGGCTGTAATTGGTATCCTGGAAAAAAAAATCTTACTTAGCAATCGATGGTTTAATTACATTTCGATTGGAATAATATGAAACAAACGATATTTTTAAAGTCACGTCCCTCCCTCCCCAGTGTGGTTCCCGTCATTACAGGGGGGTACCTTTCCTGTGCAGCTACTGTACACAATTACAAATTAGCCGTGAACAATGATCCACAGAGCCGTCTACCTCGACTTCCAAGTTCCTCATTAAAGTAAAATTCTTAAAACTCTATTTTTTTAAATCCTTCGTTTGTACTTACTTACTTTGATGAACTAAAACAATTACTTTGCTCACCCGCGACCTTACAATAGTTACGTTTATGCAAGAAATGTGCGTTCATGCAGCTCCTCCACCTTCACACTGTACGAACACACACAAAACACATAAACCCAACCATCACCACCACCAAGCTACACTGACGCGTTTCGAACTCAACCAGAGCTCATCTACAGAGTTACCACAATGTTTAACATTTGGTAGCGTAGCATACGGTTGTGGTAACTCTGTAGATGAGCTCTGGTTGAGTTCGAAACGCGTCAGTGTAGCTTGGTGGTGGTGATGGTTGGGTTTATGTGATTTGTGTGTGTTCGTACAGTGTGGAGGTGGAGGAACTGCATGAACGCACATTTCTTGCATAAACGTAACTATTGTAAGGTCGCGGGTGAGCAAAGTAATTGTTTTAGTTCATTAATATGGACCTCCGCAAAGTAACGCCTGATTCAATAAATTACTTACTTTAGTTTTTAATTGACATCATATACCTACTCCAAGAAGTACAAATTAAGAAAAAAAACTTGCAAATAATTGTACGTTCTCGGAGAGAAAGCTAGCTATAGGTTAGCTTTAACACGAGAATGGTGTACTTAGTACTTATACAGAAACAATCGCTATTAGATACAAGTCTCCCATACTTACTGCAGGTCGAGGCAAGCGTATGTGAAACCTTTTTTCTGGCTTTACTGAGACCTAACATAGCAATGAAAATGCTATTGTACTTTTTTATAAGCGCATTGAGACCCTCTTTGTTTACCTACAATAAAGTTACTTACTATTTTGATCTCCCACTGAATCATCTATGCATATGATAGTGGTATAGATAATTAAACAACCGGCTAGCCTAGTGATTAGAGACTCTGACTACGAAGCTTGAGGTCCTAGATTCGATCCTTAGTCCATGCAGATATTTGTTTATTCTAGCTTTTAAATTGATTACTTCTTGAAAATAAAACTTCGCCAAAAGTTAAAGTTAAAAATTAAATATTTCTTTTTTTTAATAGACATACGCTGAATAGAGGCAGATGGCGTTTACAGCATCAACAAACACACAGCGAAGAGACTGATGGATGCTCGCCAAAGGGTAAGATAACTTATGGACGGGTATCTATACTAATATTATAAAGCTGAAGAGTTTGTTTGTTTGCTTGAACGCGCTAATCTCAGGAACTGCTGGTCCGATTTGAAAAATTCTTTCAGTGTTAGATAGCCTATTTATCGAGGAAGGCTATAGGTGAGGGTAGGGGGTGCGGGAGGTAACTATTCCAGGCGGACGAAGTCGCTGGCTGAAGCTAGTCCTATGTATAATGTAGAACCGACCTTGGACTTCGAATCCATTGCTTTACAACCACTTTTGTCAAATCGAAAGACATACACAATATACTATTATACACTAGATAAAGCTCAGGCATGCGTCAAAAAAATCATTTAATTTATTGAATAAGGCGTTACTTTGCGGAGGTCCATATTAATGAACTAAAACAATTACTTTGCTCACCCGCGACCTTACAATAGTTACGTTTATGCAAGAAATGTGCGTTCATGCAGTTCCTCCACCTCCACACTGTACGAACACACACAAATCACATAAACCCAACCATCACCACCACCAAGCTACACTGACGCGTTTCGAACTCAACCAGAGCTCATCTTCAGAGTTACCACAACCGTATGCTATGCTACCAACTGTTAAACTAACAAACCAAAACAAATGTTTTAACTTGTCACTGTAACTTCTCAAGTACCCACTTTATTTTTCTTATTCTCAAACTACCCCACAAAAATTAACTTTTATTGACATATTACAAAACTACCTTGAATTTTTTGTTTATTTATTTATAAGGCATATTTAATTAATACTAACTGTTCAAATTCGACCCAAGCCGCAGTAAAGGAGAAGATACTAAATTTACCTGTTCATTAATAATAGACCCCATAGTGTTGTACCTAATTATTTCCATGCATTCATGTATTGTTACATTATTGCGGCAAGGGGTTGCGTCTGGATGCTCTGGAATGCATGGAAATAATTAGGTACAACACTATGGGGTCTATTATTAATGAACAGGTAAATTTAGTATCTTCTCCTTTACTGCGGCTTGGGTCGAATTTGAACAGTTAGTATTAATTAAATATGCCTTATAAATAAATAAACAAAAAATTCAAGGTAGTTTTATAATATGTCAATAAAAGTTAATTTTTGTGGGGTAGTTTGAGAATAAGAAAAATAAAGTGGGTACTTGAGAAGTTACAGTGTGACAAGTTAAAACATTTATCTTATTTATTTATATTTATTTATTTATTTATTTTATTAGGTCGCGGGTGAGCAAAGTAATTGTTTTAGTTCATTAATATGGACCTCCGCAAAGTAACGCCTGATTCAATAAATTATTTAAACATTTGTTTTGGTTTGTTAGTTTAACAGTTGGTAGCATAGCATACGGTTGTGGTAACTCTGAAGATGAGCTCTGGTTGAGTTCGAAACGCGTCAGTGTAGCTTGGTGGTGGTGATGGTTGGGTTTATGTGATTTGTGTGTGTTCGTACAGTGTGGAGGTGGAGGAACTGCATGAACGCACATTTCTTGCATAAACGTAACTATTGTAAGGTCGCGGGTGAGCAAAGTAATTGTTTTAGTTCATCAAAAAAATCAGCTTCTGTTTGCTGATATGCCACTTTCCAACAGTAATATTATGGATAATACACCGTAGGGTCATCAGTAGGATACATTTACTAAAGTTTGTGTATGCGTACAGGACTAACAATACTAATTAGAACAAAGTTTTATTAATTTATCACCCAAGTAGCACAGTTAGCATTATAAGAAATCACTTTGGGTATAACTCGGAACTTCATGACTTAATAAACAGTTAATATGGTTCAACTGAGAACTTAGAGCTACGTATTACGCTTTAGTCTGTATAACAGCATCATAAAAGTAGAAACGGATAC
Source organism: Archips crataeganus (assembly GCA_947859365.1). NCBI lineage: Eukaryota > Metazoa > Arthropoda > Insecta > Lepidoptera > Tortricidae > Archips > Archips crataeganus. Next base: position 13,643,406 of record OX402049.1, on the reverse strand, counting down.
TATTGTTACGGGATCAGAGTTAGTGCCGATGTTAAAAATGCCTTCTTACAGTCTCTTTTGCATTGGTTGCTTAAGAGCATTATAGTGGTAGTAAAATATGCTATTGCTGTTTAAAGGCGTAGAATTATACCACTGAAATGCTAGCGTCTTAAAAGTGTCACTGTGAACTACCGTACAGCCAACAGTTTTAGAGTAGTGTACACTTAGAGTAATTTAACACAAAAAGTTCCACATCGGTTCGCCTCGGCTCTGTTATAAGCCTATTTTTCAAAGCAGTTAAAAGGTGTTTTATTAATACACGTGAACACCGAAGGTATTTCATGATCCTTGTTTAACTCAGAAATGCAGCATTTGGCTGTGAAATATACCAATATATTGTTTTAGTCTGCATAAAAGAACACTTTACATATATTATAACGCACGAAGCTGCAATCAGGTTCACGTTAGTCAATCATTAAATTCTTAAGCGGTAATTTTAACAGTTGGCGTGGATCGTGTATTAAATTATACAAAATGCTAAAAAAATTGAAAAATTAAAACAAGATTGAATTAAAATTAAAACACTAAATAAAAATTAAATAACTTTTAAAAGGTAATGCGTTTAAGTAGTTCAAATAAATGGTTTTAGCGTTTATGTGAACCATAATAAAACTAATAACAGCTGACAGGCTGAATATTCACTTCACTTGAACTCTTATTTACTGCAATAAGTATAATAAAGGAACTGGGGTGTACTCTTGTACAGCCATGGTAATTAATTCAGGATAAAAAGAGTTCACAAAAGTTTCTTAAGAATGCGCCATTTTATTATAACCTAAATCGTATATATTGATAATTATTCTGTTGTTATTTATATTTTACTGCCCTAAATTACACGTTATTCATATACACTTATTATAGTATAATATAAAACTTCGTATAATTTTATGTAAATCGCTCAAAAATGTATACATATATTTTTGGTGTGTTACTTTTTTCACAACATTTCTAATTAAAACGAGATATTTCCGAAGCGCGTAAAAATTTTGCTAAAAAACCATATAAACATTCACAGTAAACTTGCATTCCCAAATGTTTTCACAGTAGGTTGGCTATAAAGGTGTACTTTCGTGAGTTAACACAAATTCTCAATAAAATTGTGACATTTACTTCGCCATTACACATCACACTCTGGAAATTTATCGGCACCGCTATAATACTATTAAAAGCAAATCTGCAAATATAATAAGCAATTTCAATATGAACGAAGGGTAATGTAAAACCTAAAGCGTTATATAAGACTAGCAGTCACCCAATCCTGACGCTTAGTCTGTATAACAGGACACTCGTATTCTGTTAAGCAGCTGATAAACAGCCTGGTGACCCATAATAATTCCAATATAGTGCTACTGTAATGCTGTTAAACAGAAATGTGAACTAAACTAGAACTTTAGGCTGAATAATTTGTGCCCAAATAAGAGTTATTTCAGTGTTAACAGCGCTGTTTTTTAATGTTCCCCTGACACACTGCCTAGTGTCTTGATACACTGTCGTGACTGGTTTCTTTGGCGGTTTCTTTCTCGAACGCCTCACGCGCGCGGACCGCACCCGTTACACTTATGCAACGCTAATTTAATGTTTTGATTCAGTAATTTGCCGGTGATGTGCAGTACAGGAAACTGAATTGCGTAGGTAGTAGAAACTTTTCACAACCCAAGCAAATTCATATTGTTTCTTTGGTAGATATATGAAACGAGTTGATGCTCGCGACTCCGCATTGTGAAGGGATTAAAATTATCCTATCCTTTCTAGGGTCTAAAGCTAATACCTACCAAAATTGGTTAAGCGGGTTAAGCGTGAACAGTTAACAAACGGACAGCAGACGGACTTTCGCATTTATAATATTAGCAGTTATTGGAATAGGCAGTGCAATTTCGCGAGAATTCGGTGCGTTTGCTCAGTATGCATATCGCCGGATGACAAGCAAAACTCACTAAAATTTCTGTCACTGCTCTTCAAAAAGTCGTATCTAGTTAGTAATTACGTACTGAGATACGAGCTTTGTTTTAAGTAGGTATTTGGTACTTAGTGACTTTTGCTTGTCACCCGACGATATATACTAGATAGTTTCAGTGGACTTTAAACGTGAAACTACTATGTTTTAAGACGTGAGTGATCCGTTTATTTTCACTATGAGTTTCAGTGGAAACCATTGAGATACGAAAGAGGCCTACTATTATTCGCTTGTGTGCGTGACGATCACGTGACAATTTGTCTTATATATGCGTGGTTTAAGGATATAGTATAAATCTTCCCAGGTGAATTTTTCGCTTCGAGCCCTTATCTTTCAAAACAAACGGTATCGTCATAGTATTAAGGTTCAAATTAACATAGTATTAAGGTTTAAATTAACGACCGCTTTAGCCTAGTTGGTAGTGACCCTGCCTACGAAGCAAGAGGTCCTGGGTTCATTTCCCGGTAAGGGCATTTATTTGTGTGATGAGCACGAATATTTGTTCCTGAGTTATGGATGTTTTCTATGTATTTAAGTATTTATTTATCTATATAAGTATGTTTATCGTCGTCTAGTACCCATAGTACAAGCTTTGCTTAGTTTGGGACTACGTCGATTTGTGTAAGATTGTCCCCTAATATTTATTTATTTATTAATTTAATGTAATGGCTCGAAACGAAAATTCACCTGGGAAGATTTATACTACACCACTTAATGCCCCACTCCCAAAAAGGTGGAAATAAATGGCCAAAGCTTAACAAGTGTAACAATAATTAAATAATAATAATAATAATGCTTTAGGTATTGCCCAAGTAGCACAAGTAGCATTATAAGAAATCACTTTTGGTGTACACGGAAACTTTAAGCTGTACAAGACAGTGTTACAATGGTGTTAACAGCGCTGTTAACACCATTGTAACACTGTCTTGTACAGCTTAAAGTTTCCGTGTACACCAAAAGTGATTTCTTATAATGCTACTTGTGCTACTTGGGCAATACCTAAAGCATTATTATTATTATTATTTAATTATTGTTACACTTGTTAAGCTTTGGCCATTTATTTCCACCTTTTTGGGAGTGGGGCATTAAGTGGTGTAGTATAAATCTTCCCAGGTGAATTTTCGTTTCGAGCCATTACATTAAATTAATAAATAAATAAATATTAGGGGACAATCTTACACAAATCGACGTAGTCCCAAACTAAGCAAAGCTTGTACTATGGGTACTAGACGACGATAAACATACTTATATAGATAAATAAATACTTAAATACATAGAAAACATCCATAACTCAGGAACAAATATTCGTGCTCATCACACAAATAAATGCCCTTACCGGGAAATGAACCCAGGACCTCTTGCTTCGTAGGCAGGGTCACTACCAACTAGGCTAAAGCGGTCGTTAATTTAAACCTTAATACTATGTTAATTTGAACCTTAATACTATGACGATACCGTTTGTTTTGAAAGATAAGGGCTCGAAGCGAAAAATTCACCTGGGAAGATTTATACTATATCCTTAAACCACGCATATATAAGACAAATTGTCACGTGATCGTCACGCACACAAGCGAATAATAGTAGGCCTCTTTCGTATCTCAATGGTTTCCACTGAAACTCATAGTGAAAATAAACGGATCACTCACGTCTTAAAACATAGTAGTTTCACGTTTAAAGTCCACTGAAACTATCTAGTATATATCGTCGGGTGACAAGCAAAAGTCACTAAGTACCAAATACCTACTTAAAACAAAGCTCGTATCTCAGTACGTAATTACTAACTAGATACGACTTTTTGAAGAGCAGTGACAGAAATTTTAGTGAGTTTTGCTTGTCATCCGGCGATATGCATACTGAGCAAACGCACCGAATTCTCGCGAAATTGCACTGCCTATTCCAATAACTGCTAATATTATAAATGCGAAAGTCCGTCTGCTGTCCGTTTGTTAACTGTTCACGCTTAACCCGCTTAACCAATTTTGGTAGGTATTAGCTTTAGACCCTAGAAAGGATAGGATAATTTTAATCCCTTCACAATGCGGAGTCGCGAGCATCAACTCGTTTCATATATCTACCAAAGAAACAATATGAATTTGCTTGGGTTGTGAAAAGTTTCTACTACCTACGCAATTCAGTTTCCTGTACTGCACATCACCGGCAAATTACTGAATCAAAACATTAAATTAGCGTTGCATAAGTGTAACGGGTGCGGTCCGCGCGCGTGAGGCGTTCGAGAAAGAAACCGCCAAAGAAACCAGTCACGACAGTGTATCAAGACACTAGGCAGTGTGTCAGGGGAACATTAAAAAACAAAAACTGAACGACACTGCGTACATACGTACAGTCAGGCCTTCTTCCAAGCAAAGTGGGAGGGAGAGACTATTTGTTTCCACCTGCTACGATCCTTACATACATCTTTCGCTTCCAAAACACTCATTAATCTTTTCATACGTGCTCGCCGGTTTCGGATACTCATACATCACATACACACAAATACATACATTATCACTGTGCTTATTATTGTGTAATTAATTTAAAGCTCTATTCGATACGCTACGGCGTTAAGTACTGTAATATAATTAGGTACTAACCGTATTGTGATGCTTTTGCGTAGTCTGTAATGCGTTAAAGTGAGTTACAGCATAATAGTTTATACTATCTGTTGCCCGTAGTATAGGGTTGCCATACGTCCCGGTACGCCGGGACATGTCCCGGTTTGAAGCATGGTGTCCCGGCGTCCCGGCCGATAAACAAATTGTCCCGGTTTAAAAATCATAGTAATTTAATAGAGGGCTGGACTTGGTAAACAGTAATATACCTAGCGGCAGCGCATGCTACACGCTGCGCTCGTAGCCGATAATGTGCATTTTCACCAATGTAGCGAAAAGCGCGAACAAACAGAAAACCATAAAAAAAAAGTAAAAAACTCGCTGGCATTGAAATGGCTGTGTTAAAAGTTGTTTTGTGTTTAGGCAAGGACTAAACCTTTAAAGTTACCTATTGCTGTAATAAAAGTTTCTTTTTTTCTACCTTTACTAGTTTTTCTTTAAATGTCCCGGTCTGAGTCCCCACACTTATGGCAACCCTACCGTAGTAAGATTACACGTGTGTTCTATAACGTGTTTCCAAGAAAATATCAGATCTTTAAATGATTCATCGTTAATTATATGAAGACAAATCTTCTGCAACTTCTACCTACAAGTTATAGGGCTGCACTTCAATAATAGGTATAGTATTTATTTTAAAAAAACTTCTTTTCCGGTTACTTGTAGAATTCTACTACGGTTTTAATTTTTCGATGAACGCTTTCCAATTAAGTAACTCCTTTTCCATTTAAGAAAGAAAAGAAAGAAAGAAAGAAAATACATTTATTTACAACAACACAAGACACATAAATATTTTTACAAAAAGGACAATACAAAGGCTAAAAATAGAGTGTGTCATTGCGGTTGCAAATTGGACACTGGCTCAGCATAATGCTGAGGCGTTCATAACACCCCAGCGCTGATTTTCAGCCAGCACCGTCGGTAATACCCGGAACTAATAATTTAGGTGTATTTTTATAACAATCTTAATTTTATACCGTGTCTTTTGGTTCAGTAACTACTGGGGCACATACAATGTACAATATATAGTTATGTTGTTATAAAAAACAACCACAGCCAGCCATGCTATTTCTATATACGAAAATCTAAACAATGTACCTAAGTATCTAAAAAAACCTACTCTAATTTTACACAACTTTTCAGCGTATTTATGCCATTTTTAGGGTTCCGTAGTCAACTAGGAACCCTTATAGTTTCGCCATGTCTGTCCGTCTGTCTGTCTGTCTGTCTGTCTGTCTGTCTGTCCGCGGCTAAGTTCAGAGACTGTTAGCACTAGAAAGCTGTTATTTGGCATGAATATATATATCAGTCACGCCGACAAAGTGATTACATAAAAAAAATTAAAACTTTTTTTTTAGGGTACCTCCCATAGACGTAAAGTGGGGGTGATTTTTTTTTTCTCGACTAACCCTATAGTGTGGGGTATCATTGGATAGGTATTTGAAAATAAGTAGGGGTTTTCTAAAACCATTTTTAGATAAAGGGAATGTTTTAGGAGATATTCACTCCGAAAGTTCAAAATAATGTGTCCCCCGCTTTAACTTTTGAACAACACGTCTAAAAAATATGAAAAAAATCACGTAAATTAACCTGAATAAAAACTTTCTAGGAAAATTATTTTCATCTTAATCAGTTGAGCAGTTTTTAAGTTTTTGTAAAAAAAATATTTCTAAACTAAGATTGTAATTTGACCGCCATTGCAAGCATTTTTTTTCTTTAAGTACCTATAAGATCACGCTAACAGTATCTTCTTTCAAATAAAAAAAATATATTATTATTACATCTGAAAAACAATCAACATACACATACATACTAGTTCTTAGTTACCCAATTCACCGATAGATGGTGCTGTACCGCCGACGTTGGGACCAAAACAACCACATTAACAAATTATGCAAAGATTTTTTCGTACCTGCTACGGAACCCTATCTTGGGCGTGTCCGACACGCTCTTGGCCGGTTTTTTTATCGTTACCATCTCAGCAAATATTGATAAAAGAAATGATTCTGAGAGTTAACTTTTATGAAAACGAAAGACAGCAACAATACTGAATTTACTTTATCCAAAGCTGTTGCGTTGTCCTTGCATTTCTGGTAATATTCGTGGGAAGGTCAAACCGCACGAATATTCACTTACTTAACCGATTTTTTTATCCTGTTACAGGTCCAAGAAATGATAAGGCTGCACCTGATAGACCGGCACCTACGAGTGATGTTGTGGTGCATCCTCCTCGGCTTGCAGCCGGCGTTTGGCGGTATACTCGACCCGTTCAATTGGGCGCGCTCCGACCGCATTGAAGTCAACATTCCTTGGTTACCTTGTAAGTTTATCGTGCTAAGTACCTTCAATAAATAGCCATACAATTTATTTAACAAAGTTGTCTATCGTATTAGCATCACAATCCAGCGCGGAAATGCTGTCAGCCTTATGGGCACTCTTCCACAGAGACAGGACTTAAATAAATAAATATTAGGGGACAATCTTACACAAATCGACCTAGTCCCAAACTAAGCAAAGCTTGTACTATGGGTACTAGACGACGAAAAACATACTTATATAGATAAATAAATACTTAGATACATAGAAAACATCCATAACTCAGGAACAAATATTCGTGCTCATCACACAAATAAATTGGCTGCTGGATCTGGGAACCGGTTGCGGTCAAGTAATAATCTTTCGTTAGCTTTTCCTGTAACTAAATCCAAATCCTATTCCAAATCCTTCTCCGTGCACGCTGTTAGTCTGTGGAATCGGTTGCCGAGTGAAATCAGGCAGTCGCAGTCGGTAGCCATCTTCCGGAGTCGCTTGGGGGCGTACTGGCTTGACAGTTCCTCTTAAATAGAGACAACCTCTATTGTATTCTCTGTTTAGTGTATATGCGTATATTAATGTATTTATGTAATTTTTATGTAGTTAGTCTATTTATGTTGATATGATATGTATTAGTCTTCTGTATTCATGATATATTATATTAGTGTGTACTTGCGTGTATTCTTTGTATGTTTATGTATTGATTATGTTAAGTTTATTGGTTTGGGTTTACTTTTGATTTCGACTCTTTTTACTCTGCATTGTATGCCTACTCTTGTCTCTGGTGTCCTGTCAATCGTTCAAAGGTTAACTGGAAGAGATCCCTTTAAGGGATAAGTTCGCCTTTGTACATCTGTTTCTCTTGTTAACTGTTAATTTTCATGTTTTACGTACAATAAAGAGTTTTACATACATACATACATACATACATACATACATACATACATACATAAATGCCCTTACCAGGATTCGAACCCAAGACCTCTTGCTTCGTAGGCAGGGTCACTACCAACTAGGCTAAAGTGGTCGTTAATACGCGTGCGGTACTTAAACGAAATGTACTTACATATAATTGGGTTATTTTTATATAGGTTGATAAGTCTTAATACCAAACGAACTACTCAGGGTTAATTTAAACAACAATTAAGCATTCTTGAAGTACTACAGATAGACAATTTAATTCCTGAAAACTTATGTACCTTTTCATGTCAGATTGTTTTCTTCGTCAAAGTATCCCCATTTTTAAATTTCAGTTGAAAACGAGACCAGGTGCTACGACGAGCTAGGCTGTTTAAACATCACCAGGAGCTGGTATCATCTCATCCATCGACCTTTCAACGTGTTTCCTCTGCCTAGAGTCGTGATAAATACTAGGTAAATAAATACATATAATCTTCTAATATATACAAATCTCGTGTCACGGTCTTTGTGGACGCACGCCTCCAAAACGGCTGAACCGATTTATACGATTTTTTTTGTATGTTTAGTAAGTTTGTATAAGACGAATAGGCTTTAAATATTATTCGGCCTACTACCCCAATTGAGTTCGATTTCTTTGATAATTTATATGGCAGAATAACATTTACCGGGTCAGCTATAAACTATTTGTAAATTGAGGTAGGTACCCTCAGTTTTTTCTGATTGTCTTTGTTCCTCGTAATTCACGATTTTTGCTCTCATTTCCAGGTTTATTTTGTACACAAAGAAAAATCCCACCGATGGTCAAATTTTAAATGTTAATGTGAACAAAACTATAGTGAAATCCAACTTTAGCCCGCGAAGACTCACAAAAATGATAATTCACGGATTCATCGACACTCCTCTCTCTAACTGGGTAAGTTTCTATACCAGTGTCTGGTAATTTAAATGACAAATAATATGATTATTGTTTCATCTGATTTTAAACTCTGTTGCTGTTATACATTATTGATGCACATAAGATTACTAAATAATATTCCGGTGTGTGATTCGCTTAACGAACCTCATCGAATTCATTAATGCACTCGGAAGACATTCTTAATAAGAATCGTTTTCTCGCAGGCATTTGGGCAGAAGTGCCGTTTTTGGCCACTTTTGCACCGTTTTTGGCCAGACGAAATTTAAGTTAATATATAGAAGATTACGACGAAGATTATTATATTGAACTTATAAGTTTTTATATTTAATCGAATCGAGTTTAAGATGGTATTACTATTTCTAGTATATATTTAGACAATAAATGGCTATAAACGGTACAATAGCTACAAACGGTACTTCTGCCCTATATTGAGTCGGGTGACATGAAGTTGACCGTGGATATTAACCAACGTCAATATACTTGTCTCCTTTTAATAAATGATATCATAAATATATATCAAAATACGAATATTTTATGCTCTGAGATTTCATGAGGTTTTAAACTATGCAGTATTGTTGGTTACTCAGTATGTAAGAATATACTGAGTAAGTATTAGTAATGATAATCTTGTTGCTAGTCTTGAAATTTCCTATACTGTGTTAATCTTTGCACATTGAACTGCGAATGATTTTATCTACGAAGATAGATAGTAGGTATCGTCATGAAGATTTACGCACTGTCTGACGATAACGCAAACCTTAACATGAGATAAGATACCGGATGTATTTAACCTTTACACCAATAAATATTTATTACTTAGATAATAAAATATTCGATTAAACTTAAAAATATAAAAGTCACCTGATACAACTTGTATCAGAGAGATAATTATAGCCATAGTATTTACAAAAAAAATTTCATGTGTCACTTCAAAATATTTGCGTAAATCATGGCTTCTAATTTTTTTCTGTGTACTACTTTTAAAATAACGAAGGTCTGATCATCGCGGGCTCTCGCTCTATTACCCTTTTTGCTACCATGTTTATTAATGAGAACTAAAAAATGTCTAATTGTTTTGCACGCCCGCCTTCGCTTCTGTTGCCCTATCGCGTGAAAATTTCACAAAATTCGTCCGTGTTTTAGCTTTTTATATCAAACGGATTTTGTGTTCATGAGCCATTCAGCCAGGATTTTTATTTTCATAAATTAAAATATGTCATTGTAGCACCTTAATCCAGAATTACGTTGCTTGTTAAGTCAAATGAAGTGTCCATTTTTTTTTGTTTGTGAATAAATAAGATTCTGATTATATTTTCAGGTCAGTGAGATGAAAGATGAGCTGGTTAAAGCAGGAGACTTCAACGTGGTCATAGTTGACTGGGCGGGGGGCAGTCTGCCTCTGTACACCCAAGCCACGGCCAACACCAGGCTCGTTGGGCTGGAAGTTGCTCACTTCGTTAACACATTGCAGGTAAACTTTAAATGGAAATATATTTATTTATTCATTTAATAAACAAATATGAAATAAAAACAGTAAAAACTTAGGACTAACTTAAATCTAACTAAAACTAACTAAAGCTAAAGTTAAAAAATCTGTCCCAAGCCGCCGCCAATGGGGAGAGTGCCATTGTAAGTCATTGGTTCAGTAACAGCCTATTTACTCTGGCCTTTAATAGAGAGCTATTATACTATAATTTTATAATGTAGAGACTTTATATTATATTTTTACTGGTTTTCAGAAAGAACATGGATTAAATCCTCTTGACGTTCATATAATTGGGCATTCATTGGGTGCTCACACTGCAGGGTACGCAGGAGAAAGGATAGAAGTAAGTAACATCCATTAAAATATCAAATTAAATTAGTAATTTAAAGCTACGGTGTGCTCTTCAGCAAATCTCATTATTGTCTTTGATTTAGCCTCTCAATTCTTAGGGATTAGGAAGGATCACTGGTCTAGACCCGGCCGAACCGTATTTCCAAGGAATGCAACCTCACGTAAGGCTGGATCCTACTGATGCGGAATTCGTAGACGTCATACATACTGACGGAAAGAGCATTTTCCTTTTAGGTAATGCTTAACGTAACTGTATTTAACTCATCATACTTACCCGCACGTAAATACTTATGCTTTTATTAATCCATGACGCACTTTCGTTCGTTAGATAATTACGCATGCATTCTGACGTCACTTGAACTTAGAAATAAAGCTTGGTTGCTTCTCCTACCATATTCGTTAAACGGGGTGATTTCAATTCAATTCAAAAATAATTCATTCGGGATGCATTTAATCCCATAGTTACAACATAAAATTAGGTCAGTAAAAATTACTACACAATTACATAGAGCGTTAATAGCCGACACCGCTCAGTTAGTGCGCTTATTATTCCGTTTTCAAGTGGCTATTGCACTGTCTGATTTTACAAAAATAAATAAATTAGGTAATTACTTGTTACAAAAGTTCCAAAAAACTGTTTCTTTAATTTGAAGTCACCCTGTTTAACGGAAATTAACTAACACCATTATGGTAACATATATATTTAACGTTCGTAAACAGGGCCTATACTACGAAATTCAAAATTCTAACTTCGTATCGAGTCGTCCCGCTCGCGCTAATAGTACTTAATACGAGAGTGAGCGAATTAGTATTTTCGAATTTGACAGTAGCCCCCCAGCTTATTGCTCGTAATTCCATCAAATTCATAAGTATATATTTTTTATGTATTTATCGCATACATGGTAACTAATCATCCACGTGTTTTATTCACGCGTGCGACAGATTTTGTGTTTATGGCAGGATATGGAATGTCACAACCTGTGGGACACCTGGACTTCTATCCCAACAATGGCAAGGAACAGCCCGGGTGTGATCTGACTGAGGGCCCTCTCGTGCCCCTCACTTTGGTCAAACAAGGACTAGAGGAAGCCTCTAGAGTGCTAGTGGCTTGCAATCATGTTAGAGCTATCAAACTCTTTACGGAATCCATCAATGGGAAATGCTCCTACATAGGTAAAAAAGCAGATCAAAAATATTGACAGATTAATCAATACGCGTTTGACCGTTAAGGATTTATCAGCAGTGCTCATTCCGTGCCTTGCTGTAATGTAATTTTTGTTCTGATATTTCAGGACATCAATGTCCGTCGTACCAACATTTTCTGGATGGAAAATGTTTCCATTGCGGCCACGGATGTGCGATTATGGGGTATGTAGAACATTCGCCAAAGATAATAATTTTTTGATACTTTATTTGCTTGATTAAAAAAGTCATGGCAGCCTAGTGTTTTGATCTATGGCCTCTCAAGCAGAGGGTCGTGGGTTAGAGCCCGACCTCGCACCTTTGAGTTCTTCGGAATTTATGTGCGAAATTTACCATGAACTTTTTTTATTTAAGTATTATAAGAGGGAGGCAAATGAGCAAGCGGGTCATCTGATGGAAAATACTTTACTTTACTGCGCAGAAATTCCGGTTATTATTATTATTAATCGTATGGCGTAAAACATTAAACAATTACACTAAAGAAAGAAACTACAAACTAGCTATTCCGGTTATAGCGATCTGTTATGTATGTCCGAAGTTATGTAAGAAACGTATATCCGTGAATTTACGCTAAGCTAGGGTGAATAATTGGAATGTTTATCTAGATTCACTTCCAATTTACATCTCGATAATGTACACTTGACTAGAGTTTCCCCAATACATACACTCGATATGGAAAAACTGTAAAATAAAACTAATCCGTGATGTAATACTTATCTAGGAGTGTTTTTTTTAAACAATCATAAAAATATTATAATTGATCAGGTAAAAAATCACAATAAGAAGGAATCGAAAATATATTCCATTTTTTAACCTAGCATAGGGAGAATTCTCTCAAATTCGTTTCCCCGAATTCACCTCAAGATAAATTATTTAGGGTAACAAACAGATCGGAATAACCGAGAAATTCAATGGTGTGTGTGTGAAGTTGCTAATCCGCACTGTGCCCTGCAGTGGGACGTGCATAGGTTGTTATGATGGTGATGATGACTTTTTATTTTCTTGTTACCAGATTCCACGCCGACAGTTCTCCTGGCTTGATAACGAATAAAAATAACCAATCGGAGAACGAAGTGTACCCGTCGGAGGAGCAAGAGACTATTGGAGCTAAGTACTATTTGAGTACTGGTAAAGAGCTACCATTTTGCCGTGAGTATGCCGAATTAATAACATAACATCTGCCTGAAGATATCTCTATTGAGGGCTATCTCCACAATACTTAAAATAAATTTATTTATTTATTCGCTTACCAAATTTCAAGAGATCCCGGTCAAGACCATCATCGATATTTACGCTCACGTCAACGATACCATCATAAAATACCATTTGAAAATGATAAGGATTTGTTTTGAATTTTAAATACGAGTAAAGTATAGAAAATTAAAAGTCTAATTTTATTCGAGGTGGTGATAACTGCACAGATTTTTCAATTCCATTTCCAAACGCATTTTCATGGCTGTGATTTTAAAAAGCGGCCACCATTCCTTTAGATTCTTTCTTACTCCTTACATTTGAAACATTTTACGTACTTGACATGATTGAGACGGTTGAAAGCTCTCGGCCTATCTACGTACTTAGGTAGTATATACTTATGTATGTCATTTTCGATAACATAAGAATACAATCAAAAACAACATCTTTTGTTTCTTTAATGGCTAAAAATTTCTTATAGTATCATCTTGATTTCTTTTCAGAACGACATTACAGGATAGCAATTCAACTGGCTAACCCGAAAGGAGCTGAATCGTGGGTGCAGGTAAAAAATTAATAAATTAAAATTTAATACAGTGATACCCACAGTAGTCTATATCGACCCCCAGGGGACGACGAAAGCTTTATTGTACGCAAAAAAAACACATTTGAAGTCGATTAGTTTCCGATAAATCAATATTAATCTATAATATATCTGACTTTATCGGTACTTACGTGTTCTCTTTAACACAAATACGACAGTTAAACAGCATACCTTCCTTATCAATAACGAAAATAAATACCAACCGTCGGAAATATCTGTGCACCTGACTGACCTGACCTGACGTCATAGAAAGTGGAGACTCAGCAAACAATAGCACAACGATTTAAAGAAAGCTAAATTATTTCTGCACTTGCATTGCTGCCGGTTAGACATAGGTAAATACACTTACCACAAGGGGCGAGGTGCAGGATAGTGCGGGGGAACTAATATTTCCAATAGTTCATAAATCCTTTAAACTTAACAGGGTTTCTTGAAAGTGACACTACTATCTGACAGAGGAGTTATACGTGGAATGGACTTGACACCCAGCAACTATGTCAAGTAAGAACCCATTGTCTAAATAGTTGACTGTCTTGCCGTATGTTACCTTGACGTCACTACTTACTAAATGTAAATTTATTTCAGATTAGAACATGGTACGTCCTTCACAGTCGTAGTCACACACCCTATGGATATGGGTGGCAAAGTAAAAAAGGTAAAAACAACTTATGTACATTATTATTTCTACACGTGTGTATTTATGTGCGTACTTTACTTAGGGACTATGAATCCTGCTTTTCACAAGATTTCTATGTACAGAACACACTAATAATGCAATAAAATTTCAATATCAAATTCACAACACTATTGAATTAGAGGTAATCAATTAACACTGCTTTGAGCAGGTATAATATACTGCGGTGCTTACTATATTTCCAACTTTGGTCCAGATAAAGTCCTCTTGTAATGTAATATTAAGTACAAACAAATCTAAAATATTCGTAAATCTAATGATTGAAGTACCTATTTACTAACTATTATGTAATCATCTGTGGCCTTCTACCAGGAAGACGTTTAACTACGTCGCATCTGATAATTTTGTGTATAACATCATTATGTTCAGCAGGCATTCCTTTGCGACGCTCCAAAAGCGACTCTTCCAAAGTTTTTTTTTATCTTTTAAGCTAAATTATAACTAGGGATCGGAAATTCGGATACATTTTTTTTACCTAAGCTTCAGTGGTGGCGGTGATGTTGAACTACATATATTTGGAAGCGGAATCAATTTTAAATTTATTAATAACATTCCCAGGATTTTTAAATCAACTAATACGGACAAATTAAATGCAAACGTTAAATAATTGATTCGAAGTTATGATCCATGTTTACATAAACTAAATTTTATATTTAATTTACCAAATTAGTAGCAAATTAGCGTAAAGTTTTAGCAGGTATTTCTTTTAAATCGGGAACTTACACAAAGAGATAGTTGAATGATTGAAAACAAAATTTTGAAGAAGCCGACTTCATATTCACTAAGATCTTTCCGCGGTTTTGTCAACTTTAGGTAAATATTTATCCGGGCTTACTAATGTTTCGGCGAAAAACTTTTCGCAAAATGATTCATTTGGCAACTGTTTATTTTTTCTGAAACTGTTAACTTTTCAGGATTGTTATAAAACAAACCTAACCTAACCTAACGTACAGGATAGTCCTGAAATATATCCTGAATAGTTTACAGTTTCAGAAAAAATAAACAGTTGCCAAATGAATCATTTTGCGAAATAATTTTCGCCGAAACGGCAGTACCCCATTAATCCGATTTTCCGTTCCCTAATTATAACGCCCGCCTTCGTTTTTCCCAGGTGGAGTTATCGTGGGAGTATGACATGAATGTGCTAGAGCCGCGGTCTCTCTGCATCCTCTGGTGCAACGACCGACTGTACGTAAAGTCGGTTCTAGTGGATCAGATGGAGCTACCAAGCAGAGGGTAAATATTTTCAATCTTTGTTTTCACCTTGGTTTAGTACTCGTATAAAAAACTGATCTACCAAATTTGTAGGGATTCATGCTTGCTGAATGTTGGCTATGTATTGCGAGCTAAAAAAACGGATAGATTGCACCCGATTTTTCACCCGTCAGTAAAGTATTACGTATAGTCGGGAAAACTGAGTCGCGTATCAGGGCGGAACCTTATCCAAATGTATTAGGGCCTACGCTAGCTGACGCGGATTGCCCGGAACGGACGCCCGTCGTGCGCGCGTCTAATAAGAAATTGTATGAACAGCGCTAAGTGGCGCGGGCGCGTGCGACGGATTTTCGGTACATTTTAGACCCGCGAGCGGGCGCACGCGGCGGGCGTCCGCGTCAGCTAGCGTAGGCCCTTAAATGTCAAAATTGTAGCGAATTGGCTGTGTATATTATATAATATATATCGCTATTTAAAATACTTACGTGAAATAGCTGAATCCTAATAAAACATCCCATATAAAAATAATAACTTTAGCTACAGATATAAAAGAAAGATTTTTTTTTTAAATTTCAGCTTTATTAAAATAACTTGATGTTGTTATTTATGAATAGAGACTCACGAAATTCATAAAATTCTTGACTTCGTAAGAACTATATAATATTATACCTCGCTAACCTCTGCTATTATTACTTACGTGAGCATACACAAAATAAGAGGAAGAAACATTATCTTTCCTGCCTGTGTACAGTCAAGGTCATAAATATATGGACGTTACCAAGCCGTCAAAAATATCTAAACAACTACAACTATATGCCACTAACCATAAGATTGGTTATTGCATAAATCTGACGCGGTAGTTGTATAGATATTTATACCTTCGATTGTCTTCAAACTTATGTACATATATGTAATTTGAACGAGCTAAAAGTTGACCAAGCACCATACTTACGCACAAAAATAAAAAATAAAGTTAACTGTATGACTGTAAGGCTGCGTTTCCACCAGAGATGTGCGAGGATGCGTTGCGAGGGATATGTGTGTCATAAACCAATAGAAACACTTCATTTAAAAGGTCCTAAGTGAATGAAGTGTTTCTATTAGTTCATGACACACACATCCCTCGCAACGCATCCTCGCACATCTCTAGTGGAAACGCAGCCTTAACCTTGGAGGCCACTACGAAATTCAAAATTCAAATTTCGTATCGTGCCGTCCCGGTCACTCTTCTGTTTTATACTATTATTTGTGTTACGAAGTTCAAAAATCGAAGCTCTAATTTCATAGTATAACCATCATGTCCACAGATTAAACCACACAAACGAAATTCTGTGTGACCCATAAATTATATTATTCCAGAAAGCGCAACGTAGACTTCAGCAGCAAATTATGCACGCCGAAACGTGAATTTGCTGAAATCCCTAACCGGGGCTCCGCTAGTTTCTACGACAACTGCGGCAGGTAGCGGTGCCATACTCGACGCGTTGGCTTTGTTTCTAGTGCGGGGCTAGCTTTATTATGGCGTATACAGTTCATGACACCGCTCCGCACCTTTCCACAGGCGGACACTCACTTTGGCTGTACAAAGACTTTGGACGTCATCGATTCGTCGGCGTGCTTCCTTATAGACCAAAGTGAGAAGTTGCATTAAGTTACCTTAACTTAGTGGACAACGGTGAGTTCGGTGAACCTCGGTGCATACCTCGTGACTCAGTGACTGAATGTGGACTGCTTGTGATGATTATACAGCGTGATGTGAGATTCTGTACTAAATTATAATATTGTTGACGTTGAAAATGTTTTAGTTGCTGTTTTAAATACTCGTTTGTTATAAAATTAAATAGTTGTTAAGCATTAAGGCGACGTGACAAAACTAAATTTAATTTAGGGGCAAGTTGGATATTTCATAAAGTAATAATTTCTTTTGAACCAAGCTGTTACATGTCAGACATTTTATTTATAACTTTACACAAATCAAATACATAATACATAATGAACTTCAATCAAGGACACATTTCTTTGAAGAATAAAAAGATGTTGTGGTTGTTAAAAGAAATGTTGAATTATAAGTTTGGAACTAAATAAAATAAAAAATGTACATAATTACCTACCCAAAAAATATTTTATTACGTATAATATTTATTTATAGGCATTTATACAAAGTAAGTCTAAACAAAATTTTATTTATTTATTGTGATTTTATACTTGCCTAATAAAATTACTCAATTAAATGTATTTTTTTGTTATTTCCTCGCCACCAAACTAGACAGTAGCATTCTTATACGAAATTTAGAAACAAATTTAACAAGAGAGAAATAGGACTCAAAATTTGTATGTTTTGACAAATTCATATATTTTTTAATTTGTTTGTACGGAACTTACCTCTTACGGCTTTAAAAAATAATTCTATGAATATTTTTTCTCAAGTCTAAGACAAAAGAAGAGGCTAGGACTCAACCGTGGGTGGATGTGGGCTGTATGATTTGATTGAAAACAGAAATTCGTCATAACTTACGCAAATGACTCGAGAAAAAAAATACAATAGAGATTACGTCATGTTATAATTATAATAAATTAATGATTAAGAAATAATTAGTAATTATTTTATTCTATCAACGCATCTCATAAAACATGCATTGTTTACAAGTTTAGTAATTAATAAGACCTCACTAAATAATAAACTGGGTCAAATTAACTTTAAAACATAATTATTGTTCGAGTTTGTAACTGAATGTTAATGTATCGGCCATTTTCCAGGTTTTCCCAAATAATTTCCGCAAAAATGACGCATCAATTAAACTGACTACAGAAATCTGAAGAATGACCCCTATAAAAGCTCGTGGAACTGTCAAATGTAAAAATATAAGTGCATACAACTTGCTTAGAAATATGTCCCATAGCTTTTATCTCGTCGGATTAAGGTACCGGTACATAACCTACGGGAGGATTAAATCGATACATATTTTTGCATCTGACCTAAATTAACTTCAGGGTCTTTATTACGTTATGAATGCTCCTTTTTTCTTATTTTCCCGCTCGAAGTTGGCAGGGTGTCTTCCCAATGGCGTAATTCTGCAGGCATCTCCGTCAGGGTATCAGCGCCGGGTAAGTCCGCGAACAGTGACACGGTGTCCATACCCAGGACATGTGTGCGCGAGAGCACGATAGCTCGAACGAATCCGTCTTTAAGGGTGACGAACTTATGCTCGAAGTACATGGTATCTTTATTCCAATATAATAACTGCAAAGAAAATTAGTGCTTGACACATTACAAATATAACTATAAATTAAAAATTTTAAAAACCCCCAACGCAATTATATCACACGTATGTTTGAACATAAATTAAATGCCCATTGTGCGTCTAAGATCCCATCCGCAGCTAACAAAAGAGCTGATAACTTTGAAACGGCTGAACCGATTTTGATGAAACATATCTAAGAATCATCGCCAAGAAACCTGCTTTCTAATCAAAAAAACTGTATTCAAATTGGTTCACCCGTTTAAGAGCTATGATGCCACAGACAGACACACACACATAGCGGTCAAACTTAAAACACCCCTCTTTTTGTGTCGGGGGTTAAAAAGAAAGATATTGTTAACTACCGCAAAATGTAGATACCTACTTGTTTAGAAAGATGCACGTGTGCCTATTCCATGTTACCGCGTAGCGTAACGTTCATATCGTTGCCAAAAGTTAGGCAGATATGTGCGAGGATGCGTTGTGAGGAATGTGCTTGTCATGAACTAACAGAAAAACTTTATTTACCTATCCGCGCTCAGTGCAGCTCTAGTGGAAACAGCTCAGCGGAGCGAGGTTTTTGTATATTAAACAAGGAAAGGGTATATGCGAGGAATGTGTTGTGAAGTACTCGGTCACTAGACTAGACTGAAACCCGCTACACGCCCTCGCTACCCATCCTCACACCGCTCAGCCACCTCGCTCATCTCTGGTGGAAACAGTGACAATGCTCCACATCCACGCACCGCTCAACTACCTCGTACATCTTTAGCGGAAACGCAGGCTTTAAGAATGCTGAAGTTTCATAACAGACCGGCCATGACTGTGCACCGGCGGCGCTGAGAGCGCTTTTCTAAAACATTACGTGTGCATTGCATGTGCATTGTGTGTGTACGTATGTGTGTGTGTGTGTGTGTGGTTCCGCTGCACATCCAGCGTCAAGAACCCAACAGTTGGGTTGTTGCCCTTCTTAGTTGGGTAAACGCTGCTACCGACTACGAGCGCAGCGCGTAGCAAGGCATGTCAGCTGGCAGCATTGTGTAGAGAAAACGCTCACCGCGCAACCACTTGCGTGTCGTAGAAGCCGGGCCTTAAAGGTTCAATTTAATTATTTTTTGTAAACTGAAAATTTAACTCGCCTTCGTCTCAATTTTGTACAGATTGAATGTCCCGATAGGCCGTCGGTACCTCACTGTGTGCGCTCCGATTACCGTATATGCCTTAAAGTAAGAACACTTGTCCACAAGGCCGACACGTGCCCCGAAGTTGTACTTCGCAGCATCAGTCACTCTTATGAAGCGAGAATTGTTCATGTGTGTGAATAAAGTATCTGCGTCTCGAGGCGTGCAGATACCTATAATAATAAAAAAATCCTTCTCAAAACACATAAGTACATAATTATCTTGTACTTCTTAAATGTTTATTAGTTATTAGCTATATACTCAAAAATAAGTTTTACGCTGAGTGCCATTTTTAACGCCTTTATAAGTAGGTACTTTGTAAAATAATATGACGAAACATTATTGGATTTATAAAGATTTTGGACCACATCGGTTGGATGGTTTGAAAGTCTATAACGGACATAAATATAAACATATTTTGTGTTTTTTTTTTATTTATACTTATTGCCATTATCAATAGTATTGCTTATAAAGCAATACCTATCCATGCTAACGATACTATCGTCACGTGGCGTGGCGATTCTATCGATAGTATCATCGGTATCCTGAATAGTTCTCAGTACCTATATGTAGAGTAGAGTATACAAGTAGAGTCGAAGAGACAACAGTAAAGTAGTAGTAGTGTAGTGATAGCGTGTTATTCATCAGATGACGTAACGTAAGCACGACAATGCAACAATATTAACATTTGTAATAACAACTGTCTAAGTAATGTCGTATTCATTTCCGGATAGGCACCCCTCTTCAAACTTTGTTTTTTTTTTAATTTACGCAATTGATTTTGAAAGACAACGTACAAGTTACTGATAATAAAACGGAAGTGTTTTTCAGCAGTTTTTAACCAGCCATAATTTCCCGACATTTGTTAATTAATTAAAAAGCTTTTTAATTTAATTGGATCGATTTACCATTATTGATCAAGTAGCCAGAAATATTTGTTGTGATGCCAATTTAGAGTACTGCTTACACTTATTACTTACTACTTACTACTACTATACTTATTACTATACTTGTTATACTTTTGATTTCGACATTCATTTGGACTTACACAATATATACATAATAAATAAATAATAATAATAAACATCACGGGACAATTCACACCAATTGACCTATTCCCAAAGTAAGCTAAGCATAGCT
The DNA here is from genome assembly GCA_947859365.1 of Archips crataeganus. Classification (NCBI taxonomy): domain Eukaryota; kingdom Metazoa; phylum Arthropoda; class Insecta; order Lepidoptera; family Tortricidae; genus Archips; species Archips crataeganus. Next base: position 13,622,353 of record OX402049.1, on the reverse strand, counting down.
TGTGTTATGGGTACTAGGCAACGGATAAACATACTTATACAGCGTGTATTTTTGATACAACCACAAACTTTACAAGTTCTTAGTATAGGCCCTAATGATTATGTTTTTCTATAAAATTATTAAAAATGCAAGATTTTTTTTCCTTACATAATAGTTCAGCGCGCAATGTTTCTCATTTTTATTCGCACGTCACAACTGTCACAAGTGATAACTTTAATCTAACACACGTTAGCCAAGTGTCAAATAAGTGTACGTAATACATTGCTGCTCGAAATTTTTTAAAAAATTAATTACGCTCTTGTAGTTAACACTAAATTAACAATTTGTCTTAATATCGGTTCATAGCACTAAAATCTACTTCTGGTTACAGTTTGTGGTTGTATCAAAAATACACGCTGTATAGATAGATACATACTTAAATACATATTAAACACCCAAGACCCGAGAGCAAACATTCGTATTTTTCATACAAATATCTGCCCCAACACGGGAATCGAACCCGGGACCTCAAGCTTCGTAGTCAGGTTCTCTAACCACTAGGCCATCTGGTCGTCTAAATACAAACATACATATTTACATAAACATATTTTAAAAGACAAAAATAAAAACTTAAATTAACTTAATCTAAACCTAAAAACCTGTAATTTACAAATATCTCCCAGATCGCTGCTAATGGGCAGGGTGCCCATAATGCTGGCTGCGTTTCCTCGTTGTAGTAGGGGAGCCCAAGAGGGGATTTATGAAGTTACTTGAGCGCGGCAGATTAATATACGGGGAGATACCTTATAACCTCTAGAGTACCCCCATTGAATATGAGCACTTCATGTAGGGGAGTTTACCTGGGGCACCCCGTCCAAAAACTTAGTAAAAAAAGTAGATTCTTTGAAATATTCGAGCGCGTCAGAATTTGATTATTTGATACTCCAGCGTGCCACTGAAAATAAATGTAAGTATGATAATCTGCCACATTGCATGGTGGGGGTGGCCATACGGAAGGGCGCGCGTCAGGTTTTCATAGGGGATGTTAATTAAAAAGACTGACGATTTGGAAGTGAAATTTGCATTGTTCTGCTAATAATTAACCAACCTTATCTTAATCTGACGCGCTCGAGTATTTTAAAGAATCAATTTTTTTTGCTAAGTATTTTGACGGGATGTCCTAGGCAAACCCCCCCCACATGAAGTGCTCATATTCAATGGGGGTACTCTAGAGGGTATAAGGTATCCCTCCGTATATTAATCTGCCGCGCTCGAGTAACTTCACAAATACCCTCTTGGGCTCCCGCTATCCGCGTTAAGCTAACGCGGATCCGCTTTTTTTAATATATCCCATTTCACTCACACAGTAACAATGGCTCACGAATGTCGGGGAAGCGGATGAAGATGACGCAACTCCCACTTTTTCGGCCAAGTTTACTTTTTTAAAATTTAAAAGTTTTTGAGCTTCGGGTCCCCACGGCCCCAGAGTCTCAACAGCAAAAGCCGCAAATATGTAGCTGTCTGCCAAATTTGCGTGTTTGCGGCATTTTGCTGATTCGGCTGTTGCAGCCGCCGCCCCGCCCTCAATAACGTAGTAGCTAGGTGGGACGGTGCCAAAGTGTCCATACAAGTGGCGTCCCAAATAAGCGGCCGTCCCATTTCCCAAGGTACTAACGTCATTCCGTCAGGTCTCTTGCCGTCATCACGTGCTAGCCCAACCGGTTCCAATGTACGGTACGTTGATGCTGGCAAGAGCCCGACGGATTATGTCGTTGAGGCAAGCGTGGCGAGATAAACGGCCGGCGCTTTTGGGACAAGCTAGACTGTGGTGACCCAGCCGATCCACGTTGTTGCCACATAAACAGCGATGTGGTACGACGATGTTTCCGCCCAGTCTTAAACTAACCGACAGCCAACCTGTAACTATGGTCGTCCATAAGGTTTCCATAATTTATGGACGGGAACGCCTGAAGCCAATAATCAGACTCGTTTTCCGCAACAGCTAACAAGCGAGCCGTCTCTGCGCTGTCCTTGCTTGTATCTAGTATGTGAGAGTACACCCGGAGGCAGATATGTTCGTCCCATAGTTTTTGACACTGCATGCTAATGGGTAGATCTTTGCCTGGGCAAGCTAACTTCCAAGCGTCTTTGGCTTCGGACCTCAAAATACCTCAAAATAGATATAGTAAGCAAAAAAAGCTTGTATTCAAAATATTATTTTTAAGTAAAACTTGTTGTTGTTACTATTGTACCTACTACAGTGGTGGCTTAAAGGGGGCGGAGGGGCGGTCCGCCCCGAGTGCCACGCAACAAGGGGTGACGTCGACAACGCACTCGTACCTACATACAAATAAGGTGCACAAAATCTCCCTTTTTAAATACATATCAGTAAATAACTACCTACTGTTGTATGTAGCTACTTACATACTTATATCATATTTTAAAACACATCGCAACTAAGTATATGTATTTTCGTTTTATTTTTCGATTATTATTTCAAGTCATGTTGCGCTTTGTCTGATCTTATACCGTGCGTAACATCGATCGCAAAAAGTCCGTAGTAGCAAATTCGAGTGAATAACCTTCTTCTACCTTCTAATATATAAAAATCTCGTGTCAAGGTGTTTGCTATCGAACTCCTCCGAAATGGCTTGACCGATTTTTATTAAACTTTTTTCTCTTTACTCGGTAGGTCTGAGAATAGGTCGTAGGCTGTTTTCTATACCCGTATTCTTCGCGGACGGAGTCGCGGGCAACAACTAGTAATAATAATAAATCGTACCAACTATACAGCGCAGCGCAATGACAGTGAGCCGTGCAGAGCTATGTTTCGGTGGCTTTATGTAAAAAAAGCTTTTCAAAGTTAAAATTAATAAAATCTTCCTTAAGGTCCACAATGAGCCAAGTAAAAGAAAGTTTCGTGAGCATGTTTTGTATTTTGGTGTTTTCATTTAAGTAGGGGTGCTCAATACAAAACCGCCCGGGGTGCCAGTCTACCCTACGCCGCCACTGAACTACTATTATCTATTCATACTCAACTTATTGATATACTATGTGCTTTAATACTTTCAATTGGAGTGTAATTAGTTTGACAAGTACAATACAATATACAATACAATATACCTAGAAAAAAAAACACTTTTTTACTGCAAGGACCATATTTTTAAGCAACCCATGTAGGACACGCTTTAGAAGCACAGCAATTATATAAGATCAAACGAACTTCTTGAAGCGAAGTTCGATCGATATTATAAGAGTCATTTCATTCGAAGATATAAGTATTTACAAGGTAGTCCTTTAACCTACTAGGTAGCATTCGCACATTTTAAAAAAGATTTATTTTTGACTATTTCCTGTTAAAACCACTTCCGGCAACCGCCGCGCCTCGGTATGCCGCCATATTATTTGTTATTCTTTTTAGAGTGTATTCAATACCAAAACTTTCCATGGGGTTGCTGGGTGGGAGGGACCTTATATCTTCGAATGAAATGACTCTTATAATATCGATCGAACTTCGCTTCAAGAAGTTCGTTTGATCTTATATTATAATTCGTCATTTCATTCTCAATATAAGTATTTACAAGGTAGATGTTCAGAGTGGTAAGTTTTGGATTGAATAATAAGTACATATAATAACACTGAGTATTTAATAATAAAATTCTCAACGTTTCTTTTGACTTTACTTAAGAGAAAGAATCGTCAGCTCAACTAATTGACACTTAAGTATTATGATAAAATCGTTTAAACCAAAAAAATAAAATAAGTAAGTATAAAACCCAAAATTAGTTCTACTATTTTGTCTTATTTGCGTAATAAACATACCAAGCAAATTTACTGTCATCTATAACAGGCTTGTTATTAGAACTTGGCAAGAGTATGCAACGAGCTCGAACAGCCTACGATTTTGCGGATCGCCTCCTGGCCGACGCGATCGCGCTCGCCGCTGACGTGGTGGTGGTCGGTAAGGTAGCTTAGTGTTCATGAATAGATTACAAATACTATTGATCTGACATCTTTAGTCATGTCATGACCAAATAATCTTGCGAAGTTGTGACAAGTCAGATATATTGTACCTTCCGTGAAGCAAGGTAATATTAACGCTGGCTACTCACCATTTGGGTCTGATCTTTTAATCATGCTAAGGATGAAAATCTTTGCCCCGCTGCTATCAAAATTGATATTTTCAGTCTATATTAATGAAAGAGTTTGAAGCAAGTTACTTTACTAACTTTTTAGTTAAGATTAAGATTAAGAAAAAGCGGAACAATACAAATTTATAGTAAGTACTATAAGGAACCCCCTTATACGAGTAAAACTGTGCATTCAAAAGACATATAATCGATTCAGTATCAACTAAAATATATATTATATTAAATATTACTTGCTAAGCAATAATCCCCCAAAGCTTTAGCTATGATATGATTTAGCTATATATATATATGGTTCATAGCCATATGGTTATATATATATATTATCATCAAGCCAACTGCGGGTGCTGGGGTGCCCTCAGTGCCCTGTTATGAAAACGCAATCCGCAGCACCTCGCGGCATCCAGGGTAAGGATTTTGAAGAGACATGACTCCTGAAAGGAGAATATAACAAATCTTTACTAGGTTTTAAATATATTATTTCGGAATCGATTACGATTTGTATGAATAAAATCGGAAAAGCGTAAAAAATGTGGTTTCCAAATTATCGTATACATATATTATATAATTAATATTTTTTCCAGGATATACATACATACACGAGTAGGTATCGCATTTGGCTTTGGAGCGAGAAGCGACGAGCTCTATCTGAGGTCAACAAAGTTTTATTATTATTGTTTAAAATATAATAAAGTATTTGGGATTAATAAAGGATGAAAACAACGAAATATTACGATCTTCGCACCCTTGACAAATTTGTCTAGAAAGATCATTCATATGAGGGTAGGTATTGTAACTATACCGCCCATTCTGTTGACATAACTCAGAGCCGTAGTAACTATCTATCCTTAACAATTTTAATCAGTTAATACATTTTTGAGGGAATGACTTTGATCGTGATATTTGTTTTTCAATAACCACAAATGTTTAATAATAATTTTCTCTTTCCAATATTTTTGTATAAAACCACTTATACCGGACTGCCGGACAGGCAGCGGTTAAAACTCCGATCAGCTGAGCGGATTCTCGTAGCGGGGATTGACAAAAAAATTGTTAATAGATTTTGTTTTGTTTTTCTGAAGCTAAAGACAACGTTAATTCCCGCGCGTTAAAAACAAAGCGTGGGTATTTGCAGCTTTGTTGTGGCTGTAAAAACTCTTCTCAAAACTTATGATGAAACCTAGCCAACGAAGTAAATTTATAGTTTCAATTATTGACATGTTTTATCATTACACAAATTAATTAGTGAATGCAGTGACAGGTAAACCTTTGTATGGTTTTTCACGCTTTCACGCCTAAAACTGTATGTACCTACATATATTGCAAAATTATGTTATCGTACTTAAATAAAATTTAAAAAATAACGTTGTGTGCATATTCGTTGTAACTACTTATTTTCGATAAACCAAATATCACACAGATCATCGGTTTTGAATTCGAAACGTACCTAGGTACTTTTATTGAGACTTATTTACCGGGATTAAAAGATATGATTTCTTTAAATCATTGCGGCTAAATATCAGCCCTTGGGAATAAGCTTTAAAATAGTTCAGTGGTCTTCTATTTTAAAATAATTAGGTTGTATGAATTTATTTAATGATTTTTAAAATTCAAAATAAACCAATCAATTCCTTTCGGGTTTTTGGGTTAAACAAAAAACTTTCAGCAAAAAAATTACTTCCGGAGTTGGAAGACGTCACCTTCATGCCAAACTCACTTATCTCCAAAAACACGTTTTTATGAGAGCGTTTTGAATTTTTTTTTTTTTCTATAAGTACTTAATTGGGTAATGGGCCTTGGGCCAATTTACTGGTAAAGGGGACATTGTAACATTTGTAACCGTCCAGTCTAAAACTACTTTGTTATCTGTAATTTAACGCCAACAGTCGTAAAAAGATTGGATTCTACGATGTGGTCGGGGAGATCCTGACCAGTTTTCCCGCTGCTGAAGGGCTGAACCGTCGATATCGGTGAGGTCGGATTAAACAAAAACTTCTTTATTTGAAGTTCTTGTTTTTCTATCGCTTTAGTTAGATAACAGTTTTATTTTTGGCTAGGGGTACCTAATCAATTTGACCCTGGCTTGAATCTTGACGTAATGGGGCGTTCAATAAAAAGTGAGAATGAGTATGTTATAAACAACTTTTACTAAATGTCATTTTATTTTTCGACATAGTCACCTTTTAGCATAATACACTTAGTATATCTTTTTTCTAAACTTAAAATTCCATTTTTAAAAAAGGTCTCATCTTGAGTACTTAAAAAATCTTGTACTGCAGCGACTACCGCGTCGTCGTCTTCAAATTTCTGGCCTCTCAGGTATTGTTTCAATCTCGGAAATAGGTAGAAATCACTGGGAGCGAGATCTGGTGAATACGGAGGATGCTTAAGGATATCGAACCCAGCATCACGAATTGCAGCCATTGCAACGGCGGACTTGTGTGCCGGGGCATTGTCCTGGTGGAACAGCACAACTTTCGAGAGTTTACCTCGCCGTTTTTCGCGGATCTCATTGCGCAATGTTGCTATTTGTTTGGCGTATAAAGTGCCCGTAATAGTGGCTCCATGCTCGAGATACTCAATCATTAATACCCCTTTACCATCCCAAAAAACAGAGCCCATGACCTTACCGGCAGATGGGCTCACCTTGAATTTCTTCGGAGTTGGAGATGATGGCCTTTTCCATGTCATAGACTGCAGTTTCGTTTCAGGGTCGTAATGTTGGAGCCATGTTTCGTCCATTGTTATAAATCACGCCAAAAAAAGTTCCCGGTCTTGCTGCATCAGGTTCAAAGCTTCTTGACAAATCTCGACTCTAGTTTGTTTTTGCGTGTCAGTAAGCATTCTTGGTACCCAACGCGCAGATACCTTTTTCATACCCAAGCGTTCATGTAAAATATTATGCACGCTCCCCGTTGAAATCTTTACATTTTCAGCAATAAAACGAACTGTGACACGACGATCCGCCAAAACTGAGTTTTCGACTTTTTTCACAATTTCTTCAGTTACTGCTGTAGTAGGGCGTCCGGAGCGGGGGTCGTCCATTGTCGATGTTCTTCCACGTCTAAATTCGGCGCACCAACGTGCGACTGTCGAATACGGAGGAGCATTAGACCCTAAAGTGTCCCGCAAATCCAAATTGGCTTGGTCCGTAGAAAAATTTTTCAAATACAAGTATTTGATAACGGCGCGCAGTTCAATTTTCTTCATTTTCGCTAACGTACTCAATAGCATTGCAAAGAAATCACCGTATATTTTTTTAAACCAAAGACAGTTAGTTTTTTTTTTCATAGCAATCAGCTAGATAGATTAGCTTCACCGGCCAGTATTTAATTTCGTAATATTAAAAGAGTTTGCATCTCATTCTCACTTTATATTGAACGCCCCTCGTAAATCACTTAATACTGCGTCACTCAGGTACTTAATTGCTGTCAATGTGTGGCCGCTTGAACCGACGAAGACGTCCATCGCTCTGTTATCGGCCGTAATACCAGCGCCAAATTGCTGTTGAACAACAACATAATATAGCAATATAAAATTGTTTTGGAATCAAATATTCTGCAAGGATTTTTTGTTCTCTTAATGCATCCCTTTTTTACGGCACCCACAACTGATCCGAACTATCGTGAATATTCTCCCCGTATTGGGGCTCGTTGCCGGTTTTGTACAGAGTGCTAAAAGGATCTCAGGGTCCAGTTCAATAATTAGCCCTTGTTACGAACCGTAAGACTTACCCTTAACTTTCCCACATGTTTAGACTTTGATATTCGTTAAAAATATTTTTCATTTTAATTTTTACTTTTAAAGGGTAGTTCGAAAAATAGCCTATGAGTTGATTCTCGATTAACTTTTAGACTAACGGTTCATTACGTGTATGATTCGCTGCTTGTCTTAGTGTTAATTTTCGATTAACCTCGCGACTTGTATTATACGTAAACAATTTCCGTCGTGTTGATTCTCGATCAACCCCCAGGAATAGCTAGCTACTAACTCCTAGGAATAGCTACTAACATTTCGTACAATTACTTTAAAAGAGAGTACTACGAAAAATTGTTTAAGAGTTGATTATCGATTAACCCCCCGGCGTGAAAAAATATTCCATCTTGATAGTTCTCGACCAACACCCCCAGGAATAGCTAAAAAGGTACATAGTCCACTTCTTGCCTTCGTGTTAATTCTCGATTAACCCCCCGGCGTGGACAATTTCCATCGTGATGGTTCTCGACCAACCCCCAGGTATAGCTATATGGTGCCTGGTTCACATATTGCCTTCGTGTTAATTCTCGATTAACCCCCAGGCGTGAACAATTTCCATCGTGATGGTTCTCGACCAACCCCCAGGTATAGCTATATGGTGCCTGGTTCACATATTGCCTTCGTGTTAATTCTCGATTAACCCCCAGGCGTGAACAATTTCCATCGTGATGGTTCTCGACCAACCCCCAGGTATAGCTATATGGTACCTGGTTCACATATTGCCTTCGTGTTAATTCTCGATTAACCCCCAGGCGTGAACAATTTCCATCGTGTTGGTACTCGACCAACCACCAGGAATAGCTATAAGATACCTGGTTCACATTTGCCTTCGTGTTAATTCTCGATTAACCCCCAGGCGTGAACAATTTCCATCGTGTTGGTTCTTGACCAACCCCCAGGAATAGCTATTTTGTACCATTACCCACGTGAGGGCTCAAGGCCGCCACCGTGGTTTTTGAAACATTAAAATTGATGTACATATTTATATTTCAAATCACTGTATTGTATTATAACGGTTTAAACACTTACCAATTTAATTTATCTTCACTATCTGAGAAATCAGATGTCTTCAGGATAATCGGTCGACGACGCGATAAAGATTTTTCTTTTCGTTTTATTTCTAATATAATAATATTTCTAATTTATAATATTCAATTTGAGCCTCTGCAGTACGCTTCGGCATTTTAATATGCGTGCGCTTGCTACCTCGCACGAATAAAGAATGACAAATAATATGGCGGCATACCGAGGCGCGGCGGTTGCCGGAAGTGGTTTTAACAGGAAATAGTCAAAAATAAATCTTTTTTAAAATGTGCGAATGCTACCTAGTAGGTTAAAGGACTACCTTGTAAATACTTATATTGAGAATGAAATGACGAATTATAATTTTTGAAATAAATAGTTTTCATCCGGTTAAAAAGAGATATTTTTGCGGTCGGCAAAAAATTACCCAGTAGATATGCAAGTAGGAAAGAAAATCACTGTTTTTTGGCTTTTTTCCGGTAAGTAGATACCTATATACGATAAGGCTTTCCTTCTTATCAAATTTCATATTATGTAGATACTCTGCAGTGTGTGATAACCACAACGATTTTTGTATGAAAATAAGTTTTAAAACTTTCAAAGATTGTACTTTTCGATCACGTGGGCTTGAAGCTTAATTTTTACAACTTCGAGAAAAAATAGCCCCTACTTGTACAATTGAACTTCTATTTGATACTCTACCCTTTCCGGAAAAAATAGTTCGACAGATAGAGACGCGTTTAGACACATACATAGACAGACAGAAGCGATGTAAGGGTTCTTTTTTTACTTTTGACATACGGAATCTTAGGGCCAGACGAGCGTAATTTTGTTAGTCGTGAGCGGTAGAATTTCGGTTGCGCCATACATTGTGTCACGTGAGTGTCACGTGATGACCTGTACGCTTAGTATAAGTTTTCCTTCACTTCAATACTTCTCGATCGCGTTTACGTAAAAAATTCAATTCTATGGAAACATGCTTAAAAGGAGATCCCAACCCTAGTTTGTTATAACTGTTTCTTTTAAACCAATAAACATTTTTCATTTTTCATTTTTTCATGTAAAAGCGCGCGTGCGGAGACGCTCTCCATGATTCCCTAGTAATTGATTTTTTTACGTAAACGCGATCGAGAAGTATTTTGGTGAAGTAAAACTTATACTAAGCGTACAGCATATTGTATGGCGCGACCGAAATTCTGCCGCTCACGACTCACAAAATTACGCTCGTCTGGCTTCACCCTTAAAACAAACAAACTGAATGATTACGTACCGTAATACACCACTGTATCAGTAATATTAACTCTCTTCTGAAACCATTTTCCAATATAAAGAGATGCAAATGACCTCACGTAATAACCGACATCAATACATAATTCGATAATAGCTAAAATAATGATTAAATCATATAACATTTTATTTTAAGGAAATTAAGAACTTTGAATATCTAACGCGACAGCCTCACGGCGTCCAAATTGCTGATAGAATACTAACTTGATGGGGGTGTTACTTATATTATAAATTTAAGATGCATATCACTTTGTTTATCTATTGTTACAATGAGTGGGCGTTAACCAGATACACGAAAGTTTGACATTGACGGTAAAGCATTAAAAAAGTCATTATGTGTACGAGTACTAAAAAAATAAAGACATCTAATATTAATTTAACGGTTTTAAAATAAGCAACTCGGTGGAAAACGAACTCTATCGACACCACCCGGTATTGACTAAGATAACCGACTTGGTTTAACATTGCATCTCAAAACTGTTTTGCAGTATAAGAACTGCCTAGCGAGACTTGCATCATTTTACATGTAATGTTTTTGATGGGATCTCATTGTACTTTTTTGTCATCTCCAGACCATGGTTACGATCTGACGAATCGAATGAGCCAAAACTCGATGGGGTTGAGTCATTTTATAATGGAGTGCCTGCCTATAGCCACCTTCCAGCGCCATCATCAGACCCTGTTTACCATTCATGGCCAAAGTACCTACTCGTTCAAATAAGTCCAAACTCGATGAAGTTGTGTCGTTTTCTATAGGGTGCTTTTGGCCACTTTCCAGCTCCATCATCAAAACCTGGTAATAATCTTGTATTAAAGTCAAATTTGATGGGGTCATTAATTTATTATGGAGTGCCTTCGTCCACCTTCCAGCTCCATCATCAGTATCTGGTTAATATGTAGAACCAAATTACTCGTCGAGACGAATCCAACTCGATGGGGTTGTATCGTTTTATTATAGCGTGCCTTTAGCCACCTTCCAGCTCCATCATCAGACCCTGGTTATGCTCTAGGGTCAAAGTACATGTCAATATGAATCAAACGAGCCCAAACTCGATGGGGTTTTATTGTTTCACTACGGAATTCATATAGCCAACTTTCAGTTCCATCAGCAGACCCTAGTCACCATCTAGGATCAAAGTACTCGTCGAGACGAATCAAATGAATTCAAACTCGAAGGGGTTGTGTCGTTTCATTACGGAGTTCTTGTGGCCAACTTTCAGTTCCATCATCAGATCCTGGTTACCATCTAGGACCAAAGTACTGTAACCTTACAGACGTCAATCTGTAATGTTCCACCTTATGTGAACATAGTTTAATTTATTTTTTTATATCAAATTAAATTATTTCATACTCAAAGTAGACTATTGAATTATTAAATTATCAAAAACAAGCATTTGATTACTAAAGTATCTGAATGCGAAAGTATCCGAACACCTGACCATGAGAGGTCAATGTAAGAGGCACGTGTAACCTTCAAGCTAATTTTGGATTAAAGAAAATGCAGCTAAAACATATGTGATCATACTTTTAAATATGATAGTTAAAAATAACTTGTTTTACATAATAAAATGATTTTAAACACAAACGAGGCTATTTAATTATTAATTCATCAAAAACAAGCATTTCATTGCTAAAGTACGCAAATAAGATCACTGCATCACTTTCTATATACTAATTTGATACTAATAATACTATTTGCATCACTTGACTCTGGCGGAACAAGATACGAGTTATTCAAAGCTATTTTAAGGCCAAAGTGGACCTAGTGGACCAAGTGGATGAAGTGGACAATGTGGCCAGTATGGACAATGTGGCCAGTGTAAATTTCGAAGGAGGGGATTTTAGTATAAAAGGGGAGCGAGACGTGGGAAGAGGATCATTATCATTCTTATTTTGCTACGGGTTCGAAGACGGTTCTCCTAGTGTGGTTAAGGTATCATTTTCGTTGTAACTTTTACTGTGTTTTCTCTTACTGTGCTTTCTTTTATTGTGTTTTCTTTCGTCGTGTTTCTTTTATTGGGTGTTTAATCGTTTCTTGTGATAGTTAACGGGGGGGTTTTGTGTGATTGTCTGGCTTTGTGTATTCATCGCCAAATATGGTGATGGAATATTCATTGTTGGATAATTACATATTTGGTGTTAGTTGAATTGGGGTTAAGTGGCTTTTGCGGGGACAGTGTATGGGTTAGGCTGTGTTAGTGTATGAGAACCTATTCGAGCATCAGCTGAAGTAATAGCTGGACTCTGAGAAGAGATAGACGGCCAACCTTGCGGTGCTAACTGTAGTTTAGCTCTTCTCGGAGGCGTTTAAGTGTAGAATACCATCTATTGGAGAAGGATGGGGGTCTGTATTATAACTCAAGAGTCGGACCTAATTTCTCCCTAGGTGTTGAAGGGTTTGAAGCGCCACAACCGGTGTTTTAACCTCATCGATGTCTAGTCCCACTTATCTATTTATATATATATTACACTCTGGTATTCATCTAACCCAATCCCCTCAGATGGATACCAGAAGCACACAGGTATAGGGGATAGAAGCTGAGTTAACCTGCTCAAACGTAGGCATTAGTTTAGGATAGGCCCTCTCTTATCAGTTGGAGAGGGGCCCCGCGGTAATTATAAATGTGGAATCCGGATTCCTAGCTTGCTAATTTCGTGTAGAATAGATGGATAGTTTAGCTGCTAGGAAAGGTTTATAGGGAGTAGGTATAGTCGCCATTAACTAATATCATCGATCTGCCTTATACTATTTGATGTTGGAGGGCAGTGTTATGCTATCAGACTTATTTAATATCATTACCATTAACTATTACAAGTTCTTCATTAAGCTATTTTTATTGTGGGAAAGGGTTACATTTGTTGACCCAATTATCGAAGCTGAGATCTTTTTGACTGACTTTGACTTTGACTACCTCTAGTACTTACCGACGGATGGAAGATTTCAGGGTTTGCTTTCATCCATATGTCCTACATTACAAACGCTGGTAGCTGCTATTGAGTGAGTCAAAATAAAACTCAACAAACTCACTATGAATATTTATTTGCTGAAAAGTAGAATCTCCTTTGAAGTCGGCGGTCGTCCCTGGTGAAATAACCTTGGATTGCCTGGTCCTGTGATGGCTAGTTATACTTACTTCATCTAAAAGGGTAAAAGTCTTACCAAACATTTACATTTACAAACCGTCATTCTGACTATAACTGAGGCAGATGCAAGTTAGTGGTTTACTGGTACCAAAGGATCTGGTAGCTACTCAATAGTCATTATGATAAACCATCGAAGTCTACAATTACTACCGAAGTTCGGCTAGCTATTGCGGAGGCAATGTGATCACAGGTTGGATCCGAGGACGGCCACAGGCTGTAACTGACTTCCCTTTGAATTGTCCTCTCATTTACTTAATGTAATGCATTTATTACCTAAACAAGGAAAAGGTATATGCTTCTTCAAAGCCAGTGGGGGGAGCCCTACCGAAGTCTGGAGTCGCGGGGCTACCTTTTGGGGCGGTGGAGGAGCCCCAGAACTCTGCCACGCAATATAGTACCTTTTCCATATAAATATATCATAGACTATGGACAGACCACTCTTATCAAACTGTAGGCAAATTATCATCTCCAGTTATTCAGGTTACGTATCAAAATATCTAAAATTAAAAAACCTAACGTAAAATAACCTACGTTCAAAATACGTAAAATGTAAATACCTAATGATTTTAAATACCTAAGCAACTAACACCTACCTACGAATTACCTAAGTTTAAAATACCTAATGGAGTAAATGTCTAATGTTTAAAATATCAACAGCTATGACACCTAAGTTTGATACACCAACATTTGAAATACCAAATGGTCAAAATACCTAAATTAAACGAACGTGGTTAATTTTCGGCGAGCGAGCGAAGCGAGGGAGCAAAACGGTTCGGGGCGGAAGCGACTCGGAATGGTTAGGTTCAAAGGCTAATGCGGGAGCGTAGCGGAACGAAGCTCCCGCATTAGCCTTTGGTGTTAGTTATTTTTTTTATTACCACGTGAAAAATCTAATTTGTTTGGTAAAATTTGGTATATGATTTACATTTAGGTACATTTCATAATTTTAAAGACAATAATACCTAATGGAAATAATCATTTTCTGTGCTGTTACTGTGCTGTGTGCTGTTGAGTCGCTTCTGCCTTAAAAAGTCTTGCTCGCTCGCTTCGCTCGCTCGCTGCCAGCGAGATACCGGGTAGGATATACGAAAGCTTTCGGTATTTTGAATATAAGTAAAAAATCATTAGGTATTTAGATTTTAGGTATTTTGAACGTAGGTTATTTTACGTTAGGTTTTTTAATTTTAGACATTGCAATACGTAGGCATTTTAAGCTTTCGGTATTTTAAATATAAGTGAAAAAATCATTAGGTATTTAGATTTTAGGTATTTTGAACGTAGGTTATTTAACGTTAGGTTTTTTAATTTTAGATATTTTGATACGTAACCGTTATTCATCATTAACATATCTTCATTATAAACTTTAATTATATAACTATAGGCAACCGTCATCCTCATTTATTCATCACTAACATATCTTTATTATAAACTTAAATTATATGACTATAGGAAATTATATTATAAACTTAAAATTAAATGACAATGAACTCTTTTCCCATATCATACTAAAAGTTCCAGGGTTATTTGACGGACACAACGTGGGTTCCTTATCTTAGACCGCTAATGATCACTTGGCCAATTTTGTGACGTGAACAAGGTAAATCAGCTTAAGTTAGGAGCTAAGTATTTTGAGGACCCAGGAGGAGTACATGGGCTATAGGTAGATAGGTTTCATACAAAGGTAGGTATACATAAGCGTATACATAAGTTTTAATACGTAGGTAACGAGTGGATATCTAGTTAGGGAAGAATTAAAAAGGGTGGGACGGGGGGGTGTTACAGTACTCGTCAAGACGCATCAGATGAGTCAAATCCCGATGGGGTTTTGTTTTGTGGGTTTTTTTTTGTTCCGAGCTGCTGTGTCAAAGATACGGATAGCACTAATGATAGCCGACTTCCGGTAGGAGATGGCACCTCAAGAAGAAGAAGGATTATTACAGTGCCTTTGACCACCTTCCCGGTCCATCATCAGACCCTGGTAATGATTTAGAATCAAAATACTTGTCAAGGCAAATCAAAATGATCTCAAAATTGATGGGGTTGAGTCGTTTTATTACGCAGTGCCTGCCCATGGCCACCTTCCAGCTTCATCATCAGACCCTGGTTACCATTAAGAATAAAAGTAGGACTCGTCGAGACGAATCAAACGAGACCAAACTTGATGGGGTTGTGTCGTTTTATTACGGAGTTCTTGAGGCCAACTTTCATCTCCATCATCAGATCCTGATTACCATCTAGGACAAAAATACTCGAAGAGACGAATCAAACGAGTCCAGACTCAATAGGGTTGTGTCATTTTATATAGAGAGCCTTTGGCCACCATCCAGCTCCATCATAAGATCAGCTTAATGTCATAATAATATTGCATTGTAATCCAATTTACACATGCATGCAAAAAGCTCAATCGGAAATCGAGAACTCATTGTTGTGTGTAGTATAACTTTGTAATCGCTAGTATTTGGGATGGGATGGGATGGGATTACAAACTTATATGTGCAGTTTCTGTATCTTTGAAACGTGACTGAAATTGAAATATTTTTAGGTTTTCTAGGACTTTGTAGGGTTAAATCTATTTATATTTAAAATCTGGAGCCTGTAGGTCTGCTAGAAGTACTCACCTTAGAATATGATGATCGTGAATCAGCGAGTGTGTCAGTGACAAAACTAAGGAACTTTGACATCCAATTTCTCTGAAACTGCCAGTTCAAATTGAATGAGAGTTAAGAATGTTAATGAGAATATAACTAAATCTCATTACGCCCTACATGTAACTGAAAATTCAGGGCTCTAGGTGTAGCCAGCATGAAATTACAGGAGGTTGAAAATAGCCTGAATGGGTTCGAGGAAAGGATGGTACCGCCGTGCCTTTGTTCTGCTCGATTTGGCGGGGGCACTGCCGTGCCCCCAGATGTGACCCGATACTTGTATAGTTAATTGACAAGTTAAACTAATTGCCGCAGCCAACGTGTTAAAACAAAAACATTTCAAAATTCTTTATTCAATTGATGCTCCTATGAACGTTGAAAAATCTACCACCAGTTCGAGAAAACCCTGTTGAGAAGAACATCCAAACATATCTACATTGTTATTAAAAATAACATACATCTAAAGTATTTAAAACAACTAAATTTTTTAACACAGTAGATACGCTGTTTGAGACTAGAGATGCGGATACTTACTTATATACTTATTGGGGACTTGTATTGGGGACTTGTATGTGTATTGAGAAATTATCACGTTCTGTATATTGTCCTTCAAATAACTGACAAATCTATTGTCAAAAACCAGTCGTTTTAGATAAGACGCTATGGAAGTGGCAGGTGTCAAACCAGACAGTAAGTTATTCATTTATTGCAGTATGGGTCTTACAAGATGTTATACACATAATAGTACATTACTGCAGAGGCCGGGACTTAAGGGGTTGCCGGCCGAGTATCTAAGTTGACGGCCGAGTGGTACACGAGGCCGGCATGATACGAGCCTGGCAACCCCTGTTCCGGCCGAGGCTTGTATAGTGCTTTTCTCAAACATGCACCATCACCATCATCATCATCATCATCATCATCATCATCATCATCATCATCATCATCATCATAATCATCGTCGTCGTCATCATGATGGTGATGGTGATGATGTTGACGATGATGATGATGATGGTGGTGATGATAATGATGGTGGTGATGGTGATGGTGATGATGGTGATGATGATGATGATGATGATGATGATGGTGGTGGTGATGATGATGATGATGGTGATGATGATGATGGTGATGATGATGATGGTGATAATGATGATGGTGATGATGATGATGATGATGATGATGATGATGGTGATGGTGATGATGATGACGATGATGATGATGATGATGATGATGATGATGATGGTGGTGATGGTGATGATGATGATGATGATGATGAAGATGATAGTGATGATGATGATGATGGTGATGGTGATAGATGATGATGATGATGATGATGATGATAATAATGGTGATGATGATGATGATGATGATGATGATGGTGATGATGATGATGATTATGACGATGATGGTGATGATGATGATGATTATGACGATAACGATGATGATGATGATGGTGATGATGGTGATGATGATGATGATGGTGATGATGATGATGATGATGATGTTGATGGTGAAATATTTCTCTAGGCAGATCACCATTACCATCACCATCACCTACTTACCTTACCTTAAATAAGCGTAGTGGCAGAATGTCATAATTAACCAAAACGCAAATATTGCTTATAGTTTTTTTTTTTTTGGACTAAATGCTATGATGCCAAACCTACTAGGGGCGTTCAATAAAAAGTGAGAATGAGTATATTATAAACAACTTTTACTAAATGTCATTTTATTTTTCGACATAGTCATCTTTTAGCATAATACACTTAGTATATCTTTTTTCTAAACTTAAAATTCCATTTTTAAAAAGGTCTCATCTTGAGTACTTAAAAAATCTTGTACTGCAGCGACTACCGCGTCGTCGTCTTCAAATTTCTGGCCTCTCAGGTATTGTTTCAATCTCGGAAATAGGTAGAAATCACTGGGTGCGAGATCTGGTGAATACGGAGGATGCTTAAGGATATCGAACCCAGCATCACGAATTGCAGCCATTGCAACGGCGGACTTGTGTGCCGGGGCATTGTCCTGGTGTAACAGCACAACTTTCGAGAGTTTACCTCGCCGTTTTTCGCGGATCTCATTGCGCAATGTTGCTATTTGTTTGGCGTATAAAGTGCCCGTAATAGTGGCTCCATGCTCGAGATACTCAATCATTAATACCCCTTTACCATCCCAAAAAACAGAGCCCAGACCTTACCGGCAGATGGGCTCACCTTGAATTTCTTCGGAGTTGGAGATGATGGCCTTTTCCATGTCATAGACTGCAGTTTCGTTTCAGGGTCGTAATGATGGAGCCATGTTTCGTCCATTGTTATAAATCGCGCCAAAAAAAGTTGCCGGTCTTGCTGCATCAGGTTCAAAGCTTCTTGACAAATCTCTAGTCTAGTTTGTTTTTGCGTGCCAGTAAGCATTCTTGGTACCCAACGCGCAGATACCTTTTTCATACCCAAGCGTTCATGTAAAATATTATGCACGCTCCCCGTTGAAATCTTTACATTTTCAGCAATAAAACGAACTGTGACACGACGATCCGCCAAAACTGAGTTTTCGACTTTTTTCACAATTTCTTCAGTTACTGCTGTAGTAGGGCGTCCGGAGCGGGGGTCGTCCATTGTCGATGTTCTTCCACGTCTAAATTCGGCGCACCAACGTGCGACTGTCGAATACGGAGGAGCATTAGACCCTAAAGTGTCCCGCAAATCCAAATTGACTTGGTCCGTAGAAAAATTTTTCAAATACAAGTATTTGATAACGGCGCGCAGTTCAATTTTCTCCATTTTCGCTAACGTACTCAATAGCATTGCAAAGAAATTACCGTATATTTTTTTAAACAAAAGACAGTTAGTTTTTTTTTCATAGCAATCAGCTAGATAGATTAGCTTTACCGGCCAGTATTTAATTTCGTAATATTCTCATTCTCACTTTATATTGAACGCCCCTCGTATAAACATCATTCCAAAATCCCATAGGCCAATTGGCCTCCTGTCCATACTAGGGAAGACGTATGAGAAGCTGTTGGTGACTCGCCTCAAGTTCCACTTGTTACCAAGGATGAGCCCCGCCAGTACGGCTTTATGCCACAACGTAGCACCGAAGACTCCCTCTATAACCTGATGAAGTATATCCGTGATAATTTGGATGAAAAGAAAATTGTTACATTAGTATCGTTAGATATAGAGGGAGCCTTCGATAGCGCATGGTGGCCGGCTATTAGGGTCCGACTGGTGGAGGAAAACTGTCCTTTGAACTTGAGGAGAGTCATCGACAGTTACCTCGAAAACCGAGAGGTGGTCGTCACGTATGCAGGAGAAAGACATATAAGGAGTACGGAAAAGGGTTGCGTCCAGGGCTCCATAGGAGGTCCAATCTTGTGGAATCTCCTGTTGGACCCTCTCCTTGGGCTTGGATGAGAGAGGTGACTTTTGCCAGGCTTTTGCAGATGACGTGGTCCTGGTTTTTGTGGGAAAGACGGCACAAGAGATTGAGCGGCGGGCTAATCCAGCTCTCGAGCATGTTCGACCGTGGGGTGTCGAGAATAAACTTAAGTTTGCTCCGCAAAAAACCAACGCGATGGTCTTAACAAGGAAACTTAAATACGACACCCCGCGACTGAGCATGGGCGGGACAGAGATTGGCCTAGTTGATGAAATCAAACTGTTAGGAGTTATGATTGATAAAAAACTTACCTTCAACAGCCACGTAGCCAATGTGTGTCGGAAGGCAACCGGCATCTATAAGCAGTTGGCTAAAGCGGCAAGAGTTAGCTGGGGGCTCCACCCAGAAGTGGTCAGGACCATATACGTGGCCGCGATAGAGCCCATTATATTATACGCTGCGAGTGTCTGGGCGCCTGCCGCTGAAAAACTGACTGTAAGAAAGCAGCTTGGAGTGGTGCAGCGAGGCATTGCGCAGAAGATGTGCGGAGCTTACCGCACAGTTTCTCTCAATGCTGCGCTGGTCCTAGCTGGTATGCTCCCTTTAGACCTCCGAGTCCGTGAGGCGGCCTCACTGTACGAGGCCAAGAAGGGGGTATATCGGCCGGAGCTGGGGGACAGGGAGGTGGAGAGAATGGCATCCGCACTGGAAGCTGCGCACCCAGCGGAGCGCATGAGCTTGGAATTTGTAAGCCTGAAGGACCAGGAAACGCTGGACCAACACAGCGGATACGAGGTCCGTATCTTCACGGATGGGAGCAGGATTGAGGTTAAGGTTGGAGCTGCATTGTCCTTGTGGAAGGGCGGCAGTGAAACCAAATCTCTCAAGCTTGCTCTCTCCAGGTACTGTACAGTGTATCAGCCGGAGCTCCTCGCGCTGTGCGAAGCGACTAGGGTGGCAAGGAAAAGTCCAGCGTCGTCTTTTGGAGTTTATAGTGACTCGAAGGCAGCCCTTCAAACGATTACAAATCACCGTTGCCTACACCCATTAGCTGTGGAAGCAAGAGAGAATATAAAAACCTTGTCTCTCCAATGCAAGATATTCACCTTGCATTGGATAAAAGCACACGCGGGACTGGAAGGTAACGAAAGGGTCGACCAACTGGCAAAGGAGGCTGCTGTGGGCTTGAGGAGACGACCGGACTATGATCTGTGTCCGGTTTCATATGTCAGGCGAACCATCCGAATGGGAACGCTTGAGGTATGGAACCGGAGATACGAAACCGGTAGCACAGCTTCTACCACCAAAATTTTCTTCCCCGATGCAGTGGCGGCGTATCGGATGGTTAGGAAGATCGTGCCTCGTGGCATAACAACGCAAGTCATGACGGGGCACGGTGGGTTCTCCGAGTACTTGAGCCGATTCAAGTGCAAGGAGGACCCATCGTGCTCCTGTGAACCCGGAGTGCCGGAGAGCGTGGTTCATCTCATCTGTGATTGCCCGGTGTATGGTGTGGAGAGGCTTAACCTAGAACAGGAATTAGGAATAAAATTAGTATCAGTAAATATTAAGGATATAATTAAAAGTAAAGACAGAGACAAATTTATACATTATTGTATTAAAATAGCTAAAAGAGTAATAGCAAGGAACAGGAATAGATGATAAAAGTATGCTAGGATGATATAATGCTGTATATTATTGTTTAGTATACGTAAAATTTGTATAAAATGTAAAATGGATAAAATTTTAGCTAAGATACTGTTAAGTAAATAGAATTATATAAGTTAAATGTAAGATAGATTAAGAAGTATATGTAATGTACCATCATTTTGGTCATGTATTAATAAAAGAAACTGTGTTTTGGCGAAACCACCCATTCCCGAACTATTATATAAGTTGTAAATATGAAAGATGACGAGTGACAAAGAGGACGGCATAGTAAATGATGGAATTGAATGACAAAGAGAAAAAGAATGAACGGATTAAGTGGTATAAGTGTAGTTAGATTAGCTGGTATAGTATAGGGGCAATGACCCGAAAAGACTAAAAGAGGAAGGAAGCAAGAAAGATATCGTATGTAGCATGGCAGTACGAGCAGTAGCACATGATAGAACTGGACTGAAAGAGGTAGCTAGCTAAGAAAGGACTCCGATTATGTTGGAGGTAGACGAATACAAAAAAAAAAAACCTATAAACATCATGGTGCTGTGTGACATGAAACAATAGACAATCGCATTGCCGGCCTAGACCTGCAACGGTGTATTTTGAAGCCTGTTTTAAGGAACACAACGTAAACATTACATAGCATGTTTGAGAAAAAACAGTTTCCCGGGTATTCTGTTGCAGATAAGTAATTTATTATTATTCTTAAGCTGTGTCTACACCGATCGGATTACTTTATTTTCCTGGCTCTGTCAGTGCGGGTACGTATCAAAATATATAAAATTCAAAACGAATAATGGACGAAATACATAATGGTCATTCATAATATATGTATACAAAATTTTTTCCATGAAATTATTGATAAAACGAAATTTTTTAATCGTGTAATCTATACAGGGTTGCTTGTAATTCACTAGCATCCTTTTAACCCTAACCTCCTACCACTTAAACAAATGTTTTTTTGTTTTACGGCTTTTGTCATAACTTAATATTTTTGGTAATAACGTTTTGAAAATTGGAGACTACCTCTTATTTTTACGATACTCTGTGTATTTGTATGGGAAAAAAAGTGCTTCATTTTAAAAAGTCGTAAAACAAAAAACATTTGTTTGAGTGATAGGGAGGATGTCAGTGAATTACAAATAACCCTGTAGATTGCTTTAGGTTAGGTAAGGTCTATTTTATGAAAATCCTGAAAAGTTGAGAATTCCAAGAAAATTGCATTATATCAAATGGCCATTATGTATTTCGTCAATTATTATTTTTAAACTTTCTATATTTTGATACGTACGGCCCTCAGTGCACTTCCACTTACAACCCCACTGTATGTTTTGCAATGGGTAGATGGCAATTAGGACGTTATACCTAATAAAGCTAACATAGGTTTAGTAAAAGTGGCACGGTTTTCGAGATATTTGGACTTTTAGGTTGTTTTCGAAAATTAACACCCTTGTTCAATGTTTTGATCATAGCACCATTTTAAGCTATTTTTTTTATTTTTGCTCAATATTTTTGAGGACTTGTGTAATCAGATAGGCATCACTATTTTTGTGAGACTTCATTAGATTAAAAAAAAACGCAAGAATTAAGTTTGCGATTTCTAAAAAAAAATCTAATGAAGTTTCACAAAAATAGTGATGCCTATCTGATTACACAAGTCCTCAAGAATATTGAGCAAAAATAAAAAATAAAAAAAATACTTTAAATTGGTGCTATGATCAAAACATTGAACAAGGGTGTTCATTTTCGAAAAAAACCTAAAAGTCCAAATATCTCGAAAACCGTGCCACTTTTACTAAACCTATATTAGCTTTATTATAACGTCCAAAGTGCCCTCTATCCGTAGTTCAAGGATTATCCACTCATTACCTAACACCCTGTATATTTTGGTGTTTTTGTGTGGTTACTGGGGAGATGGTCTACAGCAACCCCAATTTCAATTAATTGTACTCCCTGATCCATTAAGGTACAATTTTTTTAATTAAGTACTTATTCGGTAGTTACATATTGATACATCAGCGTTATGTCTTAAAAAATCGCAAAACACACAGTAGGGTTGCCAGGGAGCATGACGTAATTAATTACTCTGCACATCGCTTAGCTGCTCCGCACAGCATTGGTGGATGGATACACAGCCCCCCTAGTAACCCCCCTGTACGTCTACCATGAGTTTACACTAGTTTACGTGACCGTACTCGCTAGCGACGGCGTAAAATATTTGTATGGAGAATAGTACAGCGCCTCTAGCGGTCACTTACGGAAGTACAATTCTCCATACAAATCAGTTACGCCGTCGCTAGCGAGTACGGTCACTGTGAACTAGTGTAAACTCATGGTGGAGGTATGTACTGAGTTCTCTTACGCTGTATCGAAATTCGTAAGTCCTTCTTGTAACATACCTATACTTAACTTAAATGGAAGAAAGATATTTTTGACTTTGTCCTATTAGATATGCAGTGAAATAAAAAACGCACCTTAAAATCATTTTTTTTTATTTGCTTACTAGAGTAGGTTTTATCTATACATACTAACTTCCTTACACTATTTATATTACTCAGTTGAACTGACGACAGACTTTGGACTTTGTCCGCTATGATGTAATTAAGTTAAAAATTAACATGCACTAGGAAAATCCGCCAATTGGTTTGTACCGACAGCGAATAGATGTCGAAGACTTAATTAAAATCAGTCACGTCACACTACAGCCAGGGCCTAGTGCGAAATTCGAAGTTCGTATCGTGTCGTTCGTTTTACACTCCTGTTTGATACTATTAGCGGAAACGGAACGGCACAATGCCAAGTTCAAAGATCAAATTTCGCAGTATAAGGCCAGACAGTGTTTCTCTTAATAAATCTCATAAGCGGAGTTACCTCTGGGTTGTACTCTACACAGAATCATAACATACTAAGAGGTCACGATAAATTTGACCTACTATTGGTTGATTTGATACCAACTACATCGGTCTGCCTGATATGAGGCTGAATTTGATCAAGAGAATCAAGTAATAGTTCCACTTATGTGCATATAACAAAAACTGACAAGTATTCGGTTGTGTTATCGAACAAGTCTCGTTTAAATATGCTTTATTGTGACCAAAAAAACGGTTAGGTAAATGGCTGAAATCAACAAAGCAGAAAGTATCAACTACAAGGTACCTCATTCTGTATAAAATTTAGCCATTTACCTTGTTAGTTTTTTGGACTATTTTAACTAATTTTGCAAGCGCCATGTACAGTTAACGCAATCACTTCAAGCAAGCAGACCAACATAGTTGGCACCACTGAGTTGCTCTTTAACTGAGTGTCTTGAGGTTATTCACGTCTTGACCAGTAACGTAGCTAGATAACCCATAAGTCATAACCCAGGTGCAAAATCGAAATTAGAGCCCCTATTTTCTTCTAATTTCATCCAGTAAAAATAAAAAATAATATATATGTAGGTACTCTAGGAATGAGACGACAGCTACTGCAGACGATCAAAAAAAAAAAGTTGCCTATTTGGGTCTCGTGCTAAGACACGACAGATATACGAGCTTCTGCAACTAATAATGATGGGCAAAATGGCAGGCAAAAGATTAGTAGGCCGTAGGAAAAAATCGTGGCTGCGCAATATCCGAAAGTGGACGGGAATTTTGCGGGCACCCAGTTGGTAAGGTTTACATATTACACATTATGTAGACAGTTCAGCAAATAAATATTATTATTATTATTAATTTAAGATTGATAACGAGTATGTTGTAAGTAAATACTAAGTACGTATACTAATTAATTACAATATTTTTTGTAAACCATACCTAATGACGTGCCCGCAAAATGCCCGCTGGAGTGCGACGTATGGTTATAAAAAGTTAGTCTGCAAACGAGATTTTATTTATAGAGTCACACCCAAGATATCACAAATAAATAAATATACCTCTACTTTTATTAAAACAGATAATATAAATACCTACTTACTACGCTTTGAGACGCGAGTGTCTTAAATACAGGTACTTACATAAAACGATAATGTCCCTACTGCAAATTACTAAATTTGCAGTACGAATATGCAAATTCAATTGTGAAGAGGCAAAAACTATTTTCAAATTATAATTTTAAAGTTATCGACCATTAAATTAGAAATAGTTTCTGCCCAAATAAGAACAGTGCTCTAAAATTGAGAAACTGTTGGATTTACTATATTATACCTTGATCAGAAATATTTGACACCTTATAGGGGCACCACTCTGCTAAGAGGTATTACTGAGATCAAGATACAAGAAGATGGTACAGTCGACTACGAAAAGATTGATTCCGGCCAATTTACAAAAATATGCATACGCTACCTTAATGTCACGTCAATAAAGTCGAGTATAGATACATTTTTTAGGGTTCCGTAGTCAACTAGGAACCCTTATAGTTTCGCCATGTCTGTCCGTCTGTCTGTCTGTCTGTCTGTCCGCGGCTAAGCTCAGAGATCGTTAGTACTAGAAAGCTGTAATCTGGCATGAATATACATATCAGTCACGCCAACAAAGTGGTAAAATAAAAAATAAAAAAATAATTTTTTTTAGGGTACCTCCCATAGACGTAAAGGGGGGGTGATTTTTTTTTCTCGACTAATCCTATAGTGTGGGGTATCGTTGGATAGGTTTTTTAAAACCATTGCGGGGTTGCTAACATGATTTTTCTATTCAGTGATCTGTTTGCGAAATATTCAACTTTAAAGTGAAAATTTTCATTAAAATCGAGCGTCCCCCCCCTCTAAAATCTAAACTGTTAGGTGGAAAAATTTGGAAAAAATTCAGAATGGTAGTAAATATATCAAATTTACTAGGAAAATTATAGCGGCTAAGATTGCTTGGAAATTATTTGTAGTTTAAGAGTAAATAGTAGCCTAAGGTATAAAACATACCTAAACTTGGATGATTCCGTACGAAATCCTTAGAAAAATATTACTTGATTTTTTTTTGTAATGGCTACGGAACCCTACCTTGTGCGTGTCCGACACGCTCTTGGCCGGTTTTTTTATCTTTGGTCATATCGATCTCTTTGTAGTCGATTCTACGTTTTCACACAGCAGCTAACAAGCATGTTCTTTAACGAGCAAATACTACAAGTGAATTAACTATTAGGCATAATTAAAATAAAATTGCTATTCAGTATTCATCAGTCTTTCCTTCAGTCCTTCTTCCTAAGTTTGGCGCTAGTAGTTTCTAGTGCCTCTTGCCATTGGACTATTTCATCAGGGAACTTCTTAAGTGTCTCTGCGCCGGGTACATCCGCCATGCTAGCTGGTAGATCGAGCCCGATGATGTGACTGCGAGAGTGCGCTACGGCCCGCACGAATTCGTCCTTGAGGGTAATGAACTTGTGTTCAAGAAAGATCGTCTTGTCATCCCAACACACCAGCTGCAAAGAAAATGTATTAATATTAGAATCCTAACCATCAAACGAATAATAATTGTGGGTGGAGCTCAGGCCCTATACTACGAAGCGCGAAATTCGAACTTCGTTTCATTCACGCTAATGGTATTTATTACGAGAGTGAGAGGGACCACACGATCCGAACTTCGAACTTCGAATTTCGTAGTGACCCCCCTGAAACGTTTCAGCCGCTGTACCTATTCCGTGTCCGTGTGTTACGAAAATGTAAGGATATGTCTATGAACAAGTTAGCTATGAAGTATCTTTTTGTATTTATTTTTTCAACTTCATTTTTTTATTACTTTTGCGGTCATCCCGTGAAATCATATATTTCGTACTAAATACAAACTGAAATATAGATACACAGAAAAAACCCCAGAAAAAAGACCAATGCTGGGAATCGAACCCAGGTCCTCAGCATTCCGTGCCGTGTGCCATGCCCCTACACCAACACTGGTCTAGAGATTAGACACGAATTTTTCCTATACATCATACATTTAAAAACTGTTTACTTTGCGCTCTGCCAATCTATTCTCTCATATTGCATAACATCTTGGGGCGGTGCTACCAAAACCCACTTCCTAAAACTTGAATGCGCACAAAGGGCAATTCTTAAAGTGAGTCACTCCCTTCCTTTTCTTTTCCCTTCAACTGAATTATATAAACGAGCTAAGGTCCTTACGGTGAGACAACTCTTCATCCTAAATATAATATTAAAACAGCATGCACTCATTCCGTATGATCCAGAATCCTTGTCTGGCAAACGCAGGAAGGACAGGGTGTGTCCTGCTCCCAAGTTTAGTTCACGTTTTTTCCACAGGTTTTTTTGTTATCTGGGAGGTTTCCTTTTCAATAAAATAAGCAGGGAATTAACTATTTACCCTTTAACCCAAACTCGCTGTAAGAAGGTTGTTTCTAATTGGTAACAAAGTTTGGATTATAATGCGACAGAAAATCTGCTACAAGCATTATCATGAAATCAATTTAAACCTAATCTTGCATTGCTCCAACGCACACCGCGCAGACACTTTCATTCGCGCGCTCACACGTAGACGCACACACGCACGCACTCACATGCACATGCACACATCCACACACACACACACACACACACACACACACACACACACACACACACACACACACACACACACACACACACACGCGCACACACACACACACACACACGCACACACACACACACACACACTCACACACACATACACATCCTTATGAACTATGGTTAAAATCTATATCATATTCTTAATGTAATTTGTAACGCAAATTGTTTTTTCAAATTGTTTTTATTATTTTTTATTTTTTTAACTGTAACTCAGTAGTTGCGGACATCTGAGGGCAGGAGACCTGGTGACCTGACACACAGGATCTCCCTAGTTCGGGCACCAGTCTCCCCCACTCAAGTCTCCCAATTACAACTTTATTATAATATTTAAGTTCCTACATTGTACTTGGTGGTGGAGAAATCAAATAAATTTCTTATTCTTATTCTTATTCTTATTTCAGTCTGCTAAATCATCACCTTATGCAGTGACAAGCGCACATCGCTTAGCAGACTGAAATGTATGATGTATAGGAAAAATTCGTGTCTAATCTCTAGACCAGTGGCGGTGTAGGGGTATGGCACACGGCACGGAATGCTGAGGACCTGGGTTCGATTCCCAGCATTGGTCTTTTTTCTGGGGTTTTTTTTTGTGCATCTATATTTCAGTTTGTATTTAGTACGAAATATATGTCTATGAACTAAAACCAAATGCACTAAGCCACGCGTGGGTCAATGGGGTCATTGGGATTTTTAGTTGACGGACACATTATTATAGGTAAATCGTTTAAGTAAATGAGTCCTCGCCCGAGCGGTACAGGGGCTGGGGGGTTTGACGACAAAGGGGGCCGGGAGAGGTGCGGGCGGCAGGCACACGAGGCGCGCTCGCCGCCCACACCTCTCTCGACCCCTTCATCGTCATACCCCCCCCAGACCCTGTACCGCGCGAACGAGGACTCATTTACTTAAACGGTTTAGCTATACAAGTTAAGTATGAAGTATCTTTTTCTATTTATTTTTTATTTTCTTCAACTTCATTTTTTTTTTATTACTTTTACGGTCATCCCGTGAAACCATATATTTCAAACTAAATACAAACTGAAATATAGATGCTCGATTCGATTCCTGGGTTCGATTCCCAGCATTGGTCTTTTTTCTTTTTTCTGGGGTTTTTTCTGTGCATCTATATTTCAGTTTGTATTTAGTTTGAAATATATGGTTTCACGGGATGACCGTAAAAGTAATAAAAAAAAATGAAGTTGAAGAAAAAAAAAATAAATAGAAAAAGATACTTCATACTTAACTTGTAAAAGTTGGCCTAGTAGCGCCATCTCTTGGTCCAGGTGAGCGGGTAGCTCCGAAGGAGTGTTGAAGTCTCTCGGTAGAGGGCATAACATAGATGCGCTTTATCACTGCCTAAATGTGATTATAACAGACTGAAGTGTACGATGTATGGGAAAGATTCGTCGCTAACTTCTAGACCAGTGATGGTGTAGGGGTAAGCACGCAGCACGGAACGCTGAGGACCTGGGTTCGATTCCCAGCATTGGTCTTTTTTCTGGGGTTTTTTCTGTGCATCTATATTTCAGTTTGTATTTAGTTTGAAATATATGGTTTAGCTATAGTCGATTTTTGTAACGCACAGGATACGGGGGTTGAAACGCTTCAGAGCCCCACCCTTGTATTGTACTTATATATGTTTTAAGATCGCAAAAATGACTCAAAATGACGCTTGCGGGCAGAAAATCGACCTAGCTAGAAATAGATATGTTTAACAATATTTTTAAATTTTTTTATACTTCTAAAACAGAGATATCTCCAATTTTTGAGCTGATAATGTCCCTCTAATTAGCTATACCATATTTTATTTTATCCTGCCACGGCATTGAAATATTATTAATTTATTATAAAAGTATATTTTACTGTATGTGAGATATACCTGCGGTGGTTTAGTCTTACCTCTTTATTTAGAGGCCAAAGAAGTCTACGGAACAATGGCTAATTAAAACTAACTCTAACTAACCTAAGGATTTTTGGCTAAATAAGTATTAAAAATATTGTTTCTGCGTGGTTGTTAGCTTTATAGTAGAGACTAGCTTTTGCCCGCGACTCCGTCCGCGTGGAATTAGTAATTTGGGCAGCTTATTTTTTTATCAAATTTGCTTTTTCATCAATTATGGCTCTCCTTAGTTCCTCGATACCCCGCAAACCCCACCCCCCCACCGAACTTCCCCGCACACCCGCGTTCACATTCACCACCGTACTCCCAAGTCAAGCGTGCCTATAGAAGTTTTCCTTCAAAAACCCCTGATTTTGAAACATTCTTCCGCTCCGCTCCTATTGATGTTAGCGTGATGATATATAGCCTTCCTCGATAAATGGGCTATCTAACACTGAAAGAATTTTTCAAATCGGAGCAGTAGTTCAAACAACAAACAAACTCTTCAGCTTATTAATTCTTCTAAAAACTGTTCGATAAAATCTTAAAATAGACGTATCTTTCTTATTTGTGAACCGATTGAAATGAAACAAACACTAAATGTTAATCCAAGAAAATAACAACATATCAGTGAAAACCGCATCCGTCTAGGTTAAGCCGTTTCTGAGATTAGCGCGCACAAACGCACAGACAAACAGACAAACAGACAATAATTCTAAAAATCATTGTTTCGGGTTCTATTGCGCTAATAAATAGCCCTAGTGACAGTTTTTCTCAAATATCTTCAATGTACAGACACCGACTTGTTACAGATTTATTATATGTATAGATCTGTTGGAGCTGGGTATATTAATTTGTTAAGTTCTAAGTTCCTAAATAAATTAAGTTAAAAAAAACTTACCTTGGTCTCAATCCTGTATAGATTGAATAAATCAAGGGATCGCCTGTACCGGATATTGTTGGCTCCAACCAGAAGCTGCCCATTAGCATTAACAAGCTTTTGGTAAAAGCCTGTGCGGTCATAAAAATGGATCCTGGCAAAGTCCAAAATTCTGATGAATCGAGCGTTGTTCATATGCGCGAAGAAGAAATCCACGTCTTTTGTCGTGACGATACCTGCGTGGAAACAAATAAATAAAATAAAAATGTAGTTAAAGCTACCTATATAGGTAATACGTGAGTCATATACCTATCATAAAAAAACAATTGGCTAAGTAAAGTTTTTTGAAGAGGTGCTAATTATATTTTTTTCGGCAGTCGGCGTTCTGGAGATTGAGAAACTGCAGCTGTTTTATTTTTATCTCCTATTGTTTACTGGAAACATTTTTTTGAATGTTTGAGATGACATTTGTGAGATTTTATGGTTGACAAGCCGTTCGTGCTCAGAACTTGGTAGAAACAGAAAAAAAAAACGTTTCGTTTGCTTTGCGTTTTGGTGTGCTCAGTGTGATTTTTTTACTATTTTTATCGACCTCCGCATAAAATCCGGACTTTCAATTTTACCGCATTTCTCCACAACTTATGCACAATAATTGGATCACGATTGAATACTTTCGATCACTATTTTGGAACTGCTTCTTGGACAACGCAAAACAAACGAAACGCAAACGGTTAGATTTCATTTGACATTGACAGAAGCGACAGTTGAATTCGTTTTTTTTTTCTATTTCTTCTTAGTACTGAGCACGAAACGCTTGTCAGCCATAAAATCTCACAAGTGTCATCTCGAACACTTAAAAAAATATTTCCAATAAATAAAAGGAGATAAAAATAAAACAGCTGCAGTTTCTTGGTGTTGAAGTCGACCACTGTCGAAAAAAAATATAATTGGCATCTCTTCAAAAAACTTTACTTAGTGTTTCAACAGCCTCACTTAACATTGTTACATATCATACGAATGGGTGTAGATTTTGATTGCTTTTTCGGTTATTTAATACAAGTCCTGTACTTCTATCAGATACCTGGAAATTGTATCTTCTGGCATTTCTACAAAAATGTATGTAAAAAAATGATTCCAAACAAACGATCAAGTAATGCCCTCTAACCTGAAATACTTTCTTCATCAGAAAATGGGGCTTACTCAAAAGTCTATTAAGGCTAAAGCTATCAGGTCTGTCCCATTGACATGTGAAAGATACCACTCGAGAAAAGTGTAGGTAAATCTGCGTACCGCTACATAAGTACTTTTCGGATAAAATTGTAGTGAAAATGAAGTAGGATCGTAGATAAATTTCTTCTACACTAGATATTACTGCAGTTTTTTTTTCAACTTTTAAAAGATAGTTCCAGATCACCTGGGTGAGACGATGAAATGTCATGTTAGGTCACAATTTACCTATACTAGGGGCGTTCAATAAAAAGTGAGAATGAGTATGTTATAAACAACTTTTACTAAATGTCATTTTATTTTTCGACATAGTCACCTTTTAGCATAATACACTTAGTATATCTTTTTTCTAAACTTAAAATTCCATTTTTAAAAAAGGTCTCATCTTGAGTACTTAAAAAATCTTGTACTGCAGCGACTACCGCGTCGTCGTCTTCAAATTTCTGGCCTCTCAGGTATTGTTTCAATCTCGGAAATAGGTAGAAATCACTGGGAGCGAGATCTGGTGAATACGGAGGATGCTTAAGGATATCGAACCCAGCATCACGAATTGCAGCCATTGCTATGGCGGACTTGTGTGCCGGGGCATTGTCCTGGTGGAACAGCACAACTTTCGAGAGTTTACCTCGCCGTTTTTCGCGGATCTCATTGCGCAATGTTGCTATTTGTTTGGCGTATAATGTGCCCGTAATAGTGGCTCCATGCTCGAGATACTCAATCATTAATACCCCTTTACCATCCCAAAAAACAGAGCCCATGACCTTACCGGCAGATGGGCTCACCTTGAATTTCTTCGGAGTTGGAGATGATGGCCTTTTCCATGTTCGTTTCTGGGTCATAATGATGGAGCCATGTTTCGTCCATTGTTATAAATCGCGCCAAAAAAAGTTCCCGGTCTTGCTGCATCAGGTTTAAGCTTCTTGACAAATCTCTAGTCTAGTTTGTTTTTGCGTGTCAGTAAGCATTCTTGGTACCCAACGCGCAGATACCTTTTTCATACCCAAGCGTTCATGGAAAATATTATGCACGCTCCCCGTTGAAATCTTTACATTTTCAGCAATAAAACGAACTGTGACACGACGATCCGCCAAAACTGAGTTTTCGACTTTTTTCACAATTTCTTCAGTTACTGCTGTAGTAGGGCGTCCGGAGCGGGGGTCGTCCATTGTCGATGTTCTGCCACGTCTAAATTCGGCGCACCAACGTGCGACTGTCGAATACGGAGGAGCATTAGACCCTAAGTGTCCCGCAAATCCAAATTGACTTGGTCCGTAGAAAAATTTTTCATTCAAAGTTCAATTTTCTCCATTTTCGCTAACGTACTCAATATAGCATTGCAAAGAAATTACCGTATATTTTTTTAAACAAAAGACAGTTAGTTTTTTTTTCATAGCAATCAGCTAGATAGATTAGCTTTACCGGCCAGTATTTAATTTCGTAATATTAAAAGAGTTTGCATCTCATTCTCACTTTATATTGAACGCCCCTCGTATATTACAGATTAATCATTAGAAAAATTACTTAGGTATCTAAATATTTATTAGTTACATATTCTTATTTATCCTAATCATACATGTCAATAAACTAATTAATTAGCAATAGATATATTATCGCTTTAATTAAAGGGTTTAGCATGCTAAGGAAGGAGATAAGGCTCCTGCGGCGAATAGTTAAATTGGTAAATGTCAGGTTGTTTGCCGCCTAGTAACTAACTAAATAGTATGAACCAAGTGTCAACTCTAACTTTCAGCCCTACGAGTATCTAGAGATAATGTCAAAAATTTAAATTATTTTATGACAAACGTTGCTATTTTCGAATTCCTCATGCTCTTATACGCAACCGGTTACGTTTTACCGGACATTCTCTACTTTCGATTGGATTTTTTACTTGATGATTTTATGAAAATTTATTAACGTTGCATGATATAAACAATAAGTAGGTAGGTAGGTAGGGTTCGGCTGAATGATGATGAAGAACAGGAACCATGTTTTTTCTTTCAAATCAACAACTGATACTCTAATTACAATACTAGATTTCAGTCCATAACTTGCTCTTATCGAGTTTGTTTGTTCAAAAAATGGCAAATGGACGGGCCAGAGTACCTAGGTAGTGATGTTTTCGGCGTTTAATATTTTAATTACCAGACTTAAAAAAAAATCGTGCTTCTAAATACAGGGTTATTTGTAATTCACTGACATCCTCTTAACCCTGAATTCCTATCACTCAAACAAATCTTTTTAACTTTACGACTTTTTAAAATGAAGCACTTTTGTTGCCATACAAATACACAGAGTATCGTAAAAATAAGAGGTAGTCTCAAATTTTCAAAACGTTATTACACCTAAAATATTAAGTTATGGCAAAAGCCGTAAAACAAAAAACATTTACAAGTTAAGTATGAAGTATCTTTTTCTATTTATTTTTTATTTTCTTCAACTTCATTTTTTTTTATTACTTTTACGGTCATCCCGTGAAACCATATATTTCAAACTAAATACAAACTGAAATATAGATGCAAAAAACATTTAAGTGGTAGGAGTTCAGGGTTAAAAGGATGCTAGTGAATTACAAATAACCCTGTATAATTTTGATATAATATATCAAATATTACGCGGTAAAGTAAGAAAAAAATTAGTAGGGTGACAGCACCAGTAATGGACAAGGACCAATTATGGTCATTTTTTTCCGTAAACCCAAATTTCAAGAAACCGACACACTACATTTTTAAATTATCAACACTATGCTCAGATAACTGATGATTATGACTGGTAAAGTTCATAAATGGTGGGCTATAAGGCATTGAATCTTTGCTGTCCATTACAGGGGAACTACTGAGCTTAACATGGTAACATGTCCATGATTGGTGCCGTCACCCTAGGTATGGTTAATTATTTTAATTTTCTACGGGTACTTTTTCCGTCTGGACGGTGCAAATTGACCCTCTAAACATTACATTAGATATCTAGCACCTCGAATCTGGGCCCATCCAGACAGCTGCCTTTCATCCTGTCCCTTCTATTTCTTATTGTGAATCACTTTATTTTTCGTGCACTCGTCAGAGGGCCGATATTTAAAATCACACCTATGACAAATAAATGCATTCCAATGGGGTAAATATCTCTCTATTGCTACCAAATCTCTAAATTATCTTCTATTATCATTATCTTTTAATAATATTGATTTGACTTTTTAACCGACTTCAAAAAAAGGAGGAGGCTGCTGGCTGGTGTACTTCCGTTTGACAAATTATTTTTCCCAAACTGATTCTTTTTTTTTTGTTAGAGAGGCCAAACAAACGAACTAGTGGGTCACCTGATGTTAAATGAACACCACTGTCCATAGACACTCGCAGCGCATTACGCGATACCAGTGCGTTGTCGGCCCTAAAATGTTTCATTTCCCAAATGTTTTTTTTTTCTGAAACTGTAAACTATTCAGGATATATTTCAGGACTATTCTGTAGGTTAGGTTAGGTTAGGTAGGTTTGTTTTATAGCATTCCTGAAAAGTTTACAGTTTCAGAAAAAATAAACATTTGGGAAATGAAACATTTTGTTTAGGAAAAAAAAATTGCGAAACATTAGTAAACCCAAAATTCTTTTTTACTTTGAAAGAGTATACTTCTTGAGATGGTCCCATTGGCACCAAGTGAAGATCTGATGATGGAAGCCTAGGGAAATCGAGGGAAACCCTTAAATTTTATGGGCACATTTATGACAACTTTGGCATTTTTAGCGTCCAGTCAAGCATTTTCATTCAGAAAATTTACATTTGGTAAACTGGATCTGATGAAGAAAACCACAGATGACCAACGGAACTACTTAACGGGTCAAATCTTGCAAGTTAATTTTGAGCCACTTTGCGGTTTCCGATTGAGCTAAAATTTTGCATGCATGCACATTATTGCACATGACAATGCAATATTATTATGACATGAAGCTGATCTGATAAC
Organism: Archips crataeganus; assembly: GCA_947859365.1. Taxonomy (NCBI): domain Eukaryota; kingdom Metazoa; phylum Arthropoda; class Insecta; order Lepidoptera; family Tortricidae; genus Archips; species Archips crataeganus. The sequence continues at coordinate 13,586,876 of OX402049.1, read as the reverse complement.
GGAGCTGAAAGGTGGCCATAGAAACTCTGTAATAAAACGTTACAACCGCATCGAGTTTGGGCTTGTTTGATTCGTATTGACGAGTACTTTGATCCTTGATGGTTACCAGCAGGGTTTGACGATGGAGCTGGAAAGTGACCATAGGGACTCCGTAATAAAACGACATAACCCCATCAAGTTTGGTCTCGTTTGATTCGTCTTGATGAGTAATTTGGTAACCAGGGGTAAAAAATACAGTCAGCAAAAAAATAATTTTATCCTAAGCATCTGTTTGTACAAATACAACTAAAAAAACAAAAATAAAATATGAAATAAAAATTGAACGTTAAACATGAAAATAAATATCTTTCTACTAATCTGTTTGAAGTCGATGACTCAGCTCGAGCCAGCAGGAGTGGACCTAGTCATCTACCTTTTACCTACCTACATACCTACGACCAGATGGCCTAGTGGTTAGAGAACCTGACTACGAAGCTTGAGGTCCCGGGTTCGATTCCCGCGTCGGGGCAGATATTTGCATGAAAAATACGAATGTTTGTTCTCGGGTCTTGGGTGTTTAATATGTATTTAAGTATGTATCTATTTATATAAGTATGTTTATCCGTTGCCTAGTACCCATAACACAAGCTTCCCTTAGCTTACTTTGGGACTAGATCAATTGGTGTGAATTGTCCCGTGATATTTATTTATTTATTTATACCTACTATCTTTGGGTTTCTTCCACTCCTGCTGGCTCGAGCTGAGTCACCGACTCACCGACTTCAAACAGATTAGTAGAAAGATATTTTCACGTTTTTTGTTTGTAGTCGGTTCAATTTTTATTTCATATTTTTTTGTGTTTTTTAGTTTTTGGGTGTTTTCAAAAAACACGGTTTTATTTTTTATTTAAAAATTATTTTATTTGTAATAATATTGATTTATCTTGTGTTGTTGTAAATAAATGTATTTTCTTCCTTTCTATATTTCTTAAAATTGTCTTCTTATATAATGCGGCACAAATTTCCGGCATTTTCATACATGGTGTTTCAAAAATTGACGCACTGGTAGGTAAGAATGCCACACACTAGACGCATGCGTAAGTTTATAAGTTGTAGTATTTATGTATTAACAAAAACTACTGAAAGCAAAAAATGGCAATCATCATTAACTTCACCTATTAGTTATGAATAGCAAAGTTTCATTAACACAACATACGGTTAACCCGAGTGGAGCCCCAAATGCAAAGGAACTGCAGGCGTATAATGAATGAGCCTAAAGAACCTTGAACGGCGAAAATCAATATTCCTACGACGACGGACGTCTAAAAGTTGTTAGGTACTGAAAAATTACTAATAAACCCAGAGTTTAAGGATAACATACTTCTACTCAAAAGAACGAATTTGTTTACAGCTGTACTTTGTCACATAAATGTTTCATCACAAAAATTTCCACAGATTTTCCGACTTAACCTAAAAACTAGGCAAATGTAACCTGTCTCTTGTAAAAATATAGAGACACATTTATTTTAGTCATAACATTTTAAAAATCAAGAAAACACGTACCGTAATATTTTGTTGTTTCTGTAATCTTGTATTTTCTTTGAAATGCTCTTCCTATATAAACTGTTGCAAATCCTCTAATATAGTAAGCGACGTCCCAGAATAGGCACAAGAGCGCTAGTATTATAACTATCACGCTAAACATTTTTTTGCGAAATATTTATTGACTATTATTTAAAAGCCAAGTTTACCGCGCAACGCTCGCATTTGCACTAATCAGACGAGTGCTTTTTATAGTAGACATAGTATATCAACAGACTGACGTCTAAAGTTCAAGGTCGACTGCGCGGACTTTAATTTTGACGAATTTTAAATCCAAGGCCGGTCAAAGTCCAAGTTACCGGGAAAAGTTCAGAATTAGGTATCTCTAGCCTCTACCCGCGGTTTTAGTTGCGTAAAACATTAGTACTAGAATGAATAATGGGTGTTACTCAATTCCCAATTAATTTCTCAAAAATAATGGTATCGACAGTCGACACCATGTTCAGTTGATCAATAAGTTTCATAAAAAATACCCGTTCGAAATTTTATGACTAAGTACAACCTACAACTCAACGATTAATATTTCACTACCAATATATAAAATATCGGGATAAAAGCTTTCTATAAGTATAAGTTACAGTTACTCCAAGTTTCAGATCTACATTCAAATTTTAACCGTTTCATCGTTTTAATATGAAAAAGTAACAAACAGTCACACAAGCACGCAAACACATGCACGCATCATTCTTAATTTTTGATTGATTGGCAAGTAGGTACACCTAACGCCGATCAATCAATAAATCCAACAAAAATAAGAATATTTTGTTATTTTTGATATAATATATTGTGGTAAACGGGAATACTTTATTATCAATTTATTTTAAGCAGACCAGCAAAACTAAAACTGGCCCTATACTACGAAGCGCGAAATTCGAACTTCGTTTCATGCCGTTCCGCTCACGCTAATGGTATTTATTACAAGAGTGAGAGGGACCGCACGATCCGAACTTCGAACTTCTAATTTCGTAGTAACCCCCTGACAGGGGGGGCTAGGTACTACAAAATTCGAAGTTCGTATCGTGTCGTCCCTTTTACTTTCCTGTTTAATTCTATTAGCGTGAACACCATGCACTTCATGTCATGAAGAAGTTGGAGGCCTTCGAAATGTGGATTTACCCCCGCATTCTGAAGATTTCCTGATGTAACAAAGTAACCAACGTATTGCAAAGAATGGGCAAGCACCTTGAGCTTCTGAAGACCATCAAGCAAAGAAAGTTGTATTACTTTGGGCATGTGATGAGAAACGCCAAGTACAGAGTTCTCCAGCTTATTATCCAGGGGCGGATTACCGGAAAGAGAAGCGTGGGCAGGAGAAGACATTCGTGGCTGAAGAATTTGCGTGACTGGTTCAACTACAGTACCACTTCTTTGTTTAGAGCAGCGGCTTCCAAAATCAGAATCGCCATGAGAAACGGCATGATACGAAGTTCTAAAATTGAATTTCGTAGTATGCCAGATATTATCTATCACATCAGTGTAAAATGATGACTTGGCTGTATGGTTTTTAAGCCTTTGCTTTTTCTCTAGTGAAGAATTTAAAAATAACAACTTATCACATCATGACAATGGTCATCAGAGGCGCTACTACGAAATTCGAAAATCGAAGTTCGTATCGTATTATCCCTCTCACTCTCGTGTCAAATCTTATTAGCGTGAGCGGGACGGCACGAAACGAAGTTCGAATTATGCACTTCGTGGTAGGGCCTCTGTGCCATGCCATCAGTGTCAGAATCAGCTGGGAAGTTTTCAAATTAAATGAATACCTAACCTACTATTTTTAATCAGCTGAATCTAAATGGGAAGATGGCCATAATTAAATGAAAAAAACATTAAAAAATGTTTTTAACTATGCAATATACTATACGTGGTAGCCTGATCTTCTGATATTAAAGTGTACTTACGTATCAATGTCGTCGATAGGGTCAAAACTTGTCTTAGGGCTCTCATGCGCTATAACTATCGGTATTGTTAGCTATGTGCATATAAAACAACAATCTGACAGGTAAAATGCTCAATTAAATTATTATATTTGCATTAATTTACTAGTCTACCAAGTAGTCTATTAGTTCTCTATGTATGAATTTGCTCCTGTTCCATCTCTTTGCTATCCCACTCTCTCTGAAACTAGTTCAAGGAATAGTTCACTAAGTCAACAACATTCAATTTGATTCAGTTTGCGCTTGGCTAGTCGGTCAATTACAGCAATTCAGAGGAATTATTTGTAGTAGTAGCTTTTGCTATTCCTTGCACTAGTTCCTGCACAAAAGATGAAGGAAGAACTGCATTCATTATTTTTTCGCCCTTGTTTCTTGTCACAGTAGCACCTTCAGTTCTAGCAAAGAAACAAAAGTGAAAAAATAAATGCAGTTCTTCCTTCATCTCTTGTATAGTGCAAAAAAAGTAATAGTTCCTTTGAAGGAACAGCCAAAGCTACTACCATTAATAATCCATTCAGAGTACCTTGGAGTGATTCAGTTTGATTACTCGCTCATGGGATATTATATTATGTCCCTTGTGCTCAGGGTGCAGGCGAGCCCTAATAATATCCTGGCCATGATTGCAGACAGGGTTGACGGTCTGTATCTGAACAACTGCTGCGTTTTGTGCATTTTGCTCCGAAGCGATTCATTTTAGGACAATGTCAGGAACTAATTCTTTTAGCACTTAGTACATTCCAAGTACTACACAAGCCTACAAGTTGATATTCCTTCCACATTGCAACAATTTACACATACAAAGGCATAATAGTATATCAACTCAAAATAATATCCCCCATTTTTATTTGAACTTCATTCAATTTCTGGAAAGTCTTAACCCTTAATTAGGCCCCATTTATTGGAGCATACTACCACAGAATCAAAAGCGGCCATCAAATGCATACCTGATAAAGTATATTTTTAAAGCTAGTCATATTTTCAATAATAACAATGGATATTGTGACATATTGTAAAAGCAATAAGGTTGAATTTCCAAAGCAATGCATGTGGTCATAATTTTGAGTTAATACACTCGATCCAGGAGTGTGAACACTATTCTATACAACAGGCATTTGCTCTATTCTATTGCATAAAAATGCAGGCTACCAGCCTGACTTCTAGGAGCTATCTTTCTGAAGTTATCTTTAATTTTTTCAGAGAAAAAATGCATGAAGGTGTCATAAAGGATGTTGAACGACAACAAAGACGGAAGATTGAAAACCTGTACATGATGGAAAAGCAGAATGAATTAACCAAACAATTGAAGAAAGGATTAAATGAAGCTTAGAAACATAGGTTTTTAAGATATATTTCTTTATTTCCTAATGAAATACTTATAAATAGAATTTAGATTAAATAAAACTACATATTCACTTCTTGTTTTCTTTTAACCAAGCCTCCAGCATGACATCTTTGAGGTTCAGTTTGATTCCAGTTGGATATTTTTTATCCGCATTATCAACAAACCCATCCAGTTCCAGTTTGTGTTTAGCAACAGCAGCAAGGGATTCAAAGGTCCGAGGTTCCCATGAAGCTAAATTGGAAAGGGATTTGCGATCCAGTAATATGTTAGCTCGGTCTAAACCTTCTTTAAGTTGGAACTGTGTTATATTATGTTGTTCACATGCGGCAGTGATTCTAGTGTTCCAGAGATCCCTCATGTCCTCTTTCTTCAACTGTCGCGCTTTTGTGGCGTATGCTAACGCACGATGTACATTTCGAACAGCCACTGAGTAACAATTTCTACGACGACCTATGTAATGTGCAGCTAGTCTGAAAATCCTCCTTTTACGCCAATATTCATCTGGGCCTCGAACCCGAATTAAATTTGCCACCGTAAGAAACACCATAGTGATCTGTAAAGCAAGATAAATACGTTATGCACGGAAAAGTTCGTCGTTTGAGACGTTCGCGAAAAGCCAAAAATATAGTCTATGTAATAAATGTTGATTTCTTTAAATCAATTATTGCTAATTTAAGTTTTAGTCACCAATTAAAATACTATTTTATTTCCATTCCAATTAATTTTATACCAAAATAATAATATCACTAACCTAAAAACGTGATGTTGTGCTTGACAGCTAACTGACGTTTAGTAGTTTTTTAGATTAAAGAAGAGAACTTGCGAATGGGCAAAGAGAGCGAGCTTATACAGCTTTATATTGATTGATAAATTGATAATGAATTCAAATTTTAGTTGGTTATTCATTGCCATGTTAAACTTGTTACGTCGAAAAATATGACAGTTATGAAGAATGTGGTAGGTACCCTCATTTAGTTTGTAATCGTTATTGTCGTACGCATATTTTAAACATACCTACCATTCATAAAGGTTTGTAAATGTGTACCGACTGTTAAGTTCTTGGTAACAATTTTATTATTCTTCCTTAGTATTGTCTCAGAGACACCGCGTCATCATCACTCTCATCAGAGTCTAGTTGAACCGAGCCACTCGACACGTCGAAGTTATCCCTCACAGTCATTATGTGTTTCACATTGTACTCTCCGCCCCTACAATTCCTAGTTTTTTCGAATCGGGTCCTCGTTTTCGATTGCCTCTTTATTAATATCAACAGTACAATCTGCAAGGAAATTTAAATAGAAAACATTTTGTTCATGAAAAACTTGCTACTAGGTAACTTCCTCAATCACACGCATTTCACATTCTCTCGTACTAGGTAGTTGTCTAAGACAACTGACTTTGTTCACTGAAGTTCAAAATTCAAACTTCGTATCGTGCCAACCCGCTCACGGTACGTCGTTAGATTCAAAATTTAGGGAGATATATGAGTAAGAGTGCAATTTATAGATGAAGATTATATTTATATCATACAAATGCCTACATACAGTATATTTATTAAGAGTCATCTAGTTGCGGAAAACAGCAAGCTATACCTATCTACTTCATATAAAAGATTTACCTCAACTATAATAACGGAGACAAACACGAACATATGGCCAGCCAGTGTGACCAGCACAATTCGATGCACGTGAGTACCGCATCCCCTAACATTAATGAAACTTGTTCCCATCTCAGATAAATAGTTCGCTATGCACGACCCGCTCTTGCAACAACTAAAAACAAAGGAATATCAGTGATTTGCCCAAGCTGAGCATTTTTTTAAAGAAGTGGAATGAAGCTTTTGTCGTGCGATTCAAAGCTCTTCTATTTCAAAATCAAAGTAATTCAGCTTAACACATATTTAGAATACTTTACCTTAGAGGTACGCTGTCCGTTACATATGCTTCTTTCTTAGAATGTTGATTGAGCTTATTAAAATTTTCATCATTCGGATCCCATTCATAATCACGTATTTTGTCATACCAGTCGCGGCTAAACCAATCTTTGTACGAATTTAGCTAAAATTAATATTTATAGTCAATTAGAGTAAGTAGGTAAATGACTTTAAAATACCGGTAGACGCAGTGTAGGTAGCCCTTCAACAAGATGGAGCGACGACCCGATTAAGGTTGCGGGACCGCGTTGGATGTGGATAGCGCGGGACCGATCTGTTTGGCGAAACTTGGGGGAGGCCTATGTTCATATGCGCTATGGACCATACACCCATTTCTGATAATCTGACTAATAGGTACATGTTTAGACGATACTAGTCTAATTATTGCCTATCATTGGACCTATTCTTGAAAAAATTACTAAAATAGCATACTTTTCAAGAACATAAAAAAAATAAAAGACTGGACTGTAACTTTGATCTTCCAAAAAATGTTCAAAATCTCGTGGTTATTGCCCAAAAAACCGTTAGGTCTACCGTATCACTATATCAAACTTTATATTAGGCTATTTGACAAGACAGACTACGAAATGCGAAGTTCGCATCGTGCTGTCCCTTTCACGCTTCTCTTTAATACTATTAGCGTGAACGGAACGGCACGATACAAAGTTCGAAAATAGAATTTCGTAGTATGTATAGTATAAATCTTCCCAGGTGAATTTTTCGCTTCGAGCCCTCATCTTTCAAAACAAACGGTATCATCATAGTATTAAGGTTCAAATTTAATGTAATGGCTCGAAGCGAAAAATTCACCTGGGAAGATTTATACTATATTATAAGGCCAGTAAGAAGGCGGATCTCATTTTAGACGTACCCCGCAGCATCTCAAGTTCCACTGCACGCTGTCCATGAAATGTTTATATTTAGGAGTACTTCTATACTGTAGGAGGCTTTTCGCTAATATGCCTGTTATTTTTGACAAGCAAGTTTTGATTCTTATGCCGCAAAGGACGGCTCCTAAAAGGTTTATGATGATTATGCAAACCATACAAAACCATAACGGACAGCAAATGACTTTTGATTTGTGGCTGTAAAAAAGTTAACAAATAAATACTTGCCAGTGCCACTAAACAAAAGTATACTACAATTTGGTTAAAAAACGACCTGTATTTGTCCTTCATTCTGAGTCGACAAATACACAGTCGGGTTTTAACTGCACCCCTTATATACACAGATACAAATAAGTATCATGTCAGAATCGAACCAGAGGCATTATTGTCTAACGCACTCGGAATCACAATCGTTTCATTACTTCTTTATTTCACACGGTATAGGATGAATGAGAGCAGAAAGAGTTGGCGAACGCGATCGCTAACACCTGCACATTATAAAATACGGCCTCAGGACCTATAGCTTCGTAAAAGTGCTAGTGATAGTGAATACTAGGCTCGAATGTTATTTTTAAGGATTTGCCACACTGGACGCGTTCCGCGGTCTGCGGTCAGGTCAAATTGAACGCAGCCCGCGCATTATGTATGAACAACATTGTCGGTCTCTAGTATATATTTTGTATAGGTACTTACCTAGATAAGCGATCTGACCGTGCACAATGCGGGCTACGTTCAATTTGACGTGACCGCAGACCGCATCCAGTGTGGCAAATCCTTTATAATGATACATAATTGGATAGGTAATTCTATTCCCTAGCAGGGATGCGGTTAGTGTACGGCCCCGTATTTATCAAAAGCCGGGTCTCCTCTCCACTGAGCGAGCCGCCTCGCGAGGCAGCCATTTTCGGTGCGATTTTGAGCTTTGTGTACAACAAAATTATGCCTCATGCGCTTGCCTCGCGAGGCGGCTCGCTCAGTGGAGACCCGCTAACCCTAAATGAACGACCCGATAATTTAAACTCTCATTCATTCAGGGCGACAAATTCAGGTCGTATTTGGACCATACGTATCCCTTATCGGCTTAGCGTAACGTAACCCCTTAGCAGTAGGTCGTTACCACAGAATATTTGTTCGTAGGTTAAAACACAAAATAATACTAAACTCTATTAATTCTCCTTGCGATATCAAGTAAAGTATGTGCACATTGGATGGCATCATGAGAATGCCACACAACAGTACTACCGAGTTCATGAGATCCAGCCTTAAGATTACCAATACATCGCCGACACCTGAAAACATAGTACATCAATTATTCGTCCTCATACTGCTCTACAGCAGACCTAGATTAGTAGAAAACGAACAAAGAGGAAATGAAAAATGTATATACTTACCTACAAAATTGTTACCATATTTAATTATTAACTTCAAAAGGATGATAGTTATATGAGAAAAGTGGCGCCCTCTTAGTTTAATTTCTACTCTTTTTGTAATTACAGGTCGTACATTAACCGCACCCAACGATAAATAAACTACCACAAATTAAATTCTTTCGTCACCAAAGTAGCCAACGGAGCGAAGGTATATCCATCACTAAGCTAGTCGCTTAAAGAGAGCAGCTTTATTTACACCGGGGCCATTTACTGGAGTGGGTTGGTTTGTTTTTAGTGATACAGCGACAAAATCATATGGTATATGTTATACTTACAGTAGAATAGCGCTAGGGACCATGCAATCGCAAACATTGATGTTACCCATAAGAAGCATGCGCCCCAGACAATCACGGGATGATTGGGACCCTTGTAATTTATCTTATTGTTAATAGTATGCGTCAATGTCTCCATTTATAAATATATAAGTAAACTTCCTAACAAATCGACATGTCAGTATTTGATGTCTGACATATCATAGTGTCTAACTTTTTAAACATCAAATAACATTTTTTTAGCTGTCGGACACTTCAATTATAATATCGCACAATATTTATTACTTTCGGCATCAAACCTTTTCTCACATAACAAGTCTTAGTTCTCATGAAGAAATACTTAACAGTTCAATTAAAACAAAATTAAAATGACACAAAATATATTTTCCTGTAATTTTTTAACCACAGTTTACGATATAATAATAATATAACAAGTCTTAAAAAAATATTTATATGTAAATGCATATTAAATATTGCATATACATATTGCACTTACTTTGCAGTGTAAAAATATATCATTTTAATAATAATATCTACATTAATTAAGTTATCTACTAAAAATAGTAGATCATTATAAATTATAACAAATGCTCAGATCGAAGCAAACATCATTATATATATTTTTATTTTATAGACACTTAAGTAAACATTGAATAACCTTAATCATACTTCTTAATTTCGTACACTGGGCAGTAAGGTACATTTTGCAGTAAAATATAACTATTTAAACAAAATGTTTGCAGCACCTTTTATTGTGCGACGATATTTAAGCATGATTTTTAATATCTTGACGCAATATATATACAGAAAGCATTTCTCGTACAATAAACTTTTTTATTCTTTTTATAAAGTCTGCAAGGCAAGAAAATGACATTTATTTCATTGGGCAGTTAAAATGTAAACAAAAGAAACAGCGCAACTTTTGGGCACTTAGGACGTCATAGAAATAGAAATATAAATGTTTATTGTCAGCATCTAATTCAGAACAAAGTATTAAAATGTGGACTTTTAATAGCACAACGCAAGTATTTTTATTATTATACATACATTTTATTTGACCAGAGGATTTATTTTATTTAACGCACCCGAAATAGTAATTGCATTCACCATTTATTTCTGTCAAACTGTCTGTATAGGATGAGGGTAGAAAGAGATAGCGAATGCGACTGGGAGCGTAAAATACGGCCTTAGGTCATTGCTTTCAATCGATGAGTCAAGATCTCTGAATATGCTTATATAATGCTACCTAAAGAACACTAAATATTAATGCTTCATTATGTAGTAAAATGATTTTTCGTCAGTACCTCAAGCACTATCTACCGTGACGTCACCCATCTTCTTAAGATCTTTTGACACGTGGAACTCGCAACCGGTGCTCGCTAGCACATCCTCAACAGTAGTGCCATCAGCCAGTTCTGTCAACGTCAAGCCGTTTTCCTTGTCTACTTCGAAGACACACTGAAAAAAAAATTAGGGAGTTTTGAATTATGACATGAATTTTCAAAATGATGAATAAATATCACGAGACAATTTTATTCACACCAATTGACCTAGTCCCAAAGTAAGCAAATCTTATGTTATGGGTACTAAATAGGCAACGGAAAAACATACTTATAATAGATAGATACATAATTAAATACATATTAAATACCCACAACCGAGAGAAAACATTCGTATATTTTATACAAATATCTGGCCTGACATACATTATGATTTAGTACAATTGAAACAAGGATCTTATTATTGAACCTAAATGCGAAGATATAAGGTTTATTTATTGCCTTTTCGATATTAATATAGTATCTTATCTTATCTTAATGTTAGGGGTTCTTTCCGATACACTTCGACCCGTAGGGATCTTTTGTGTATTTACCCCTCTACTACTATAGTAAAGAAATAAACTTTATGCGTTTCTTTGCATGTAGAGGATAACCTCTGTAACTATTCCTAACCTACACTATTCCAGATTAAGATAAGCTACTTTTTATCGCGGGAAAGTAAAGTCCCGCGGAACATATACGAATTAGTGGCCAACAGCTAGTCTGCAATAATCATATCAACCTTTAGTTATTTTCTTACCTATTCCTAACCTACACTATTCCAGATTAAGATAAGCTACTTTTTATCGCGGGAAAGTAAAGTCCCGCGGAACATATACGAATTAGTGGCCAACAGCTGGTCTGCAATAATCATATCAACCTTTAGTTATTTTCTTACCTATTCCTAACCTACACTATTCCAGATTAAGATAAGCTACTTTTTATCGCGGGAAAGTAAAGTCCCGCGGAACATATACGAATTAGTGGCCAACAGCTGGTCTGCAATAATCATATCAATCTTTAGTTATTTTCTTACCTATTCCTAACCTACACTATTCCAGATTAAGATAAGCTACTTTTTATCGCGGGAAAGTAAAGTCCCGCGGAACATATACGAATTAGTGGCCAACAGCTGGTCTGCAATAATCATATCAACCTTTAGTTATTTTCTTACCTATTCCTAACCTACACTATTCCAGATTAAGATAAGCTACTTTTTATCGCGGGAAAGTAAAGTCCCGCGGAACATATACGAATTAGTGGCCAACAGCTGGTCTGCAATAATCATATCAACCTTTAGTTATTTTCTTACCTATTCCTAACCTACACTATTCCAGATTAAGATAAGCTACTTTTTATCGCGGGAAAGTAAAGTCCCGCGGAACATATACGAATTAGTGGCCAACAGCTGGTCTGCAATAATCATATCAACCTTTAGTTATTTTCTTACCTATTCCTAACCTACACTATTCCAGATTAAGATAAGCTACTTTTTATCGCGGGAAAGTAAAGTCCCGCGGAACATATACGAATTAGTGGCCAACAGCTGGTCTGCAATAATCATATCAACCTTTAGTTATTTTCTTACCTATTCCTAACCTACACTATTCCAGATTAAGATAAGCTACTTTTTATCGCGGGAAAGTAAAGTCCCGCGGAACATATACGAATTAGTGGCCAACAGCTGGTCTGCAATAATCATATCAACCTTTAGTTATTTTCTTACCTATTCCTAACCTACACTATTCCAGATTAAGATAAGCTACTTTTTATCGCGGGAAAGTAAAGTCCCGCGGAACATATACGAATTAGTGGCCAACAGCTGGTCTGCAATAATCATATCAACCTTTAGTTATTTTCTTACCTATTCCTAACCTACACTATTCCAGATTAAGATAAGCTACTTTTTATCGCGGGAAAGTAAAGTCCCGCGGAACATATACGAATTAGTGGCCAACAGCTGGTCTGCAATAATCATATCAACCTTTAGTTATTTTCTTACCTATTCCTAACCTACACTATTCCAGATTAAGATAAGCTACTTTTTATCGCGGGAAAGTAAAGTCCCGCGGAACATATACGAATTAGTGGCCAACAGCTGGTCTGCAATAATCATATCAACCTTTAGTTATTTTCTTACCTATTCCTAACCTACACTATTCCAGATTAAGATAAGCTACTTTTTATCGCGGGAAAGTAAAGTCCCGCGGAACATATACGAATTAGTGGCCAACAGCTGGTCTGCAATAATCATATCAACCTTTAGTTATTTTCTTACCTATTCCTAACCTACACTATTCCAGATTAAGATAAGCTACTTTTTATCGCGGGAAAGTAAAGTCCCGCGGAACATATACGAATTAGTGGCCAACAGCTGGTCTGCAATAATCATATCAACCTTTAGTTATTTTCTTACCTATTCCTAACCTACACTATTCCAGATTAAGATAAGCTACTTTTTATCGCGGGAAAGTAAAGTCCCGCGGAACATATACGAATTAGTGGCCAACAGCTGGTCTGCAATAATCATATCAACCTTTAGTTATTTTCTTACCTTTTCTGTAATAATCATATCCACGCAATTCTTTCCGGTGAGAGGCAAATTGCATTCTGGCAAGATCTTGTGGCCGCCATTCTTGGCCGTATGTTCCATAGTAATGACTACTTTGGTTCTCGGTGCAGACACTAAGTCCATCGCGCCTCCCATACCCTTTACCATTTTACCCTGAAAACAGGGTAAAAAACTTGTTTGGAGTTTTTATCAAAAACGGTACTTATATTGCATCATTTTCAGGGTTAAAATAAAGCGTTTTTCTTTACTGGAGTCGAATTATTTTTTAATGGCATCAACATCTCTATTAAAGTTTGTATTATTTTCTTACATAACGAAATAAATACGGAAATAATTATGATTACATTTTTCCACTTTCGGCCTGCTTTGGTTTTGTATGTAATCCCTTCAAGAAATAGAACAAAATGGTATAAAAATTTAAATTATTTGATTGTGTTATATTTAGTATGTTGGGCCTTACAAGGTTAAAAACTAGATTGGTTCTTCTCTCACTTCTTCATTCACGATTAAGTTGCCCTGGCTGTGTAATCTCTTTATTATATCATATCTATTCATGGAAACTTACAGGTATCATCCAGTTAGCCAGATCTCCGTACCGTGAAACCTGCATGGCGCCCAGAATTGTCAAATCAATATGACCGCCGCGGATCATACCGAAACTGTCGTCTGATGAGAAATACGACGCACCTGGAAGGTCAAAATTGTTTATTTAATCATTTCATCATCGCTAGCTTACATAAATCTTGGGTTTGGGTTAGGTTAGGTTAGGTTAGCCAAATGATTACGGCTACACCTCATCGACATCATCATCATCCCAGGCTATATACGTCCCACTGCAGGGCACAGGCCTCCTCTCAGAATGAAAGGGCTTGGGCCGTAGTTGCCACGTGGGCCCAGTGCGGATTGGGAACTTCATACGCACCATTGAATTTATTCTCAGGTGTGTGCAGGTTTCCTCACACAGTAAATTTCAAATGTAATTGCACATAAATTCCGAAAAACTGACGAGCTACGAGCCCGGGCTCGAGCCTACGACCCTCTGCTTGCGAGGCCATACTTCAAATCATTGGACCACCATTTGGATTTCTACACCTGCAATTGGGATGCACCAAAAAAAATAACCTATAGTTTTTATATTTTATTTGGAAAGAATAGGATATTTTAAGATACCATTTTCATCGATTTTGAATTTGGTTGAGTATTTAATTTTTTATTATTTTTTTAAGAAATACGTTTGATGACGTCACAGTGAGAGAGCCACGTTCCATTACCTAGAAAAATTCAAGTCGTACATAACATAATCTGTGGCACTGCTGAGGCGCTACTACGAAATTCGAAAATCAAAGTTCGTATCGTATTATCCCTCTCACTCTCGTGTCAAATCATATTAGCGTGAGCGGGACTGCACAAAACGAAGTTCGAATTATGCACTTCGTGGTAGGGCCTCTGATTTGTCTTGTCACTGTCAATAATAAGTACAAGTACGGCTTAGGGTCCTAAATGAACCATGACAAAATATAGTTTTATTTATTTCTCTTCTTTTAGCTTCAATTATTCCTGTTTGTTAAATGGTGTGATAGTAAATAGATATTTTTTATTAAAATCTGATATTTAAATTTTTTCATATTTACTTATAACGTAGTAATTTAATAATTAAATTTGTAAAAATACATTGGAAATACTCGTATACATTTCGGACTTTACGATAAATGACAACTGTTTAAAGCCAGGTGCGCATCATGTGATTAAAGTTCTGTCTTTGTCACTCTTTGCTGTTATAAGCAGGACAGCAACATTTCAAACTGTCAATTTGCTTTAGAGTGTAGACCTGCTTTATATCTTCCTTTGTGACGATTCACTGCAGGGGTCAAATGAAGGTCATCACTTAAATTTTCTTTATTTAATTCATTTTATCATATTTTTGGAATCTGATTTCTGAGAACGCTTCACAAAGCCTATTTCTCCAAACGGTTTTCGATTTATTATACGTTGTCAAAAATTGGGACATCCCAATTAGGAAAAACAAAACGAGAGGGATACAAGTAGGCCTTTGGCACTCTTACTGACAAAAAAAAACAATTAGGTAGAGTACTGTAACTTTACGTCTATACTCTGCGATAGTAATCTATGCGAACAATAATCGGCCTATATACCTACCATGACTACAACCAACAGTATTAAAAATAAAAAATAAAAGTGAGTATTAATTGAAAATACTGTTGAGACAAAAAGACATTAATCACATTATTTTTTTTTTAACGAGCCGCCAGAGGGGCCAAAGACGCGAAGTCCTTGCTGTTTTTACTTTAGAGTAGGAAGGGTGACTTGAGCCCGGGAAAAATCCCTTCGGAAGAACTGGGAATGGAGGGCCCAGACAGTGTCCAACCTGCACGGACTAAAAAACCCAGTCACAAGTCCCCTTCTCTATTGACTATCAAAAAGAAAAATTTGTGCTTTTAATTTTATAATCACATTAATTACCAGGTAGTACAGTCACAGTCTCTTTTCCAGCATTAATGAGGTCTGGGTCCACTTCACTCTCTGTAGGCACGGGTCCTAGGCCAAGTATCCCATTTTCTGACTGCAGTAACACATTTACGTTTTTCGGAATATAGTTACTGGCCAGCATGGGCATACCTGAAATTAAAAAATAAAAAACAAATGAAAAATCAAAAACCTTTTTTAGTCACAGATAAGATAACAGAAGACCGCATGGACTTAATACCTAACCAGGACTGAGTACTAACTTTTATTAGTCAATCAAAAGAGACCCTTATTACCAAGCCATACAGTTTAATAAAGACAACTAGAGACAGCGGTCCGAGAGATTACATACAAACTAGAGAATTGTGTCCCACTCGCACCAGTACCTTGATCACCCTAAGAACGAGATGCAACTCTCTGGTTTGTTTTTTTTTCGGCCTCACTTTTTTGTTGAAGTCTTCAGTCCTGGTTAGGTATTAAGTCCATGGAAGACCGTAAGTATCATAACTCTTTTGCTTTTATTTAGAACCTGTTTGAAACTAATAGACAGAAGCAAGACTGTTGCATCTGTCATACATAATGATTAGAGAGCTCAGTGCTTTTATAGCATACTGTAAACCATCTGAGTTTAGCTTCTAGTAATATTTTATTGTAAAGAATACCTCACCTATTCCAAGATTAGCATGCATGCCATCCTTAAACTCCAAAGCTGCCCTCTTTATAATTCTCTCCCTTACAAGATCAGAGGCCTTCTTCTCTTTTTGAACACCAGTTTTCTGTACAATTCTCCTTTCAATCCGTTTCTCATATTTCTCTCCCTTAATCACTCTATGCACAAATATAGACGGTACATGAACAAAATCAGGATCAATTTCATCAACAATTTCTTCAACTTCAGCTATGGTTATTTTGGCAGCTCTGCACATTGCAGGATTGAAGTTGCGAGCACTCTTTCTGAATATCAAATTGCCGTGTCTGTCAGCTTTCCAAGCCTTTACAAGAGCATAGTCACCGACAATCGCTTCTTCCATGATGAAGTTTTTACCATTGAACTGCTGGACATTTCGCGATGTGCTTGGAATATCAATCTGGAAATATAGTTTTCATCATCATCATTTTAATTTTTTTTTTTTGTAAATCTTCTGGAGTCTACAATTTAGAGTGTAGACTACCTAACATACCACATTGCCTTGATTTCCTTGACATTACCTTGCCATCCTTTGTATATTTGATTGGTGAACCACCTTCTTGGATAAGGGTGCCATAACCAGTGGGTGTGAAGAAAGCGGGTATACCGGCCCCTCCAGCCCTTATTCTTTCTGCTAAGGTTCCTTGAGGAGTCAGCTCCACCTGAAATGTTTTAATATTATAACCCTGGCTCTGGCACTTTAAATACTAGTAGGAGTAAAATTAGGGTTGTCATCTCCCAAATTCGGCAACTAGGACAAAAAGCGTATAACGTTTTTTTTTAGTCTTTACTACCGGTATACGTAGATAGGTACTTTTGACAATCGTCCAGCGGCAACCAAAAAGTAAAAAAAATCACACCCAAACTACAAATGTAACCCTCCCGGCCCGGACATTCCCCGGACACTCTTTAAACTAGGACAAATCCGGGGAAACCCGGACCAATGGCAACCCTAAGTAAAATGAACACAAATAAAATGTAATACAACAAAATATTTAAGCTCGGTAAATTATTAGACAATGAAGAGTTACCTCTAGTTCTCCAGTCAAAAACTGTCTCTCAAACTCAGCGTTTTCACCCACATAAGATGAAATCATTCTCTTGATTTGCTTGCTTTTCAGTAACACACCAAGACCAAAGTCTTCCACCCCTAAAAAAATCTTACTTTTAGTAAAACTTGGCAAGTAACTTAGTTCTTTTATTGCCCGGCTCTCCCATTTAGCAAAGCCATCTTTAAGCATGCCGGGGACCTCGGTCCCATGCATTGAAAAGTAATAAAATAACTTTCTTTGATAATAAAAACAGGCATTGGCCCTGTGCTCTCATATAGGAGATACAATACTGCCAGATAGGTAACCACACAATGATATAACAGAATTAGGCTTCATAGTGACTTAGTGTAGTTGAGGCGGCGACATTTAGGGATAGCAAAATTTGACAATAAATAATAATTATATCATATCTTGTAAATATTAGAACTATTTTAAATTAAAATACCAAATAAGAGGGCAGCAATACCTTCATCTACCCTGGACAGCTGACACCCACGGTATGCCACTAAGAATTTACTTTGTGTATTTTAGATATAAATTTAATGTGCTTCAACAAATTACTACAACAATGTTTCTGGCTAAAGGTAGGGCCTTTAAAATTAAATTGTTAATGCTTGATGACTTAGATATTTTTATTCAAAACATATCTTTTATAATTTTCAGTTAAATAAAAAGCAAATTGGCCAGACAAAAGGTCAATTATCCTGACAAATCCGGACAATATGGTACCCTATAAAATACAATTATAGATCTAGGGTAATTTACTATTACCTAGAAAGCACAAGTAAGAAATACCTAGTTGATATATAATTCTATAGATAAGTTTAAGTAATTCTAACCTGCATTATTAGAAACAACAGTCAAACCACTGACTTTTTGTCTGTTTATAGCTTGAATCAAGTTTTCTGGAATACCACATAATCCAAATCCACCAACTAAAAGTTTAGATCCATCTTTAATGTCCTTTACTGCGTCGTTAACGTCGTTATAGATTTTGCCTTTATTCTTAGAAGTGCTGTAACTTGCACAGAACAAAACCTGTAAACATCAAAAGGAGTAAAGTAAAATATTAAATTACTTTCTGTTGCGCAATATTGAAGTAGAAAAATCTAATTTAACAATTACAAGCTGAGATAAACACACTCGTAATATAATACAACGCAGTATAATTTAAAAAAAAAACATAATTTTGCAATTAAAATAGTTACAAAGTACGTACTTACCTTATTTATGTTGTTAAAGGGTTTGTTTTTTGATAAATTAAGAACTCGAACGAGAGTTATTGTAGCCATTTTCGCAGGTAGAAACTTCTAACACAAAAAAACTTGTTGTGATGTTTATTTATTTTGATTACGTACTGTACGCACCTACCTACAGACCCAGCTGACAAGTGACAAGTGTCAAATTGCCGGTAACCGGTAGGTAACCGCTGTAGTCCGCCGGTATCTAAAATATTTTAATAGAATTTTTTACGACTATTGTTTCACCACGAGAGGCACACACTGCGGTTGCTATGTATCAACATTCGCGATAAAATGATAAGAAAGAGAATCACACTTGTTTGCGTCTTCGGCGGGGCGAGGCGAGGTCAACTAGTAGGTAGGTAAATAGGTAACGTAATGTGCCATTCGTTATGTAAATTCGAATTAAGAATGTAGTTTAATATGCTTCCCAACCAGTTTAATTTTATTACGTTGTTTCTAATGTTTATGTATTTTCGCTGGATTTTCTATATTATTTTTAAATTATTAGGAGCGGTTAAAACACCACTTCATTTATCGACCTCTATGAACTTAATAATGCACGACCTGACTAACAAACCCTAATGGGCTGATTGATTATGGCATTATCCATATTCCATACTAATCTTATAAATGCGAAAGTGTGTCTGTCTGTCTGTTACCTCTTCACGCTTAAACCGCTGAACCGATTTAGATAAAATTTGGTAAGTAAGTATACTTATACCTACAGATAGTTTAAGTCCCGGGAAAGGACATAGGATAGTTTTATCCCGAATTTGCGTAGGTAGTTCCCGCGGAATAGCGATAAACGAATTCTTTGCAGACGGAGTCGCGGGCAACAGCTAGTTATATATAAAACGAGAGTTTCTCCTTTTGACTGCGAATAATGTACGACCGCTTGTGATTGTCAACACGGAATAAAAGAATGATGAATAATGTACGACCAGATAGTTCAAATCCTCATGCCTGAGGAATGCCTGAAAATTTTAAAAGTCCTTGAAACTTTTTTATCGATAGGAACAACCCAGGGGGGGCACACTTACATATATCACACTTTTCATGCGACTACAGCGATCTCTGGTTGTTTGGTGAAGAACTAAATTAGCGGCCATCTTGGTTGACTTGTCAAACTTGTCAGTTGTCATTCATCGGCCATGGCCATGGCGTACCAAATTGTACGGTCAAGGACTTTAATTGATAGGCCACTTGCCAATGTTCGTATTTTAGCCGTATAGTGCAAATCGGGTTTAGCCGCTTATACTTCGTATATGCTGATTTGAATTAGACGGCTAAAATACGAATAGTGGCAATTAGCCTATCAATTAAAATTACGCGTAATTATAGCTGTACATCACTACCAACATATACATATAGATAGGTATACATCTATAGATACGTCACATTAGTTCTTCACCAGGGCGTAGGGCAGCAGCACCTTCCATACATGCATATTTGACCATAGAGTTGCCACTCTTGTTCATATTGGAGTTTGCTTGTACGTTCGGGATGGCATTTGTAGTCGGCGTCTCTGTAACCTTGAGGATCCTAGTTTTTCCATTCTTTGGCTGCTGATGGACACGGGCGTTGAACAAACGGTTTACGCTCTAATCTATCGGTCGCACAGCGGTGACCAGGAGACGTCTAGGCTCTTTGAACACCTCAGTGTTGCGGCGGGTGTGGTTCAGCAACGGTATCCACGTGCGCAGTTGGTTTTCTTGGGGGACTTTAATGCTCACCACGAAGACTGGTTGTTCCCATACCAAGTCACGGATCATGCGGGAAGAGAGGCACGCAAGTTTGCACTTTCTCTAGATCTCACCCAGCTTGTTCAACAGCCGACTCGCGTCCCGGATGTTGCTTCGCACACGCCAAACTGCCTGGACCTTCTGCTGACGACTGATCCGGATAGGTACAATGTGTCAGTGTCTTCCCCTCTGGGTACTTCTGACCACTGTCTGGTTAAGTTTGTGTCGCAGTACTCTCCTCCCGATTGCTCAATCGGTTCTCGACGAGTATGGCGATACAAGTCGGCAGATTGGGATGAGATGCGTCATTTTCTTGCATCCTATCCCTGGCAGAAAGCTTGTTTCTCCAGTGATGATCCGTCGAGCTGCGCGGAGGCTGTTACCGATGTGTTGCGTCAGAGTATGGAATATTTCATTCCTTATTCTGACGTATCTACTGGTAGCAAAGCTCGCCCATGGTTTAACGCCGAATGTGCTCAGGCTGAGGCTATTAAGCACTCTGCTTACTTATCGTGGGCTGATGCTCGTTGTCGCAAAGCTCCGGACGTACAAGTTAAGAAACAGCTTTTCAACAAGGCTGCCAAGTCCTGTAAAAAGGTCATGCAGAAAGCGCGATTCCTCCATGTTGGTCGTATTGGTGCCAAACTTGCTTCCTACCCCTCTGGGAGTAAAGCGTTCTGGTCTTTGGCTAAATCGGTGGAGTCCAATTTCTGTCGCCCGTCACTGCCGCCGTTGCTGAGGTCAGATAAGTCGCTAGCTCACACTGCAGTGGAGAAGGCGAATCTGTTTGCCTCTTTATTTGCGGAAAATTCACGCCTCGATGCTGCAAATGCGGTGCCACCCTCCATTCCTCATTGTGGAACTTTTATGCAGGAGGTTAGAATACACCAGAAGGAGGTTTTAAGAGCACTGCGTTCTTTGGACGTGAATAAAGCTAGTGGCCCTGACGGTATACCTGCGATTGTCTTGAGGACATGTGCTCCAGAACTGTCACCTGTTTTGACACGTCTGTTCAGGCTTTCTCTCAGGATGGGCCAAGTCCCGGTATCGTGGAAGATTGCCAATGTGCAGCCTGTACCTAAAAAGGGCAGTCGTGCCGACCCGTCAAACTATCGACCCATCGCAATCACCTCCATACTATGTAAGGTTATGGAGCGGGTATTGAACGCTAAACTCCTGGTTTACCTTGAGGGTAATGATCTCCTCAGTGACCGACAATACGGGTTTCGTCGAAATCGATCTACTGGGGACCTCCTGGTATATGCCACTCACCTTTGGGGTGAGGCTGTTGAGAAACATGGTGAGGCTCTTGCTGTGTCTCTTGACATTTCCAAGGCGTTCGATAGGGTCTGGCACGAGGGCCTTCTTGGCAAACTCTCTTCGTATGGGATCCCTGCTGACCTTTGCTCTTGGATCTCTGATTTCCTGAGGCATCGATCTATACGAGTCGTCATTGACGGGTGCTCGTCGGATCTCATGACCATTAATGCTGGGGTGCCTCAGGGATCGGTTCTCTCTGCTACTCTTTTTCTGCTGCACATCAACGATTTGCTCATACCCGGTATCTATGGGTACGCGGATGACAGCACAGTCACAGAGAGGTACCTATCTTACAGCCGAGCCAGTGGTGACGAGATCGGGTCACTCAGGGAGGCTATGGTACAACGGACGAATAAGGCCTTGGAGGCCGTGTCCGACTGGGGATCGGCCAACTTGGTCCAGTTTAATGCTGCCAAGACACAGGCGTGTCTGTTCACCGCAAAGCGGAGTCCATTCACCTTGGCTCCTACTTTCCAGAATGTATCCTTACCACCCAAAGACCACCTTGATCTTCTTGGACTGAGCGTGCCATCTAATCTCAACTTCGGCGCGGCCATTGATTCCAGGGCGAAAACTGCTGCTAAGAAACTTGGTATCTTATATAAGGTGGGACGGTATTTCACGCCGGAGCAACTTTTTACTTTATACAAAGCACAGGTCAGATCATGTATGGAATACTGCTGCCACCTTTGGGACGGTTCTGCCAAGTATCAGTTGGCGGCGTTGGATTCGGTGGAGCATCGAGCCCGAAGACTCATTGGTGATAGTTCGTCAATCGGTGGTAGGCTGCAGAGCCTCGAGCACCGTCGTCGAGTTGCTTGTTTGTCTGTTTTTTATCGGATACATTTTGGAGAGTGTGCGCAGGAATTACATGATTTAATTCCTCCATCTCCATTTCACCATCGGACATCCAGGCGGGGGGAGCGTCTTCATCCTTATGTGGTTAGTATTCCAGTGGCCCGTACGAAGCGCTTCGCGTCATCCTTCCTAATGCGAACTGCTAAAGAATGGAATTCGCTCCCGTCGTCTGTATTTCCTGATAAATACAACCTAGGTCTCTTCAAGGCTAGAGGGAATAGGCTGTTACTGAACCAGTGAGGTACACCTTCGGCCTCATCTACACTTTTCATCAGGTGAGATAGTGGTCAATCACGGGTCAGTTTTATGTAAAAAAAAAATAATAATAATAATATTACAATACTCTTTGGAACAACCTTCAGCAAGGGTTGGATTGCAATTATCAGGTTGTGCATTATTGTCGTTCATTGCGGGTCGTCTATTACGGGGTCGTACACTAACAGTCCTGCCTGTTCTGTTCTTGTACCTATTCTCAGAATTTTTCACCGTAACCTGTGGTGTAAAGCACGGGTGCGTTCTTGCGCCCACTCTGTTTGCCTTGTACTTCGCAGTAGTGGTCAGGGAGGCACTACAAACTTTATCTGAAGGCATCCGTATTCGCTACCGCACCGATGGTGGTATATTCAACCTAGCTCGCCTTAAGGCGTGTAAGTACTAAGGTGTCCCACGTGATAATCTCAGAGATGATGTGTGCAGATGACTTGTGTTTTGTGGCGGAATCCCCAGGTGCTCTACAAGTTCTACAACAGCTTATGTCGAATCTAGATGAGTCGTGTCGAAGATTTGGCCTTAAGATTAATGTCAAGAAGACTGATTTTATGGCTCTTGACTTGACATGATGGCCAATCCGCAGATTGACATTAAACTCGGCGGAGTCTCGCTTAAGCAGGCAGAGCAATTTAAGTACCTGGGGAGCACAATAACATCTAAGTGCCACCTTGACAATGAAGTCAACTGCAGAATAGGAGCCGCTGCAGCAGCCTTTGGCAAACTTCGTTCCAGGGTGTTCCGGTCACATGACATAAAGCTCCAAACTAAGGCAGCTGTATACATGGCAATCGTCCTGCCGAATCTGCTGTATGCCTCTGAAACGCGGATCCTTTATCGTAAGCATATCCGCTCCTTGGATAGTTTCCACCTCAGATGCTTGCGCGACATTATGGGTATACATTGGTCTGACCGTGTTAGAAACACAGAGGTTCTTAGGCGTGCCGGTGTCGCCGGAATAGAGGCCTATCTAATGAGGCGGCAGCTACGATGGTGCGGACATGTCTCCCGCATGGCTGGTAACAGAGTGGCGAAACGCATCTTCTACAGTCAACTGCAGAACGGCAAGCGCAAACAAGGCGGGCAGTTTCTGCGATACAAGGACGTGCTGAAGCGTCACATGAAGAGAGCCAATATTAATCCATCCAAGTGGGAGGCTTTAGCAAAAGATCGACCACGATGGAGGCAGACGGTGCATAATAAAGTACGTGACTTTGAGGCTAGTCGCTGTAGCGGATTAGACGCTAAACGAGACGAGCTGAAGGCCAGACCACCTGTGGCCATAACCTATAACTACGTCGGAGGGGTGCTGACCTGTGGCGAGTGTGGCAGAACATTTGCTGCAAAAATCGGCTACGTCAGCCACCTGAGAGCGCATCAGCGACGCTCTGAATTATAGGAAACAGTCGCTGTGGCCGAATACGGCTAGGAGAGGATGATGATGATGATAAGTGAAAGGGATTTTGGTGCTGTTTGTTCACATTTGACAAAACAATGCTAAGCACTAAAATAAAAATTAATATTTGGTACATGCTATGCAAATAAAAATAAATAGGTACGGGAAGCTCGCAGGAAAACTAAACAGTTCGGTGAATTGAAAAATCTACTTTTGTTTACTATTGAAATGAAATGAAAATTTAAAAAGTTTAAAGTTTACTAGTTCAATAACATACCTACAGATGGCGCTTTCAGCCCACGTGGAACTGCCCAGCGCACACTTGGTAGTGTCTTAGCCAAGTTTCATCTTTATTATTTTTTAGATGGTCGAAAATAAATTGATTTGCTCGAATTGTATTTATTTGTACAAATATATTTGGTATTATTAGTGCAAACTACGAAATAATTTTGTTTATGTTGTTTTTTTTCAAACACTTTGAATTCTAATTTATGAAATGCGCTACTTAGGTAGGTCTATAGGACTAGGATTAAAAATGTTATACGATTTGGTTATACGTTACAATATTTTTTTTCTTAAGAAATCGTTATTTACTTACTTATAATGAATGCATCAAAAGGCAAAAGAAACAACAAATTATAAACGATGAAATTTATTCATTAAATTATAGAATTAAAAATATAAACAAATAGTATGCTTACGATATGTATGTATCTACGATACCCATTTGTTTAAGGTTTAATTTATACTAATGACTGTACAATTATTTGTAGGAACGATCCTAAGTTTAGGCCAGAAGATGAAATTAAATAAAGTATATGTCAAATATCTAGTTAATTGAACTCCTTAAGATAGTTTTTGTGTTCAAAACATATTTTTGTTCCTACCTATTCCTTATAAGTGTTGGTTAAATTGACCATCATTTAAGAGTGTGTGGTGTAGAAAAAGTTTCTGAGCATAGTTAGTAGATATTTTTGAAACGGTAGAGACGTAAAATTTTCCTTTTTTGCGAACAAATGTAAATAATATCACTTGTCACTTTTTTGCTGTCAGTACACCTGCATTGCATGGTGACGGGTCGATCTAATAGTATGTAATTTTTTTCCTATCTCAACTAAATAATAGTCCCTTTGAACAATTTGTACTTCATTTTACATCATAGGTATCATATATATATATTAATTACACAGAGGCACTTTTGGAATTTATTTTGTACAATTAAATTAGGTACCATTTGTAGACTAAACCAACCAGAGGCGTCAATTAACAGTTTTTCAAGTTATTTGTAGATCGGCGTCTGTTATGAAAGATTAAATATTAATTTACGTCTCTGAGTATGGCCTTATAATTTTATAAGGCTTCCTTAACAAAGGCATTTACACCTCTCATCCAATAAGTTTGCGCTTTTGCGTTATTTACTATCGTCGTAGCACGGAATCTTTCCCCGAACAGGCTTTTGCTAACTCCACAGACGCAAACTTTCATGATGCGAAATGTATAATTACAAATGGCTTAAAACAGCTGAAAATTTCTTGGCACCTTAAATTGAAATATGTACCTATATATAGGTCCCTTTTTGCATTCATAAATATCTATAGCAAATTGAATCTCCATTGGTTACATTCATTATTGTTATTCAAATTTAAATGTTTTAATAAATTTAAACATTGCATAAAAATCTCAAACATCATTATCATTCATTAAGTACACTTCTTCAAGGCTATATTTTGTTTAACTGAATTGCATAATAGTAACAAGTCCGTATAGAATCTATACAATAGATAGATAATAATTATGACGTTTCAAATTAGATCAAAATAACTAAGTTCCATATCATCATATCAATGCTGTGCATTAGTAAATGCAAGTGGGGTTTTACTTAAGTTTTTTACCTATACAAGTAAGTGATCCTAAAGTACTTATTTGTTTCTTATAAAATGTTTCTTCTCAACTCTTCAACACGTTTTAAACAAAAGTATATTTAAATAATATAACGAGACAATAATATAATAACCATTAAATAAATCTTATTACTTCATAAGACCTGTGTTATTGTCGAACAAAACATTTTGACGGATGTAGTTATTTATTAAATTTTGTAAGTTTCATCCGTTCTCCATGTGCACTAGACATAAAATATGTCTCCTAGACCAAAACAGAATTACCCTACAAAGTTTCGCTTCAGTACGTGCCATCTTAAGGAGAACAAAGTAATATATTATCTAAATATTTTCCCTCTTTAGCTTAAGAAAATCAGTGATATTTTATAACTTTATATAAATATAGCTGAAACGTGAAAAAAGTCCAGGTGTACCTTTAGTCAATTTATTGTTTAGGTACTTCTATTATAACGTCATCAGAATAAGTCTTCTTCTGATCAGACGATAAATAAGTCTCGTCTTATTCTTTGAATATCTTAACGGGTTGCTGATCGAAATTTACTACACATACGCAATAAATATTTTTTATGCACAGCTTAACATTAGGCGCCTTAGCTGAGCCTTCCAGATCTAGCATCTGTTATAGCTCCCCAGAGCTCAATAATGAACTCATCTGTGAATCCAAATTCTTGCAAATCACTGTTATCTATGGCATCGGCTAGTTGCATCGAGTTCGTCTTGCCCTCAGACAGGTCCCACATTTGCGTCGCCAACTCCGTATCATTGATACCCATAAATGATTCCAATAAAGAATTTATTTTCTCAATTCCAGCTTTCGATTTGTCATCATGCTGAAACAGAATTAGTTATAAATTATAAACACACTGATATTCACAATACATGTTTTGAGTTCATTTAGGATAATATTTCATACAAACAACGCCAAACGTTAATCATTGTTTAATGAAACTTGTATTATATTCCCCACATCCATTGCTCAATCATTGTGACTCACCTCATTCTCTATAGTAGCCTGGCCGTTTGCTTTAAATCTAAGAGTTTCTTTTCCTGACCCATAACTCTGTTTCTTTCCTGCTCGTGCGCTACTAGTTTTCGGGCCAATGCTGCCAAAACCGCTTTTTAATGGTTCCACAAGGCGAATAGTAAATGTTGTCCCTTTAGGTATGTCTTTTAAAGTCTTAGCAACTTCATAATGTCTTTTGCCGACCATATTTAATCCATCTAATTTCTCGATGTGATCTCCTACCTGAAATTGAGAAAACATTCATAATTATTATTTTTAAATGTTCCTTCATTAAAGAGGCGACATCATTACGACTAAGGGGAACTAACCTCTATGTGTGGTATTCTTGACACTATGGAGCCCTCTTTCATCCTCTTTATAAACGCATATCCTGCACCATTGTCAGTTATTGTTAACCCAAGAGCATCTTCGGTCTTGACTATTTCTATTTCCTTAGGTCGTCCCTTCCTATGCGCAAAAATAAAATCTTCTAATCCAATTTGTCCTCCTAAAAGCTTCTTCATGTCAACTTTATGTGTATTCAATGTACAGAACAGGATCTGAAAACAGTAAAAAATAAACTTTGAATACAACATGTAGTTTATAACTTGTTGTAATTAAGCACAAATCTTTCTAACCCCTATGAAATTCGGTTCAAATCAACGACATTATTATGGTGAGTGCCCCATTACTACTGGTCTAAAAATTGATATTTCGTGACTACAAGCGACCTATCAATAGTTTGTTTTTACAGCTATTTGCGTGATTCATAAATCCCTCTCCACTAATGGGTATAAACAATCGTGCTACTTTCTTAATTTCGGTGTTTTTATGTTCGACAGCGGCGAGTAGCTAGCTAGCCATCTATCGTATTTTACTTTCATAATGGATCTGAAAATAGGTTTCGATAACAATCAACGTTGGCAATCTGAATGTAAAGTCTGCGCATAAAGTAGAACAGTTCTGTTGCAGTTCTGTCAATTTAATGTGAATATTCACCTTCATTACAATCCTATGTGTAGGGGACGGGACAAATAGTGCATTATTTATATACAAAATACACTTCATGATTTTTGTAATATATTAGTTTAGTCATTCTTAATAATTATAAATATATGTCTCAAGTCCATTTTTGACATAAATGGAATTCTACATTGGAATGGAAATGATTCAGGAAAAATAAACCCAAATGGGATATTATGATCATTGATTATTAATAACTGTTCCCTCGTCATTACGATAAACCTTATAATATGTAAACATGGCGTAACAATGAATAAATAAACAAATAAATATCTTAAACTTCTTAACTGTGATTTTTTACAGCGTTACATAATTAATCAAATCACGCTCTCAATGTTAATGTTAACACGTATAAACGTCCAAATACGTTTTCGTGTTCATTGTTTTAGTCACAATGTGCTGTAACCTTTGGTTTACCTTGACATAAAACTCTTTTGTTCAATCCAAACAGAGCAATTCACACTCAATCCCAATCGTCATTCAATCTGACAAAAATAAACCTAGTAGGTATTATGCTTTTGGTTGGGGTGATTAACATTTCTATTTAGTTTAAATATTCGGTTGGTTGGTTGGTCGTGCTGCTCAACCATGGGGTACAAATTGAATTTTGCAAAATCACATTATCTTTATCCTCTGAACAGCAAGTCAAGTAACTATTACAATACTTATGTTACTTTCTAGCTGCAATGTAATAAATTTATTATAAAGTGCTTATTCCATTCAAATTCAAGATAAATTAGATTCGCCTTAGCTTTAAGTTTTGTAAGTAGCGAAGCAACGTCCTAGACAATACCGGACAATTAGCATGTGCATATTAGTGTGGCGGTACCAATCCTATGGTGAGGAGAGGTATTACAGTCCTCCGGTCCTTGACCCGCGACACCCGCATATAGTAGGTCATCACACCACGCGTTTGGCGCTTGGCGGTGGAGCGTGTCTGCCGTCAGTCACTTAGCTCGCGCATATCACACGGCAGAAACTGCGCCCCTGGGCCGATCCACTTCCTGGCTCAGCCATGCGTGCTTCCGCATAGCCAGTGACATTTTACTCACTTGGCGCTAAGCACATCAATGCTATCGGTATTTAATTTTTTTAATGTCAAATTTTAAAGTCTGACCATGGTACCGTCTTTCCTATTAGAGCACAACGGGACTCGTGCTCAGGACCCCTGAAGGTCAGATATATTCGATAACACCAAAACAATTAGCTAGTTCTTGTTATTAATTTAATGACATTCACTTTGATACTTTCTAAGGTTCGTTTCGTTCATTTTCGTTCGCGATTTTCGCTCGCTGTTCATAATTATTACGTATACTTAATTTTTTGTTTTCTTAAATAAACAAAAAAAAATAGTGGCCACTTATTCTTTGGTGCCCTGGGCCCCTGGCATACCCTAAGACAAGGCTGGCCACTAGATTTTCCAGGTGAGCAAAATTTCTTAGATTGTGGCGGCAGGTAATTTTACACAAAAGAGACAAAGTATGCTTTAATTTACTTTATTTTAATTTACTTTATTTTCCAAAGGAAATGAAATAACATAACTCTATGTAATGTGTGTGAGCTGTGAAGAGGTTATCCTGATAGTAATTTGTCAATATTTGTTTTTAAATCTGATATTAATAGTAAATACATAAATACAATCAAATCCGAAATGTGTTAAATTGTTTTTCACACACATAAGGGGAAAAAACTTGCTTAAAATTTGCATAGCAAGAGGTCGCCCAATGTTGGGAAATCTTCACTAGAATTTTTTTTTCCAAAAATTTCAACTGACCAACCAGATGCTATCACGGGCCGACTAGCCGGCCGATCTAAGTGCTGGCAGGTAAATTTAAGTGCTCTGGCGGGCCACTTACTTCCTAGCCTTAAGACGACTCTAAAATATCAAACTTTTTCATGATAAAAAAAAAATCATTTAATGGTATCAAAAGTGCAAAATGTTAATAGTGGTGGGCATGGCACCTCTTTTGAAGTATGAAATACCTGTATTAAGAGGCACCTTTCTTCCATGAGAGGTTATTTTATTACAGTTTGTACCAATTAATTAATTTAATAACATTACAATTACTACTTGAAATAGCAAGCTCAAATAGAAAATAAAAATAAAAAATATATAAATATACACTGGGATCAAGTATCAAATGATGATATTCATAAGATTCCAAAATAAGGCAAGTTATTATATAAAGACGAAGCTGATGCAAAGACTGCTCGTCAAAGTAGGTAGTATATTAATTTCTTTTATCTTCAAGCACACAATAAACCTTGACAAACACGTCACGCCTTCAGTATTTTCACGAACCGTGAAATATCAAGAAATCAGTGCCTGCCATGCCATTTTCTGCTGTGACCTTTGCGACACTCGGCGCGATCAAGTCTCAGGGTCACTCTTTGTTGTTTCACTGATAAAACTGAATAAGCCCCTGTCCCTAACTATTTTTACATCACTTTTCAGGATGGAAGACAATAAATAATAAGTTCATAATATACGAATTATTTATAACTTTAATTAGGTCGATCTGGGAGACATTTGTAAATACAGGTTTTTAGAATTAGATTTTTAAGTTAATTTAAGTTTTTTTTTATGTTTTAAATAATGTCTCTGTAAATTTGTATATTTTGTGGAATTTTTAATGAGTATGTAATTACAGACTAAATATTAGGTACTTATATGCCATCATTATCATAATTAATGAAAGCAATCCAATTAACTTCGATAAAAATGGCCGCTTATTACAATAATCCTCATAAAAATAAAGCATTTAACTGTTGCAATCATTAAATCGCAATTTTAAAGCAATACATCGCAGTCATTTTAGGGGAGATATACAGTTGTCTATTTTTTTAGAGCATAATGGCACCATGTGTTTCTACAGCTCGAAAAGATAGCAAAGGCTTTTTTTTTCTTTCATATCAAAAGTACTATTCGCATAAAGACGCTTGGTTATACATATTATGAAGGTAATCATACATAACGCTAACTTTTCTGCAATTAATCGGTTTCAAAAATTACTTTGAATGTTACTTATTAAGTAAATATAAATGATAAACTAACAGTAAGTTTATTTTATCAACGGGTATTGAGTTCAGTGCCTCAGTGCAAACTAGTGCAAATGCTAAAACCGTTGATGATTATTTTGCTCGCAGCAGTTTTTGGAGCGCCGCATAGGTTATTAAAAAAAGAGAAGTATGAATGGTTAGCAATTTTAAAATTTGGTTAGCAACAAAGAATCCGCCTTTTAATCATTACTATCATTAGGACAGCGTACAAAATTTTTATAATAAATAAATCTTAGGCTGGCACCCTTGTTTCGAAACAATCATTAAATGGTCAACAGTTTGACAAATATGCACTTAGCTTGTAATACATATTATGTATAGTGTCTGCTTGATACAATAAACAGTTGTTATATAAAATAATTACGTGGGCAGGAGAGAAGAAATGTATACAGAAGGAGTTTCTGTGAGAGGTGAAGATTGATTTAAAAATATTTCCTGCAATGTCTGTGCATCCGAAACAATTTTTAAACAATAACGACACAATTATTTTCTTTGCTTTTTTACTATTTTATTGCTCTAGCTATCTCTTTTATATTTTTTATTTTTACATAAATAAGTATGTATGTAATTTTTTTTCTTAATATATTACTACAAACTATGTAATTTATTCTCTCTCATGGTGATATAGTTAGGTGCTTAAGATATCAAACACGGAATCTTACTTTAACTGATTACCTCCTTCAGTTTACCTATCTATTTTGGTTGCGTTGAATCATTTTCTGGAGAAAATTTTATCTTCAAAAGAGTATACACTTTATGATAACATTAACCTATCAGCTAGCATCAATCTGTTTAACTTGACGTGTTACGCAATGTTTTCAATTCATAAAGTTTCATATCTCGTGCCCTCCTCAACTCAGAAAAAAATTAAGTTTAATTAACTACAAGATTAAGTCATTCCCACATTCTGACTTTTTATCAACATCATAAAAGTGGAAACAACTTTCTTTGTTTTATTGTTAGGTATGTAGGTACTCGTTTAGACTCGCTTGAAGGGGTCCATATTGGGTTCGCTAAAGTTCATCACCCGAAATTGATTTTCCTAACGATTTGTACTCCTAATGATCACTGTTCCTAAAGTTTTGTTTCCTTAAATTTTGTTTCCTACAATTTATTTTACTATTAACGTAGTCTATAACACTCAGTTTTCCGAAACATAATTTTCCTATCGATTTGTACTCCTAATGATCACTGTTCCTAATGTTTTGATTCCTAAAGTTTTCGTTCCTACAATTTAATTTACTATTAACGTAGTCTATAACACTCAGTTTTCCGAAAATTTACTTTCATAATGATCACTGTTACTAAAATTTTGTTTCCTAAAGTTTTCGTTCCTACAATTTATTTCACTATTAACGTAGTCCATAACACTCAGTTTCCGAAAATTTTAAGTAATAACTTCACTGTTGAAACTTTATGTATTACTCCTACAATTTTTTTTTCATAACATTCTTAATCATAAAGTATTTTTTTTATAATATTATTACTCCTGTTATTAATAGGTAGGTAGTGCCGTTTTAAAAATCATTCAATGTTATTCAATCTGTGATATTTATGATTCTTATTTGAGGGTATGCCTACTTACGGTACCGGTACGGTACTTTATATATTTTGATGCATTATATTTTATGATTTTCGGCACTTCAACTGTATGGATTACCTAATGGAAATAATCATTTTCTGTGCTGTTACAAAAAAAATACCTAACACCGAAGGCTAAAGCGGGAGCTACGCTACGCTTCGCTCCCGCCTTAGCCTTCTGAACCTAACCTATCCGAGTCGCTTCTGCCCTAAAAGGTCTTGCTCACTCGCTTCGCTCGCTCGCTTGCCAGCAAGGTACCGATTAGGGTATACGAAAGGGTGTAAAAAATGATATGATGATGAATAATAGTGTAAAAGATGGATATGTTGAGGAAATACATGAAAACAAATAGTAGTATGATATGTTTATTGCAACGAACATTATGAAGTTAAATGTATAATAATGTTCAATTTTATGAATAAAAACAAATATCCATAAAAAAGATATGATGATAAATATTAGTGTAAAAGATGGTTATGTTGAGAAAATATCGGAAAAGAAATAGTAGTATGATAGATGTTTATTGCAACGGACATTATGAAGTTTAATGTATATAATGTTAAATTTTATGAATAAAAACAAATCTACATAAAATAGATATGATGATGAATAATAGTGTAAAAGATGGTTATGTTGAGAAAATATAGGAAAACAAATAGTAGTATGATAGATGTTTATTGCAACGGACATTATGAAGTTTAATGTATATAATGTTAAATTTTATGAATAAAAACAAATCTACATAAAATAGATATGATGATGAATAATAGTGTAAAAGATGGTTATGTTGAGAAAATATAGGAAAACAAATAGTAGTATGATAGATGTTTATTGCAACGGACATTATGAAGTTGAATGATTAGGGATTCAGAACGTTAGGAACAGA
Organism: Archips crataeganus; assembly: GCA_947859365.1. Classification (NCBI taxonomy): domain Eukaryota; kingdom Metazoa; phylum Arthropoda; class Insecta; order Lepidoptera; family Tortricidae; genus Archips; species Archips crataeganus. The sequence goes on along the minus strand of OX402049.1, from coordinate 13,553,098 downwards.
GTAGTTATGAGTAGTGATTATTAGGATGTAAATTTTTAGGAACAACATTTTCGGACTTCCGATAATCGACGTTGAAAAATTAGTTCAACTTTGGCGCACCCCGCTTGAAGTGGTGTGAAGTGAATGTTAACAAGAATACCGAGCGACCATATTATTATCCATTTAGAGCTTTATGTACTCATAACTAATCCCTTCAGTAACGCGATTTGTTATCGAAGCCACACAGTATTCCGCACAACATCCTTGCAAAATATGGGGTTTGATAACTTCTGGCCGCTTGTTAAATCTAATATACTTAGGTATAAAAATCACGTGTCAGTGTTTGTTATCGAACTCCTCCGAGACGGCTTGACCGATTTTTATCATTTTTTTTTCTCCATACTCGGTCCCTATTCTTCGCGGACGGAGTCGCGGGCAATAGCTAGTCTAATATATAAAAATCTCGTGTCACGGTGTTTGTTATCAAACTCCTCCGAAACGGCTTGACCGATTTTTATCAAACTTTTTTCTCTATATTCGGTAGGTCTGAGAATAGGTCGTAGGCTACTTTTCATACCGCCTATTCTTTCCAGACGGAGTCGCGGGCAACAGCTAGTATATGTATAATATTGATTAACGCTTAATTATTAATTTACTTTACTTGGTACTATCTACCATGCCATGGAGTAAGGTAATATAAATATTTCTGAATGTGATTACTTATATAACTACGTTCCGTAGCTAAAATGGCAAAAAAAGAATTCTTATAATATTTTATTTTCTTGATTGGCTGGGCGATTCTTAGCACTAGAAAATACATACCTATTGCAAGTTTTCGTAATAGTATTTTCTCAAAAATGGTATGAAATGTTGCCATTACGTCATCAAAAACGTCGTAGAAAGTATCGCATCCTGGAGACTAGCTGCTAGCGACCAGGAAGTAATCTCGGGCTGCCAGGAAGTAAGTATGAAATTCCATTACATATCAAGTGTTTAAATTTGGAACCCGTGCCGTGCTTCTACGTCTGTTTAAAACTTAAACTATTAATAAAAAAGTTCACACTTAAGAGGATGTATGCAAATTTGATAGTTCTCTGATTAAATAACTGGAACATTTTTCACTAATTTGTGTTGTTGTAATTACAATTTTCGTGTTACAAATGTTTCAAAATTAAGAATTTTTTTATTAAAATGATGACGTTTGTAATTTAAAGTTGGCAGATATCTTAGTGTTGCCGGACAATTGTTGGTGAATCGATTAATCGTCGATTATAATTGCGGCGCAGAAATAATCTAAATATCGATTATCCAATCGATGTATCGATTATCCAATCGATGTATCGATTAAATCGATTATATCGATATAATCGATTATGTAGATAAAATCAATTTAATCGATTATATCGTGTACTTATATAATTGTATGAATCTTAGTATCGATTATATCGAGATAATCGATTTAATCGATACATCGATTGGATAATCGACATCTAGATTATTTAGGGGAAAAATAATCGATTAATTAATAATCGATTATCCGGCAACACTAAGATATCTAAACTTCGCCGCCCGGTACCTTTAAAAAAAACAATCATACCATAGACAGACATAGGTTAGCGAGTGAGTAGCTAATGGCGGGTCGTAGATTTTCTTTATTTTTTCAATGTGTACTTTTATTTTATTTTTATCAACTTGTTTCATTTTTGAGAAAAGCACTATACAAGCTTCGCCCAGTAATCGCCATCCTGGCCTCGTATCATTGCTGGCCTCACCTAGCGGTTCGGCTATCAAACTTCTACTCGTCCCGGATGGCTTACTTACTGGTCTCTGCAGTAATGTACTATTTATGCACGGTTGTATAAGTGAGATCTTAAAAGGCGAGTGACGTGTGTTGCGATACGAACGAACGTGAGTATCGCAATGGAAGACGGCACGAGCTAGACCAAATTATACACCGTTGCATACAATATTTTTTCTACTTCATCCATGTTTTCTTCTATTAACTTATTATTATGGCAAACTATGCTAAAACAAACTCAACTCGACTCGACTCGAGTTAACTCAACTCACCTCGAGTTAACTTAATTAACTAACTTCGAGTTAACTCTACTAACCTCGAGTTAACTCAACTAACCTCGATTTAACTCAACTGACCTCGAGTTAACTCAACTAACCTTGAGTTAACTGAACTAAACTCGAGTTAATTCAACTAAACTCGAGTGTAACCTACATTTAATAATATGTGGCAGCTAGGTGTATCGTAATAAAATATCGACATTACGACCCAAGAAAGTGCTGTTATGAGGAATAGAGTAAGTATAGATTTTTCTGAACTCATAATTATCTATGTTATATTTATTTGTTCGCGATCATGTAAAAAACAGATAAAAGTAGGTACAGAAGTAGAAAAACCATTTTTATGTAAGGCTCATATTAACTTTGCGTAAACTTTAAAGTGCTGAAGTAAATAAAGTTGTTCTTTTTTGGTATGTAAAAATTTACAGCATTAAAAAAAATTAAAGACAATACAATTTAAAATGGTCACTATACTACTAGGACACTTCACTCGGACTTCTATGTAGGTTTGTAGGTTAACGAATACATAATAATATGGTCAATACAATACTGAATATTGGCCGCAAAGATCCCGCACATAAATAATACGGAATTTTTTGTTGCTGTTTTTTTTTGTGCAATTTTAGAAGGATACATACACTCCCTTAACTTTCCTATCTATTTGTAAACCCATTCTCCAAGTTTATTTCTGTTCACACACCCTTCTTTGTGATGCTGCTTTTATAACACTGCACCATTTAAATGAATCATAATTCACTTTCCTTTTCAGCTGGCGCTTTATAAGCAATTTCATGCCTTACCAGACGCTTGGACAGGAAGGATACTAATATAGGTGGTTGAACTTGTTGACACGTTGACCCTCTTAGTTTTATTTAAGCATCATGGAAGATAGATAGAAAACGAACGTGTTATGCAACGCGTTACGTGACTGTCTAAATATCACACGTCTTTCGGCATTCTTTCGCAGTTCAGTCTTTGGAAGTTTGGACCAAGTTTACGTTCTGTGTGACGTATAGGCATTTTTGTAATTGATCTATTTTCCTATAGTTCTTTAGTATTGGCTATATTAAAAAACCTTGTAATTTGGCTGCGAACAATGGACAACTAGTTTTCTCTGAAAAGTCTTCGTTGTTAGCATCTTCATTGGGAACTTCAATGCTATTTAATAGTATTTTATGCAACTGTTGTATAAGTGAGGTCTTAAAAGGCGAGTGACGTGAGTTGCGATACGAGCGAATGCGAGTATCGCAATGGAAGACGGCACGAGCCGTTAAGACCAAATTATACACCGTTGCATACAATATTTTTCCTACGACTCGACTCTACTGTACTGTACTGTACCCTACTGTAGGGTACAGTCGGGTACAGTCGGGTACAGTAGGGTAAAATGGGATACAGTCGGGAACAGTAGGGTAAAATAGGGTACAGTAGGGTACAGTCGGGTACAGTCGGGTACAGTAGGGTAAAATGGGGTACAGTCGGGTACAGTAGGGTACAGTCGGGTGAAATAGGTTACAGTAGGGTACAGTCGGGTACAGTAGGGTACAGTCGGGTACAGTCGGGTACAGTAGGGTAAAATAGGGTACAGTAGGGTACAGTAGGGCAAAATAGGGTACAGTAGGGTACAGTTGGGTACAGTAGGGTAAAATTAGGTATTTTACCCTACTGTACCCGACTGTACCCGACTGTACCCTATTTTACCCTACTGTACCCTATTTTACCCTACTGTACCCGACTGTACCCTATTTTACCCTACTGTACCCGACTGTACCCAACTATACCCTATTTTACCCTGTTGTACCCGACTGTACCCTACTGTACCCGACTGTGCCTTATTTTACCCTACTGTACCCGACTGTGCCCGACTGTACCCAACTGTATTCTACTGTACCCTATTTTACCCTACTGTACCCGACTGTACCCTATTTTACCGTACTGTACCCGACTGTACCCTATTTTACCCTACTGTACCCGACTGTACCCGATGTACCCGACTGTACCCGATGTACCCGACTGTACCCTACTGTACCCTATTTTACCCTACTGTACCCGACTGTACCCTATTTTACCCTACTGTACCCGACTGTACCCTACTGTACCATATTTTACCCTACTGTACCCGACTGTACCCGACTGTACCCTACTGTACCCTATTTTACCCTACTGAACCCGACTGTACCCTACTGTACCCGACTGTGCCCTATTTTACCCTACTGTACCCGACTGTACCCGACTGTACCCTACTGTACCCTATTTTACCCTACTGTACCCGACTGTGCCCTATTTTACCCTACTGTACCCGACTGTACCCGACTGTACCCTACTGTACCCTAGTTTACCCTACTGTACCCGACTGTACTCTACTGTACCCTATTTTACCCTACTGTACCCGACTGTACCCGAATGTACCCTATTTTACCCTACTGTACCCGACTGTACTCTACTGTACCCTATTTTACCCTACTGTACCCGACTGTACTCTACTGTACCCTATTTTACCCTACTGTACCCGACTGTACCCTACTGCACCCTATTTTGCCCTACTGTACCCGACTGTACCCTATTTTACCCTACTGTACCCAACTGTACCCTATTCTACCCTACTGTACCCGACTGTACCCTTTTTTACCCTACTGTACCCAACTGTACCCTATTTTACCCTACTGTACCCGACTGTACCCTATTTTACCCTACTGTACCCTATTTTACCCTACTGTACCCGACTGTACCCTACTGTACCCTATTTTACCCTATTGTACCCGACTGTACCCGACTGTACCCTACTGTACCCTATTTTACCCTATTGTACCCGACTGTACCCTACTCTACTCAACTCAGCAGGTCTAAACTGGGCTTTAGTGTTGAGTGTACCCTACATTTAATATTATGTGGCAGCTAGGTGTATCGTAATAACGACATTACGACACAAGTGCTGTTATGGCGAATAGATTAAGTATAGACTTTCTGAAGTCATATTATCTATGTTCTTATATATTTGTTCGCGACCATGTAAAAACCAGATAAAAGTACAGGAGTAGGAAAATACTTAAACAGAACAAAGCAATGGTGGGGGACTTAATCGTGGCAATTACCTAGTTGTTTCAAGTTGACAACTGCATTCGAGTGACGTTTTATCGTGTGATTATTTTTTTTCAATCGATATGTTGATTTTAATCTAATTCGCTGTGTAATTTAGACTTTCAGTTCCTAATTACTGTCGGATATTTGTAAAGCAACTCCTTGCATGATTAAATTTCTAGGTAGGTAGGTACATTATCAAATGAATGGAATTTAACTACGTATTTGTATTTTTAAATGTACTTCAAATGACATGTAATGAAACCAATACCCATTAATGGACATAATTATTTACAGATTAGTAAATGGTGTAATTATGTATTAAAATGGATAGAAATAAATCACAGTTGATAAGATTATCAATAAAGATTGATACATGATAAGATAATAATAAAATTAGATATAGGTGATGTTTATAATACCTACAAACAAATGTTGCTTTTGTATCGACGAGGTGCATTCTTTATTTCACGATCGGATAACTTAGTGACTAGTAACCCGGACTATGAAGCTAGAGAATTTGAGTTCGAATCTCGGTTGGAGCATACCTATGATAAATACAAATTAGTTAATATAATATATTTATATTATAAGTGTATTTATCTATATGCAGGGAGTCCTAAAACTCAACGATAACCTGATACAAAAGTAATGTCATAACGTAAATGTATGTCGTACGTTACCAAGGCGTCAAAAATATCTATACGACTCTGCCGCTAACCAATAGCATGTACTGTACATACAAACTTTGCTTGGTTTGAGATTAGATCAAGTCGTGTGGTAGGTACCTGCACTTATTTTACTCCTACTATCTACCCACACGACCTATGGACACATACAAAGTTTTACAACCTGATGACCTAAAACTGTAGAAATAAAAACCGGCCAAGAGCGTGTCGGACACGCACAAGGTAGGGTTCCGTAGCCATTACAAAAAAATCAAGTAATATTTTTCTAAGGATTTCGTATGTGTACGGAATCATCCAAGTTTAGGTATGTTTTATACCTTAGGGCTTAGGCTACTATTTTCTCTTAAACTACAAATAATTTCCAAGCAATCTTAGCCGCTATAATTTTCCTAGTAAATTTGATATATTTACTACCATTCTGAATCTTTTCAAATTTTTCCACCCGACAGTTTAGATTTTAGACGGGGGGGGACGCTCGATTTTAATGAAAATTTTCACTTTAAAGTTGAATATTTCGCAAACAGATCACTGAATAGAAAAATTATGTTAGCAACCCCGCAATGGTTTTAAAAGACCTAGCCAACGATACCCCACACTATAGGATTAGTCGAGAAAAAAAAATCACCCCCCCTTTACGTCTATGGGAGGTACCCTAAAAAAAATATTTTTTTATTTTTTATTTTACCACTTTGTTGGCGTGACTGATATGTATATTCATGCCAAATTACAGCTTTCTAGTACTAACGATCTTTGAGCTTAGCCGCGGACAGACAGACAGACAGACAGACAGACAGACAGACGGACAGACATGGCGAAACTATAAGGGTTCCTAGTTGACTACGGAACCCTAAAAACAATGCAACAAAATTGTACATTTAATTACTATTTAAAGTTAAATAATGATTTTTTCACGGTAATAAGTTGGCAGAAATATGTTGCTTAACTTGTTTAACATAGCGATATAGCGTTACTTTCGTATCCCTTATCCCTTTTAAGTAATTAATTAATTTCCCAGCTGCCGCCCGTGACTCCATTTGCGGAGAATTCTTTAATCGTTTTTATAATTTTCTGGGATAAAATCTATACTATGTCTTTCCTACAGTTTCAAACTATCTCCATACTAATTTTAATTTACACCTGTGCAGCGGTTTCAGCGTGAAGGGGTAACACACAGATGGACAGAGTTACTTTCGCATTTATAATACCTATTTATTAGTAAGGGGTAAGGAATTAAGGATTAAGAAAGTAAGGATCTTTAAGTCATACTTTGGCTAATGCTAAGCCTGAACTCCTCAAAAAAACAAAACCCTACATGATAACAGTTACCTTCCGATTCATTTGCCTGTTGTAGGCTTGTAAGTTTTAGTTTACACACACACTAGCGGGTAGTGACGCATCGCTAAAATAAATTATTTTCTTATCATTCACCTTGTGGTTGCCTCATCCGTGTAGTGGCCACATGCATTTGCACAATGCCATTAAAGTTGTAACTTGGGACTGGTCATGAGTAGGTATAGTCATTGGTTGCTATCATACCATAAACCTAATGCTATTAAATCACAAGGAATTTTATTTTTAATGATCTAACTACTAAGAAATGATAATAATTTCTGACTAATGCAGAGTTCTATTTGTTTTGCTCACTACGTGACTCCTCGGTTTGGATTTTGCCACAATGCGAAACAATAAACGCTTATTGATGTAAATTAATCGCAGCGGATCGCAATCGCTATCGTTGGTAGGTATAACTATATCAGCTGGGCAGTTATTAAAATGTTTAACTTTATTCTAACCTAGTTTATTATTAATCCAGGGGAAAACCACATCACTAGTGTTTACAACCAGCACGCTGATAGCTGATGCCAAGTTACTATCGCGTTTTTGTACAAAATATTCTCCCTAAAGTAACCACAACAATCCTTTCATGCTACAATGCGAAAGTTGAGACCAAAGTCGATCCGAGACAAGCTCGAAAAGAAAATAAAAGCAAGTTTATCGAAGGAACGAGATCTGGACGAACAGGTTCGAGGTAATTATTTATCACTTCGATTATAGATTAAAAAAAAATGGTTCCTTACATCTTCTGGAGGGAAGTCGTAGCACTCAGCAATTTTCTGGTACAACTCTTTGACATTGGAAAATCCAGAGATAAGTCCAAGGGGGCTGCCGTGCGCTTGCTGACAGTGGAACACGAGCTGCGACTTCTGCGAGCCGTTGTTGTTGTCCACTCCGTTGGACGGCGGAGCCACCTCCTCAGCCGGCACGGGCGGCAGAGGAGGCGCCGTGTATTTCGGCGCTTTCTTCTTAAACAACGACATCGAAATATTTGTAATCCAGCACTAAGTAACGGTTGTTAAAGTTTCTTTGCCGAGAACGATAGCGGTCAGACACACATTCTACACCTCAGTTTAATCACTAGTCTCTTATCTTGCTAGAACTTTAAAATGTTGTCGCGTCATAGCAAGAGATAACGTATCGCCCAATGGCGATAATTATATTGGATAAGATTGTGTAGCTCTCGGTAGTTGGGGAAAGAGCATTGGGCGGAGCGGGGTGCAAGGCTATCGCCGCGGCGCGCGGGCCTTTACTGAGATAGGTACTCGAGTCGCGCGCCGCCCGCGCCTCGCCGCCCGCGTCACGGCACGGCCGCTGCGGCATTCCCGTTGTCGATGATTAGTTAAACTAGAACTATTTACAAACTCGTACAACTGAACCTAGTACCTGTGATGCTCAGGTTACCGTAAATGGGAGCACCGTCCATTTGACTCGATGGAATTGCTGTCCTACAAAATCATTAACTTTAGTGATGTACCGTAAAAATTTACTTTAAAATGCAGGGGCTACTTTGGAAAACAGTTTTCTGTGGCAGTGAAATAACTACCATGATAAATTACATAACTTTTTACGTGATTTGCTCAATCGAGCTATGAATATTTGCGTTTTTATAACTATTTTAAATCTATCAAATTAGCCCCAAAACTTCCTAAAGTAAGTTTACCGGTAGTTAAAAAAGAAGCCAATTTTTACCAATTTAGAAAGTAGTAGTAGTACAAAAAATAATTACGCTTACCATCCGCTAAAGAAGATTCAGAAAAGATATATCTACTCGCTTACAGTTTACAATATAGCACTCTACTCTGTTGCTATTCACTTACTTGGCGGGCACTACTGCCATGCCCCCAGTCAATAGACCACTTGTTAAAAATTGGATGCAACGGCATTTAGTGATTAAATTGCTAAACCGTCATTTTATTAAAGAAAAATATATAATAATAATAATAATAAATAATTACTAATTTATTTGTTTATTATTTCATAAAATAAGTCATAATTACATGCAATTGGCCACTGGCATTTAAGAAAGTCATTCCCTTTATGGTGAAGGTTCCATATGTTGCTAAAAAAATTCTTTAAATAGCGATTTAGCAGTGTAACAAAAGTGCACATGATTCTCATCACACAATACCGACGCATACACTAACCACATGAATAAATACGGAGCAGAAGAAAAGCTTCCGAACAATGCTCGAAATTCTTACCTATTATCATAGGGTTGTCGCTCGGTAAAAAAAAAATTAAAAATCAAAATATTTTATTCAAACAAGTACCTAAGTATCTAATATCTATATATCTACAACACTACAACAGGTAGGCATCTTTAAAAACAACCGAACACCCGAACTATGTAGCTAAACGCTAAACGGTCGCGTCGTCGCTGGCGGCACACCTGAACTTTGTCTACCTACTCACTGAGCTAGTTCAAACCGGTTTGTCTCCGAGCGGGCGCCGGTGCACGCCCCCCCCCCCCCGTCTTGTCTGTGACAGGTCACGCATACATATGTTGTGCGTGTAGTAGTATAATGCGTGCGCGACGTTGTTTGAACTTTTTATTCTGCTCCGTATTTATTCATGTGCCTAGGTATTTCGTATTTGTAATTTTGGAACACTGTTATTCTGTACTATAGGCAAACCCGACCCTCTGTACCTCTACCACGAGTTACACTAGTGTACAGTGACCGTACTCGCTAGCGACGGCGTAAATGATTTGTATGGAGAATTGTGTACAGCGCCTCTAGCGGTCACTTACGGAAGTACAATTCTCCATACAAATCATTTACGCCGTCGCTAGCGAGTACGGTCACTGTAAACTAGTGTAACTCATGGTAGAGGTACAGTACTTTTTCTCAGTAAACCATCAATACTCATTAAGGAAGACACAGACAGATTTATTGTGAAAAAGTTGTACTGAGTCTGTCTTTACTGTGGCTTTCAACATTGAGTAAATACTCCATATATTGTAGATAACAATACAGTCTCTGAAAAAGTGTTTGTACCCTTCGATAGTCTCCATTGCTTAAAAATATCATCATCATTCAGCCGAAAGACGTCCACTGCTGAACATAGGCCTCCCCCAAGGCTCGCCAAACAGATCGGCCCTGCGCCATCCGCATCCAACGCACGAGACTTTCGCACTCATATCATATTTAAGTAAGTACTTAGAACTAATTCTTATAATTTCCGAATTGCCTTTGATGGGAGATTCTTCAAGGTCGTGATTTTTGTTTTATTCCTCTGTCGTATTTTTTTTTTACTTAGTACAGAAAAAATCATGCTCCCATGAAAATAGATTTGTTCAGTAACATAAATTTATGGTACTGAACAAATATATTTTCATGGGAGCATGTTTTTTTCTGTACTAAGTAAAAAAAAATACGACAGAGGAATAAAACAAAAATCACGACCTTGAAGAATCACCCTGATCATGTATCAAACTTTAAACATGAAACTACCGTGAGACTCACTCATAGTGAAAATAACCGAGTCACTCACGTCTTAAAACGATTTTTTTTTAAATGTATGTGCGCGTTTGGCACTCTGTAGCTAACGAAACGAAGAAAATAGAGTCGTTTTCAAAAAATTTGTACACAATTAAGGGATTAATTAAAAACAAAATTTAATTAATTATTTTTGTGTAACGGAGTTACCCATATACTTTGTACGACTAACTTTCGTTACACAAAAATAGCCATCGTGATTTTTGTTTTGATTAAGCCCTTGACTATGTACAATTTTTTTGAAAACGATCCAATAATTAAAATTTGATCCTGCTATTTTTTTAAAGATGCGTTCCGATACTGCACCCAATGTATTTATCTTATCACGATGTTCAAGATTGTTATAATTATTAATAATTATTTAGAGACATGTTAAACTTTGTATTTTTTCTACAACATTTTTACTATTTAATTATATAAAGTATAATCCAATTATTAAAAAAATACAAGAATTAAATTAAAAACTTTAACAGACTATTTACAATTTCAAAGTTAAATACTTATATGTGTATCCGACCGTTTAATCGTTGTTTATTTTTTAATAAAAAAATAAAAAAAATGATTATTTTTTAGGCCTACTAGGTATTTTATATAGAATTTGAAAATCGAACTTTGAATCTATTTGATCTTATCTCTCACTCTTATCGTATCGAAATGAAAGTGACAGATCAATCTGAAGTTCAAATCTTCCGAATTCAGTGAATAGACCCATCAGTATGTATATTGTATGGTACCGCTGACCTCGTACTATTTGATTTTTGAACTTCGTATCTTTGTGTAATAGTTCCATTGCCACTAAAATTAAACAGAAACAGACGAACTGCAACGTAACTGCCGACTGCCCAACATTTCAGTCCCAGCTAGAGTGCAGTTTCAGACTGCAATGCAAAATGAGCAGTGCACAAGTCCGTTGCAGTCAGTCGGCCCCAAATGGTGCAAAAAAACTTTTTTATAATGAGGAAATTTTGGTGTTTTTCGCGGTATCCACTAGGATCACCTAATTCGATACAATAGTTGTACCTGTACCTCTACCATGAGTTTACACTAGTTTACGTGACCGTACTCGCTAGCGACGGCGTAAATTATTTGCATGGAGAATTGTACAGCGCCTCTAGCGGTCACTTACGGAAGTACAATTCTCCATACAAATCATTTACGCCGTCGCTAGAGAGTACGGTCACTGTGAACTAATGTAAACTCATGGTAGTGGTACTGGGGGATCGATGGTGTTTTCTTACTCAGAATAACGAGCACTATTCATTTTCATAAAGAAAAAAAAAAGTGTAATTTTTGAGTCAGTTTCTTAACTTTTTTTATATAGTTTGTATGGTTTGTTACGAAACGGACACGAAAAATTTCATGGAAAATAAGCGACACTTTTTATCATCGAAATCAACAGCACTCTTGATTCTGAAGAATACACCAAAATTTCCTCATTTAAAAAAAAAGTTTTCTACGCCATTTAAAGTCAAAATGCCCCAGCACTATACCAACTTCGAATTCTGTAGTAGCCCCCTGGGGAATATTGACTCTTTTGTGATAGTGGTTCTATTATAGAAATCAAACAGCACATTGACTTTTTGTTTTATTAGGAGTTTAGCAGTAAATCTACGAAGAGGCTACAGCTTTCTTGGGAGTAGGCTGGCCCTCCTTGAAGCCGTTGCGGAAACGCCTCCTGACGATCTTGAGGTGGCGCATGCGGCCGGTGCCAGTGGTCTTCCTGCGCTTGGCCTTCACCGACCAGTGGTCTGCAAATGCAAAATATCTTTTGTCAATAATCTTATTCATTTGGGGCGAATTGCGGTAACCACCATACTTCGCAGGCAGAGATTGGCAGCCGCCATAGTTCGGATCGGCCGCGGTTTTTGTAGTTCGATTATTAAATCTAGATGGCGCTGAAATATAGCCAGAGGCTTTGAAGGCAAAACAATAAGACTACAGATATTTCATATTACTGCAAATGTATTATTATGCAATATTTTCGAAAAATAATACATTTGTAGTATGAAACATCTGTAGTTCTTATTGTTTTGCTTTTAAAGCCTCTGGCTTTCAGTGTCATCTAGATTTAATAATCAAACTATTTTTCTGTGGACGATCTGTACTATGGCGATTGCAAATCCAGTCTATATCATCCTTGGTTTTGTTTGTTAATAGCATATATAAGATTCTCAAAACTCAGACCAAATAAAAAGTATACAGCAAATTCTGCAAATGTATAGTGTCTTGTGTCAGTGTGCATAGTCCAAACTAGTTTGTTTACATGGGCACCAGGAGAAAAGATAAGCATAAAAAAGTAGAAAACATGACTATGATAGAGAATAAAACCTATATGTATGAGGATGCAAGCACCATCCTAGAACCGATTCTTACTGTATGGGAAGAACTGGTTTTTTCATTTCCATCCATACAAGAAGAACCGGTTCTCAATGCCCTAAATACACCCCCTTATAAATTCTTCAAGCACCAACAGGTGCAAACATGCTTGCATAACTTAACTGCATATAAGTTTTATTAGGTCTGAACCTCAAAATAACATTAAACATAGATTAATAAATTAGGTTTAACCCTTAATAACGCCCCATTCATCGGAGCATACTAACACAGAATCAAAAGCAGCTATTGAATGCAAGCCTGATAAAGTATATATTTAAAACTAGTATTACTTTCAATAATTACAATGGATATTGTGACGTATTTTAAAGCAATAAGGTTGAATTTCCAAAGCAATGCATGTGGTCAGTAAATCTACCTTTTTAATGGTTCATCAATCACCATTCTTTTCCTAAAGATATTCTGATCTTTCAGCTGTTAGAAAACTATAAACAAATGATCAACAGAAACCATTTGAATGGATATTTTCAATTGCTTTACCTACATTATACAAGGAAATATTCTTATGGAAAGGAATCTTCCTCAATCAGTGTAGGACATTTGATATTGCAAAGAATAAAAATAATGACCATGACTGTAATATATGATCTAAGCCAATATAAACCTTTAAAAAGGTAGCAGATAATTTACCAACCACATGCATTGCTTTGGAAATTCAACCTTATTACTTTTATAATACATCACAATATCTATTGCAATTATTGAAAATTTGACTAGCTTTAAAAATATACTTTATGAGGTATGCATTCAATAGCTGCTTTTGATTCTGTGGTAATAGGGCCTTATTAAGGGTTAACAGTAGAAGATCTTTGACTACATCCATACTAATCCAAACTAATATTATGAATGTGAAAGTTTCTGTCTATTACCTCTTCATCATGCTCAAACCATGCAACCAGATAAGATGAAATATGGTATGGTGATAGTTTGAAACCCTGAGAAGGACATAGGGTGGGATAGTGATAAAGAAATTTTTCGCAGACAGGGTTGCAAGCAACAGCAGTACATTATTATGTTTATGTATGTTTGTGTCTGGGTCAATTTTTCACACAATATTAGATGCTAAGATAAAGTTATGTGCACCAATTAAAGATTTTCTTAACCAGATAGCAGTGGCTAAAAACCCAACTACAAAGGTTGAGGTCCCTGGGTCGATCTCCAGTTGAAGGGAGCAGATATTATGTATGAAAAAATGTCTGCTCTTGAGTCTTTGGTGTTTAACATGTATCTATCTATTTAGGTATGTTGGTCAGTCGTCTACTACCCCCAACACGAGCTTTGCTTACTTTGGTACTATGTGAATAGGTGTAAATTGTTTATAATATATATGCTAGCTTTTGCCCACAACTCCATCTGCAATGAATTTGTTTATTGCTACCCGCGAGAACTATGTAATTTTTTGGGAGAAAAACTATCCTAAATTGGTTCAGCGGTTTAATAATTCAAAAAACATTTAATATTAAAACAATTAACAAATTAGTTTCAGTAAAGGTCCATTCTCAGTATCATTAATTTACTTAATTCAGTTTAGATTTAGATACTAACTACATAAAATCATATCACCTGTCTTGATCAGACTGATTAGTGTTAGCAGACAGTAAGTTAGACATTAAAAGACAGTCAAATTACCAAACACTTGCAAACTTAAAGGTTAATTTAGCAATGATGTCTGCCAAATTACTTGACATTAAATTAAATGACAAAGATATCAAACTAATATTAAAAGAAATCAACACAATATCATGATCATATTATTAAATTCCTTGACTCATTCATTCATCGATAATCACCCTTAGAATCACACGAGTTAGTACATTATTAGGAAAAGCACGAATACTTACAAGATCGGAGCTTAGCCGCGGGATAACCACACTGTGAGCATTTTGACTTCTGGATGTGGTACGAAGATCTCCCACACCTCCGGCAGAGAGTGTGGGTCTTATTCCGGCGCTTTCCGAAACTTGACGTACCTTTCGTCTGAAATAAACATTTAAGGTTAGAGGTAAACACTGACACTTATCTAAGAACTATTAAATATTTTGGTTTTTGATATATGGAAGACGTCAATAAACACCACAATTTGAACATAATATTCATACAAAACTATGATTATAATGGATTAAAAATTAAACAGAATAGAATACAGTACCATCTTGCCGACTTTGACAAGAAAAAGAGTCCAAACTTAAACGTCAAAATTGATTGTCAAAAAAAAAAACGGGGCAGGCCAGTGTTGCTAGTGAACAAAATAATCTTTTAATAAAAGGTGCGTTCAGACAGCTAACAAAGGTTTCATAAGCCTTCGTTGGTCCTATTTGGACGGCTTAGCAAACACCAACGAACGTTCATTAGAATTTTGCTGCCAATCCGCAAAACTGTCATGGGTTGACGATCTAATTTTATTTAATCTTTCAAAATCAAAACGGAGGTATTTACTACCTGCATGGAATAAATTCCTTTACTTTACACTAAAACAAAAATTGTGTCTGTCATTGTCACATAAGCTGTCAATCAAGAATCAAAACAACAGACGACGTCCAAAATTCCAAATATTTATCCCTCGTTGTTCAGCTTGTTGATGTACTCTTGCCAATTAAAACAATTGATTAATTATTAGGTGAACATAAAAGTCAGGTGCTAGTACAAAGCACATTATTATATAAGATCTAGTACTGGTTCAATGGAGGTCCTTGAATCCGAATGTATAAAAAGTGAGCCTGTCTGGGAGAACTTGTCCGAACATACGTCGTCTGAAGATCTGTATGTGGATCACAAAGTGAAAAATGAACTGGTTATAGGGCCAGAGTTGCTACAGCAAGTACACCAGTCGGTCCCTCATACCATTGAAGGTAAGTTTAGTTTATCTGTTGCTCATTCACACTATTGTAAAAGATTTTAAGGTTATTTTTTTTCAACAACTACTGCATTAGCGCTACATATGCTTCGGCATATTCACGATTAGCTCAACACCTTCAGAATTGGACTTATAATGCATTTGCCAGCTTTGTACAACATTGTTAAAATACTTTTTATTTTAATGTTACTTGCTTATTTGTTAGGCTGGAGCTGCTATACTGCTGATTCATTTAAAAGGTTGTAATAGAGGTTTTTTCAACTGTCATTTTAATTAAAAATAATCATTTTAGTTGCAGTGAAGATAGAACATGGAGAGACTTGCAAAGAGGAGCTAATAAACTGCCATGAAAAATCAGACGCTGTTGTCATAACAGCATTTACTACTGGTAATTACATAAAGACCACAGGAAAAAACACCGATAAACAGTACTTGAGCCAGAAGGATTTGTTTAAAATTCAAAACTGTTGTTAAGATCAAACGCATGATTTTGCATAAGGAACAGTACACTTGCAATACTTGTGGGAAAACTTTCTCTCGTAGGTCAAGTCGTACGTATCATATGCGCAGTCATATGAAAAAGAAAACTCTCACATCAAAATCTAATGCAAGCACCAAAAATACCATGAAAGGAGCAAAGGTTCATGTTAATGATACCGGCTTAAAAAACCATGATGTAGAAAAACCTCACAAGTGCGAAGTTTGTGAGAAACAGTTCAAATTTAAAAAACAATTGGTAAACCATGAAAGAATTCATACAGGAGAAAAACCATATTCTTGTAAAATTTGCAGCAAAGGGTTTTCAGAACTAAGTAATTTAAGAAAGCATGAGCGGTTGCATACTGGGGAAAGACCCTTTTCCTGTATAATATGCAAGAGGCAGTTTGCATTCAAGTGTAATTTAATGGATCACATACGAATACACACTAAGGAGAGACCTTTCTCATGCAATTTATGTTGTAATCAGTTTCGAGAACTAACTACATTGATTAGGCATAAACTATCACACACAAAGAAATTCACATGTGATATTTGTAATCGCCAGTTTGCACGAAAGTATCGTTTAGTTGGTCATATCCACACCCATGCCACGAAGAAACCCTATGCATGTGAAATCTGTAGCAAACAGTTTGATAACAAATGCAATTTAAGAGCACACAAAAAACAACACAAAGAACATTATTTGTGTGAAATATGTGATAAACAGTTTTCTCAACTCTTTGCTTTAAAAAAACATTTGCTTAGTCACATGGCTGGTCCGGCTCTAGGGTAAAGCAAGTAGAACTACCATCCTAGCCACCATATCCCTAGGGGTGTCTACATGAGGTGCACAGAAAATATACCTATTGAGATTGGTAATTGGCTTAAGCCTACTTACAGGTTAACACTGAGGTACTATACTGGACAATACACAGGAAATGTGATGTATTGTTCTGCCTGGGTTCAAAGATTAAGTTAGTTATGATGATTGCCAGATTTTCCAGTTTTAATGATTTAGAAAATCATTTATTTTCAATAAATATTTCAGATTTTGTATTACAAGTGCTTTTATATCTCTTAGAAGCCCTGTAAAAACACTATGCTGTACATGCATTAAATATCGAAATAATAAATAAAACAGTACTTCTATACCTGTATGACTGAAACAGGTAAACATTGTGTTTGTATGTGCCTACATACATTTTTTTTTATGCAATATAGGCTTGCGTTTGCCCACAATCACACCTGATGGAAGAAGATGAGGCCTACGACGGAGCACACTTGCATAGTAAATGCTTGTTCAGGGTACGTATCATCTACACTTCTACATCTACACTAATATTATAAAGAGGAAAGATTTGTACCTATGTTTGTATGTTTGTAATGAATAGGCTCAAAAAGTACTGGGCCGATTTAAAAAATTCTTTCACCAATAGAATGCTACATTCTTCCAATTTGACATAGGCTACATTTCATTTTGAAAAAATTAGGGATCCTTGGTAAAATTTGAACAATGTAACCGAAGGTGTAGAAAAATGAGTCTTAAAATGTCTTTCGTCGAATGCGCTGCCGAAACTATTAGCGATAGAACAAAATAATGTACAACAATATTGAAGAACATCATAATGTCTACAAAAAACTCCGCGGTAGCATATGTCCAACTATTGTAGTTATGTCACTACAACAACTTTTTTCATTTTAAACATTAATGAAAATGCTAACCAAATTCAAACCATGCTATTTATGTGTTTATATTAATCCTTATCCAAATAAATTATTTTATGGTAAAGACCATTTAACTACCTATAAAATAGTTTTTAAATTATTTAAATTGGACTTTCCATTCAAAAGATATTACGAATTAAAAAATTCAAACAGTAAACAAAACCGCCATAGCGCCGTGGCCGTTGTTTGCGATGCAGTCTGAAAAGCGCGCCGGGCATCGCGGCGGGCGGGGTGGAGGGGGCACTGAAATACAGGAGTGGGGCGTGCACGTCTGTAATAATTAATAAATAATAAATAATAATTTTTTAATAAACAAAAATATTTGTGAAAAAAAGTGTTTCATATCCAAATTTCCAAAAATAAATAATTGTCTACCCCGTGCGAAGCCGGGACGGGCTGCTAGTAATGTATAAAATCAAAATCTATAAGTTTAAAATATATAAAATCGAAAAATATAATGGTTAAAATAAATAACAATCAGAATTCATAAAGTACGTTTTTCATAATGGTCGAAATACATAC
Organism: Archips crataeganus; assembly: GCA_947859365.1. Taxonomy (NCBI): domain Eukaryota; kingdom Metazoa; phylum Arthropoda; class Insecta; order Lepidoptera; family Tortricidae; genus Archips; species Archips crataeganus. Next base: position 13,534,466 of record OX402049.1, on the reverse strand, counting down.
AATTATAATGACTAAGTTCACAATGTATATGTTCAGAATATATACAATTAGAATATATAATATTTGAAAAAATAACAATTAAAATCCCTAAAGAACGTTTTCCATAATGGTCGAAATCCATACGGTCAAAATACATACAATCAAGATGTCTATAATACGATTGCTTTAAACAATAAGAATTTAGTCAAATGAATTGTTACCATTACACTACTATTAACCATTACACTACTATTAACCACACACTACTATTAACCATTAGAGTACTTATCTACATAATTTGAAATGAAACAAATATTGCTTATTTTCGGCGAGCGAGCGAAGCGAGCGAGCTAGACGGTTCGGGGCGGAAGCGGCTCGGAATGGTCAGGTTCAAAGGCTAATGCGGGAGCGTAGCGGAGCGAAGCTCCCGCATTAGCCTTTGGTGTTAGTTATTTTTTTATTACCACATAGAAAATCTAGTTTGTTTAATATAATTTGGTATATCATTTACATTTATATTTAATAATGTTAAAAACAATAATACCCAATGAAAATAATCATTTAATGTGCTGTTACAAAAAAAAACATAATAACGCATATATGAGTTCCCGGCAGTGAATGCGTCATATTATGTTACAAACTTTTATTTTGTGAAAGCGTAAAGTTCATGTATAGCAGATTATGTAATGTTAGCCTTTTTAGGGTTCCGTACCCAAAGGGACCCTTTTATTGAGGCTTTGCTGTCCGTCCGTCCATCTGTCACCAGGCTGTAATCTCATGAACGGTGATAGCTAGACGGTTGAAATGTATTGGTATGTATTGTATATGGTATGTATTGGTTGTTGATGATGTATTTCGGATGCCGCTATAACCGCAAACACTAAAATCCAGAATAAAATAAATATCTGAGGGGGCTCCCATATAGAAAACGCGACTTTTTTTGCTCGATATTTAACGGCAACAGGTAAACGCTTGAAATATTCACAGAATATTTAGTTCTATATTCACTTTAAAAATAAATAATTAATTTAAAATAAATCAAATAATTAAGGGGGCTCCCATACATGTTGATTTTTTTGCCGTTTTTATAGATAATGGTACGGAACCCTTCGTCCGCGAGTCCGACTCGCACTTTGCCGGTTTTTTATTTTTGACGACAAATAAACTGGCCAAAGGAGCAGAGGCAGACCCAAGAGATGGCGGGACGACCTGAGCGCTTTTCAGCTCGATTGGCAGGTGCATGCCCAGGATAGGGAAGAATGGCGGAGGAAAGGGGAGGCCTTTGCCCAGCAGTGGGACATATTTGGGTATGCGCGCACGAGCAACTTTTGTCTCTGCAACTATTTTATCAAGTCTATGGGTTAGTATGGAAGGAAGTGCGCCACGTAGCGCCGCGACTCCCGGGATACAAATACACATAACATAATACAAAAAAAATCGCCTAGTTGCTCGTGCGCACATACCCTTATAGGCTATATAAAAAAAAATAGTATAATTGAATATTGATTAAAAGTTGATTAACATAATCCAACTTTTAGAACTCCACTATTGTTGTATGGACTTAATTCTTTATGCCTATTCCTGAAGAAATAAATTTAAAAAAGAAAGACCATTCAGTCAATTGTAAAGCTTCCACACACCGAAGCATAATACTGATTATACAACGCGCTGAGCACGGTCCAGCGTCGCGCGCACCGCTCACCAAAGAGTATTGTAATATTATATGAACAAGAGTGGCAACTCTATGGTCAAATATGCATGTATGGAAGGTGCTGCTGCCCTACGCCCTGATGAAGAACTAATGTGACGTATCTATAGATGTATACCTATCTATATGTGTATGTTGGTAGTGATGTACAGCTATAATTACGCGTAATTTTAATTGATAGGCTAATTGCCACTATTCGTATTTTAGCCGTCTAATTCAAATCAGCATATACGAAGTATAAGCGGCTAAACCCGATTTGCACTATACGGCTAAAATACGAACATTGGCAAGTGGCCTATCAATTAAAGTCCTTGACCGTACAATTTGGTACGCCATGGCCATGGCCGATGAATGACAACTGACAAGTTTGACAAGTCAACCAAGATGGCCGCTAATTTAGTTCTCCACCAAACAACCAGAGATCGCTGTAGTCGCATGAAAAGTGTGATATATGTAAGTGTGCCCCCCCTGCCGCTCACCTCGTGCTACGGTCTGGCTGGGGAGTGGAAGGCTTTACCGTATATCTTTTTTGAAATTACACATTTTTACTGCTGGCAATTCTAAAACTGACAGCGATTGAAGTGAAGTTATCAGCAAATCCATGGCAAATCCAATCTTTGAGTTGAGTTAAGTGAGAGCAAGTAAGTAATTTAATTTAGGTACTAAAAAAAAAGTGAATTGAATTGATTGAACTGAATGAAACGCATATTAAGTAATGTGATTTATTTAGATATTTACTGCGTTACTTTACTTTTCTTCGGATTGAAATTATTACGAAAGGTATGTATACAAAATGTTAATCTAGTTAAAAGAGTTAAAAGTTATCTACGCCAAGAATATTACAGAAAATAATTATGAGGTGCTTTGTTTATCCAGAATTTAGTCTAAGCACCATGTCTGGAAGTTGTATGTAATGTAATATCTTTTATATAGACGCAAGTTGTTATTATAATCAGGGTGAACCTGAATAAAATGAGCAATTGTTAATATTTTAGATATCAGTTAAAAATGGAGCTACTCGATGCGATGAAGAATTTAACTGTTCAACATCCAGACAGTAAAAACTTGCTTTTTAAGAGCATTGCTGCAGACATTGACGATGTCCCTACTGAAGTAGTTCTCGCTGAATACACTGACAAAATTTTAATCATTATTTCACAATACCAAAAAATTGGTAGCATGTTGACCGTTCAAAGAGACGAGGTGCATAATTCTCTTGGCACTAGTGACATTTATACTACAAAAGTAATTTTTGGTGCTACAGGAGAGGAGCACCAAGTAGCAGCAAGGTACTTGGCTGAAGCTATCAAAATAACGAAACCCCTGAACATCTTCATTAACCTCAAATCATATGATATTGAGACTGTAAAGGCCTGCATAGACATAATTCAAGATCTTAAGAAAGGAGAAAGCAATTAAAATGTCTGTAACAACTATCAATCAATTTAAAACTGTCAACAAGTACTATGGCCAGCTGGTTCTTGGCCCACCAGGAGCTGGAAAGACAACATATTGCTTGCACATGTCTCAATTACTGCGAAAACTGGGAAGAAAAGTGACTATTGTTAACTTGGATCCTGCAAATGAATTGATGTCTTATAATCCCGATATTGACATAAGAAAACTGATTGTCCTTGAAGAAGTCATGGATCAGTACAATTTGGGGCCAAATGGAGCATTACTATATTGTATGGAATTCTTGGAGAAAAATATAGATTGGCTTCTTAGTCAAATTCAAGGAGATAACTCTACTAACTTTATATTTGATATGCCTGGCCAGGTAGAACTGTACTGCCACCATGAAAGTTTGGCAAATATTTTTTCAAAGTTGTCTTCACAAACTAATTTGCAGTTGTGTGTTGTTCACCTGGTTGATTCTCATCATTGCTCTGATGCTGGGAAATTTATTGCAGCATTAATGTTATCATTGAGCGCTATGTTAAAGATAGGATTGCCTCACATCAATTTACTAACAAAAATAGACCTTTTAAAAAAGCACATGGACAAGTTACAATTTGGTATTGACTTTTACACTGATGTGCTAGATTTGAACTACTTAATAGATTCATTAGACAGTGATGCATTCACTAACAAGTATAAAAAGTTGAACAGTGCATTAGTTTCTATTATAGAAGATTATAGTTTGGTGTCATTTCATCTTGTGGATATGTTACGGGAAGACAGTCTCATCAAGGTTAAGAACTTGGTGGACAAAGCCAATGGCCATGTTTTTGAAGCTGAAGAAGGAAGGCACATAAATAGCATGTTAGCATGTGCTATGGGGGTTGGCGAGACAGCAGACTTACAAGATTATTGAATAAAAATTATATTTCTAAAAAAGTGTTTTAGTTTGAGACATGTATAGTTGAGGAAACTGAATTGCGTACCAGAATGGAACCCTTTTTGTTGCAAATGTTATGTTCATATTCCATACATCTGCCAAAGAAATCACCAGAAAATTGACTGTGAAAAGGTTCCACCCTGGTACGCGATTCAGTTTCCTTGACTGTAGGTAGATACCAAAATTGATCAATATTGGCATGATTTCACAGTGGGGTTTGTGGAATTTGCATTCATAATGATAATGTCCTTATTTTTGATTTGGTTGGGTAGAACTATACCTTGCCTGCGCGTTGCACAACTAGTTTACTTGTGTGCGTGCAACGTATAGACGCGGCAAGACTTAGTTTTACCGGGAAATTTGCCACTCGCAGAACTAACTTGGGTATATTTTATATTTGGTCTGATGCAATTTGTTGGGAACAAACAATAAACTTCAGTAGGTACAAATCCTGGGATAAGACGTGTTTCTGGCACCAGCAGTATTGTTGAATAAAGAATCGATTGATACCTCATTTAATAAAATCGGATCTCAACGCTACGGTGGAACATCCGTACATACAAACATAGACTGTTGAAATCATTAAACTTCCTTTTGGCTTTGCCATAAGTCATGTAAAAATGGGAATAGAATTGTCATTGGCTTCACAAATTTGGGTGCATAATGAATAATAATGATTATCCAATGTGCTTGCTACTTTCAGATGACGTCCAAAAATAAACAAGAAATATTTGATAAGCTGTCGAATATTGAACTAGAATTAGACAGATTGTTGGTGGATAGTGAAAAATCCATCAAAGTTCACCTCCTACACGAATACAACAACATAAAAGATGCCACACAAATAGTTATAAATTATGTAGCTAACGTCGAAGGAACCACTGTTACTGAAATACACAAACGGCTAAATCTTTGTGAATAAATAAAACCAGTTGATAATGATGGAACGTTTTATTTGAAGACAAATACAACTGTTTGTTTACAATTTAAATTCTTCCAATATTTTTTGTGTTCAAACTAAAATAGTAATGAACGTTTTATAAACAATTCTCATTGTTAGGTTACATTCTAAAGTTATAAGTGTTTTCAAAAAGCCACAGTTCCACTTTGCTACAGTTCAGTTACGAAAATGTTATGTATTACCACAAGTATTCTAATATATTTGATTACAATTATGTTGACAATATTAAGTGACTATCGTCTGCAAACAAGTTTATAATGTAGTAAATGTATTAATATTGTTGGATAATCTAAAACTATAGTGAATAATGGTTTTAAAAGAGAAAAATAAAGTCTACTTCTTTGAACCATCACTAATGAACTATTACACTTTAAAATATGTATGTGACAAAGAATATTTCATTAAAGAGCACAAATACGATCGAATAACGTAAAGGCAAGGACAATACCAATCTGCTGTCAGGCAGCAGGCAGTACGTGAACGTTAGCCCTCATTGCCTTTTGGTTATAGAACCGTTCATTGTTATTTTATCTTCTATAACATGCTTTATGTTGTTACACATAATTCTTAAGGAAAACAAATTACATTGAAGTTAAAAGTTCTAACGCTACACATTCGTGTTTTAATAAGCAAGCAATAATATATGTTTAAATATATAGTATAAAGAATCGCGCGTGGCGATAGCTAGCGAGAGCTTAGCATGCGAGGGCCGCGGCGGCTGCGGCGCCGCCGGGCGCGCGACGAACATCGCGCCCTCGGTACGAAGTCAGATGCATTATTGTTACATTACTTTGTTTGGCAATTACTTGGAACAGCGCAGTGGCTACTATATAAGTGAGTTCTGCACTCTAGTTCTGTTCATGTTTTAATTGATAAAATCAATTATATATGTATTTTTGCAACATATTTTGTCTTCTGGCCAGGGTTTAAGCGTTCCAAAAATTGTAAAGTCTTCATTTGGTTCCATTCTGGACTGGCGCGAACTGTCTGTCTTAATTGTATGTTGATGAGTAGACTCGAAATGGAATGTAACTGTATTGAATATGTCGCGACAGTTTACCACCAACCGATTATCTTAGCAAGACTTTGTCTCAAATATCCTCGTTAGTCATTCCAGCTACATTTAAGTATAACATTATAACAAATTTACAAAAATACATATAAAGTGAAGAACATTCGCAATATTGAGCTTCCAAAAATGCGTATAAATATATCACTAACAATCTAAAATTTCCTATTGAAATAATACCCTATAGGATGAGGACATGTCAATATGCAAATGTTCATTCAGTTTCATTTAAAGGTCTATTATAAGACTTAAATCTATGACTTTCAGACTCGTTTCAGGCAGTCCCACGGATCCTAAAGCACCAACCATCATTCAATAAATGCAATTTTTATACTAATTTATCAATTTTACTATTATTGTGGTATTACCATTCTTCATCACATTATATGTGAGCAGACTTGCAATACAACATAATAGTGAACAACACTGCATATTCATCATCATAACACTCAACCACCCAATAATGCCTAAAAAGCGTATTATGAAATACCAAAAACAAGTCTGAAAAATGCTGGTTTAGTCCATGCGATCAAATAGAGCAATGAGCGTGATATATCCCTAGATAAACAGGAATCAGGTATTTATTAGTTTTGATGAATATCTTTTAGAGCTCTTAGGTCATCCCAACGTGGCAGAGATTATGAAAGTCTTAAACGCCCTGGGTGGCCACACGGATAGAATAGACTAAACCAAGCTAAAAATAAAAATAATAATTTGGTAAATTGTAAATATTACTATATGTAAATAAATAATGCTGACTCAGTACTTTATATGCTTAAAATCAAAACATATTATTTACTAAGTCATCTCACTTTGAATCAAACGTGACTTAACAATCAACATGTTAATTTATTAATATATATTTCTAATTATCACTTGTCAGATAACGGGTGCTTTCGAGGTTTGTTTAGCTCGCAGATATTTTAGATCTGCCGCGAGCAACAACACCTACTCCCTTTGGGCACTTTGTTATTTGCTGTGTCTGCTTCGAGCACGCGTACATTATAACGATTATTTATTGCAGTAGCACATCACGAAGTATCCAAAGAGGCAATCTTTGTCTTATTAGGGTTTAATGGGGCATTTTCTGCTCCAATTGTCTCTTGTTATTAATATTATAATTAATTGTACACGTTAAGTGACAATCAACGTAATATAAAATCAGTCTCTTATTGGGAAGTCTTTTAGATCTTCAGGCACGTATACAATACGACGGGCGGCCGGCTCCCGCAACAGCATAGCAAACAACAACATCTTTAAATAAAATAGACATTGTTGTTTATCTGCTTCACAAATATTATGCAACCTCACAAATTACGTGCTACATTAGAACAAAGATATTTAGACGTCAATAGTTATTTTTCCCAAACAATTTTCTGTTGTTACTTCATTACTGATAGATAATAATTATAAGTAACATGAGTAAGTATACACCAACATGTGTTTTTCTTTAAAGTGTTATTGAGAAAATTGTGTATACTACTACAAACAAGTGTATACGAATAATGTTATTGAAAAGCTTTCCCCCACAAAAATAAATGAAAACAATACGATAGAAGCATTACAACTAAAACAACAATGAAAATGCGGCCTGCGGGACCGGTTACAGCATCTGATCCATTATTTTAACCCCTCTAGATGATGACAATAAGAAAAGCACAACAGGCCATTAGAAAACAACTACGTCAAGTATAAATAGCTAACAAAATAAAAATGTCTTTACCTCCGGTATCATTTGCTCGCTTGGTAGATGAAAATAATACCAACTTTTTCAATAAATATTAATTAGAAACTGGTGCGTCACCTTGACCAATATGTTCTTTGTCCGAATTATGGCCATGCTCCGTCATCTAAAATATATTAGAGACTGAGTAAAATATAATTACATGTGATTAAGAAGAAAGGTATATATATAGGGAAAGCTTTGATGAAAGTCCTGTTTTATTTAGTGGGTGTTGATTGTAATTACTCATTCAGCGGTCACCTTATTCTTGTCAAGTGGTCCATTAGCTTCCAATGTCTGGGTTACATCAGTCTTCGGGTTGGAAGTCTTCTTTTTACCTTTTCCAACATTTTTCTTGGCATTTTTAGCAGTCTTCGTCCGCAATGGTTGGGCTCCTGTAACATCATAAACTACTTGAAATCTATTTTCTAGTCTAAAACAGAAGGGATCAAAGATTGTGATGTTAAAAATGTGTGAAGTAACATTTTTTATAATATTAGATATGCAAACCTTCAATATCGTTGTCGGCGGCTGAATCGTCGCCCCTAGGGCTTCCTTCTTCTGCCTGCGACACCACGTCCTCAGGTCGCACCGTTTTACTGCAACATCGAATTCGTTATCACTATCTAACTCATACCATATTAAATTTACAGTGACTTCGGAAGCGAGTTGTTTCTGTTTTCTAATTGAATCAATCAAGAAACAATTTGCAGAAAAGCATTTTTTGCAACTACGCATTTTAATTTAAACAAATTGTCACTTTCGTGTTTGTGACTACGAGACCTGATAGGGGCTCGAATATTAAATAAATAAATTAAGTAAGTCATTTTGTCAAAAAACAGTATTCGATCATGATGTACTAGGTCTCCAATGGGGGTTGGGAGCCCTCTATATCCATGGGATGGGACCAAGCACGCTCGTCCAATGCACGGGCGCTTGCTATCGCTTTCACTGTTTCTTTCTGCCTGTTCAATGCGATAGCAAGCGGTCGCACGTTAGGCGGCGATATTGAAGATTGCGCAATGATTGACTGAAAGTTTGAAGGAGTTTAATTTTAATTGCGCCATATTTTTCCATTGCATCGTGTAGGGTCAGTATTGTGCAATATTTTAGTATCCGACTGAACACGAAAACATTGTGCAGTTCGTATTATTGAGCAATATAATTGCTCGTTTGGATTCAGAGCGCCTTTCAATCTTATTGTACAATAAAAAGTATTGTACAATGTTATTGTAGGTCTAGGGGCCGCCTTAGACAATATGGCCTCAAAAAGCCTTTATGTAGATCCGCCCCTGATCCCTATTGTTTTTTTCTGCAGTGGCTTTAGGCTGCGTTTCCACCAGAGATGTGCGAGGATGCGTTGCGAGCGATGTGTCTGTCATGAACCAGTAGAAACACTTCATTCACTTAGGACCTTTTAAATGAAGTGTTTCTATTGGTTCATGACAAACACATCCCTCGCAACGCGTCCTCGCACAGCTCCGGTGGATACGCAGCCTTAAGGGCCTGTTTAACCTTTTGAGCGCCAATCACGGATATAATATACCCGCGCCATACGTTCAACGCCAACGACGGCTATACGAGTCATGGTGAGCAGAGCGATATCTTGTAGGTAACGCCACGAGAGTTGAAGCGAATGATTACACACAGCTACATAAAGTACTGATTGCAAAAAAGATAGTGAATGAAAATGTGAGTTATATGATCTTAGGATGAAATACTTACGCAATAGGTACTGTGCATATAATAATTTTTCTTTTTTTCATATAACCTATTTTGAAATAAAAAAATTTGAATCTCATAAGAAATACCTACGGAGCCCAGACTTGGTCTTTAACCGAGGCCCAGAAGTCCAAGCTCAAAATTTGCCAGCGAGCCATGGAGCGCAGCATTCTAGGTGTTCGGAGAACTGATAGAATCAGAAACACCAACCTGCGCTCCAGAACTCAGATTGTCGATGTGGGGACAAAGACCGCCAAACTCAAGTGGGACTGGGCGGGACATGTCTGCCGAATGCATCCGGATCGCTGGGCAAAAATCGTCACCGATTGGGTTCCAAGCGACGGGTACCGGAGCAGGGGCAGACCAAAACGGAGATGGCGGGATGACTTGGACAGTTTTGATCCATTTTGGCGAGATTTTGCGAGGGAAAGAGACGAGTGGAAAGAAAAAGGAGAGGCCTTTGCCCAGCAGTGGGACATCCATTAGGCTACTAAAAAAAAAAAAGAAATATTCGCAAGAAAAAAATCGGTATTTTATAAATAGCGAAAAATATGCTTATATGTATTTTCCTAAATTATTATTAAATAAATAGGTTGAAGAAACTTTTAGTCAATCTTGTAATAAAATTCTATGTTGAGTCTGTTGAACTTGCTATCGGTACAAATAAATGTCAAAATCCCACTGTCACTACATGACGTGTTGTGTGCGTGACCTCAACTCTGATGGCGTTATCTATACCTTCATGCATTTCTGTAGGGTTTGAACGTTCGCGTTTGACATTTCGATGTCATGGCGTATCAGTCAGAGCTGCTGTATGTTAGTTAAGACATTTGTACTTAGTTCGGAATCGTAGTGAAATCGGTTGTTTACCCGTTGACGGTGAGCGTGAGCGGCTTGGCGGGCTCGTCGTCGCGGCGCGGGCGGCGCGCGCCGCGGGCGGTGCCGCGCGCGCCGCGCCCGCGCCCGCGCCCGGCACCGCGCCAGCCGCGCCCGCCGTGCGCGTTGCGCGGCGTCGGCGTGTAACCCACGTAGCCCAGCTGCTGCTGCTGAATACCACTTACGTTAAGAGGCTATCACTAAACCCCCCGTTAGCTCCCCAAGCCGGGAGTTTGGTGGCTACCTAAAATTAGTGATGTGCAATGTCAATAAAAAACTTTTTTTAAATTGCGTTTTCAGATAAATTTTGTAGTTCCCATACATTGGTATTGTATCTTCGGTTTGCCGACGATATCGTGGTAATGGCAAAATAGATGGAGGAATTCAGCACGATGCTCCAAGATCTCAATCGAGTATCTCAACGGGTAGGACTCGGAATGAATATGAACAAGACGAAAGTTATGTCTAATGTCCATGTTGTCCCTGCCCCCATTGTGGTCGAGAACTCGGTTCTTGAAGTTGTTGACGCATATGTATACCTAGGACAAACCGTCCAACTAGGTAGGTCCAACTTCGAGAAGGAGGTCAATCGGCGAATCCAACTCGGATGGGCAGCGTTCGGGAAGCTCCGCAACATCTTTTCGTCCATAATACCTCAGTGCCTCAAAACAAAAGACTTTGATCATTGTGTGTTGCCAGTGATGACATATGGATCCGAGACGTGGTGCTTCACTATGGGCCTGATGGAGCTATGGAGAGGGCTATGCTTGGAGTTTCTTCGAATCAGAAACGAGATCCGTAGAAGAACCAGGTTCAGGGTGGATGCAAATCGCTTTCAATCGTAATGATTGGGCATCAATGAGGGAGGCCTATGTCCAGCAGTGGACGTCTTACGGCTGAAATGATGATGATGATGATACATTGGTACAACGGCGAGACTTGGATAGTTTGTATTGCACATCACTAATGTTAGGTAGCCACTAAAATGCCCGCTTGATAACAGGGCATACATATACATACATATCTATCACACTGGAGATTTGGGGACGATTTGAAAGCGGAACCAACGCGCAGCGAGTTCGTCGTGTCTTTAGGCCCTATAAGTCTATAGGGCTATGGGCTGGGACGCCATGTTGTACACTCACGTACGACAGCTAACATTTATTCTACCCACTTCAGTTTTTGTGCTTCATGGCTGCGCAACCCTAAAGGTGTGGCGAACTCGATACGCGTTCGCTTCGTTTTTGAATTATCCGCTAATCGCCAGTGTGATTACTCTGATACGTATCTAAGAGCTCGTCCAGACGAAGCGTTCTACGTGCGAGGTGTGTCATACACATATTTTTGTTTGTCTCTTGTGGACATGGCAAAAGTTAAGGGTCTATAGTCAATATTTTTTAGTCCAGTCAACCAATTTATCCTTTTGACCCCCACAGTCATTCAGCCATGACAGCCAGTAAAAAGGCTCACATCACGTCAATACATGACCAACATTCAATTCGAATTAAATTCTTCTACAATAGAAATAAATCCCTATTATCGACTAGACGACGGTTTGTTCAGTGGCATACAGAGCACGTCACTTGGTTTGTTTTGTGGCGATTAAATAAATATTAAGTTTGCTGATTCTGAAGCGTTAATTTAATGTCCATAGAAGTAACAACTACTTCGTGTTGTGTTCACTCAGTCTCCAGTCGTCCAAGTGACATCTTTATACTGTTTCATAGAGAAATGCTTAGGTTGTCTGTGAGACAAAATTTGTGTATCCATAGCAACGGGTGGCAAGAAAAAGTTGATTCACCCTCTTACGGTGTGTACGAGCCATGTGTACCTGCGGGTATCTGGTGGTGCGCGAGGGGTAACTGCCGCCCCACTGGCCGACGACGACGCCGGCGATCTCGAGGCGCGCGGGCCGGCCGCGGCCGCGCCAGCCGCCCAGCGCGCCGCCCACCACTCCCGCCACGAGCGGCAGCGGCGGCATCGCGAATTCCACCTCCAGCCCTTCCAGGATCGCTTTGCGCATGCGCTCCACCTAGGGATAACAAAGTTTTTTTAGCGTTCCATACCACCGAACAGAAAAAAACAGTAGAAGTATCACACAGTCATGACAGTCGCGACGGTGTTACGCGGAATTCCGCACAAACGTGCTCAGTTTTCCGCAGAGGCATGTGAGAGACAGTTTTTAGTTTGCTCGGCGCGGAACTCCGCGTATCAGTGCCACACTCGACATGTGTTTCTTCTGTTTTGTGTTCCTTGCCATAAAAGGAACCGTACCACTAGGCTACCATGGCGTACCTACCATCGTAGGGTCATTATTCGAACGTTTCCACCGCCCCATTTTCGTGGTTACATTTTTCAGGAAATGGCTGTAGATTTTGATGGCGTTTTCGGTTATTAACTTTAAGAGGTCCTGTACTTTTACCAGATAACTAGAAACTGTATCAAATCTTCTGCCATTTCTAAAAGAATATGTTGATAAAAATAATTAGGCACAAACGCTGAAATAATGACTTGGTTGCCCACTAGTCAGTTCCAACCATGGCCTCTAAAGAAGAGGGTTATGCGTGGGTTGGAGCCCGGGCTCGCACCTCTTAAGTTTTGCGGAATTTACGTGCGCTTTTACTATGAGCTTTACGGTAAGGTAAAACATTGTAAGGAAACCTGTACACACCTGCAAAGAAATTTAATGGTGTGTTTGAAGTTCCCAACCCACACTGGGACTGGAGTACTGCGGCCTAAGCCCTCTCAAGAAGAAACCTATGCCCTGCAGTGGGACGTCTGTAGCCTGGGATATTGATGATAACAATTGTCAAAATTTCATATTTCTAAGGCTATAACTTGATTTGTTCTCTGTATTCTATTTGGAAAGAAAAAGACACTGATAGTTTTAAATTTTCACTAGGATTATTAACTAATTTATAACATTTTTTTTAAGATGTGCTTATTCTAAAAGGGGATAACTCCAAAACTACCACACGATAGATTACTTTTGTCTAGTCTCTATTAAAAAAAAGTGATGACGTAAATCTGACGTTTAGGTTGTTACCAAATTTAAAATTATTACAGTTCTTTTTACTGGTGAAAAGGGCAAAGGGAACATATCTATTCTGTGGTAGTATTGGTAAATTCAGATATTTTTTTTTAATGTCTTGTATTTTTTTAAACATGGAGAAATAAATTATAATAAATATTTTTCCGTGTTCAGGAGGCAAAACTCTTTCGATTCCTGTAGTAATTATCGGGTGTTAAAAAAATGAAATCTTGTCAATTACCTTGACGACAGTATCAACATGGTTGTCGCAGAGTTGCGCGAGATGCTTGCAATGACTGGCGCGGTGCAGGTTCCGCTGGAGCAGTTTCCCGTCGAAGTATAACCAGGGCGCGGCCACGAGCCACGGCACGGGGGCGCCGCACGCGTCGTTCGCGAGGAGCGCAGCCTCGGCGCCCGCCATCACGAGCGCCCCGAGTTGCACGCCACGGGAACTTATGCCGTTCACCTAAGCAACGAGTTCCGATCAGTGGTCGGGTCGAGTAGGCATAGAGAAAGATTACATGTGTCGTAGCTGTGCAACACAGAACTAATAATAATGCTACGGCTACACACATCGCGATAACGCGAATATTCGCATTATCGCGATGTATGTAGCCGAATATTCGCGAATACTTCGGCACTTCGCCCGAAGCCGCAGACCCTTCGCCCCGATGTCGGCAAATTTGCACACATCAAAGGCTGCTAAACTAAACTCTGCGGCATTGCTCTCTATAGCAGTGTGGCCATGCACATTCGCCGTAGGCCGAAGACGAAGTTTTATCGCGATGTATGTAGCCGTAGTATTAGAAGAATAGCAATGTTATCAATTGCAGAGGAATAGAAATGTTATAGAGAGGCACCTTGTAGTTTAACGCATTCACTACCACCGACGCATATATGCGTTTTCGTGACTTCGCCTAGTGCCGCTGTCATAGTTATTCATACATTTTGAAGGCACATTTGCGTAGGTGGCACATGTGGAAGTAAGGTGGCAGTGAATGCGTTAAGGTTGCGTGACATTTCTAATCCAATTAATTAATTATACATTCAAACAAACAACCAACCAACAACCAACAAACAAACAACAGTCATGCAATTTGGCAGATAATTAATTTAAAAATGTATTCTGTTTATTAGAGAAATAAATTAAAAAAAAAAAAAAAATAATAACTAGTTTTGTTTCCGCAGTTGCATCTTAGATGTGACGTCATTAAGGCTTTAGGCACAGATTAAGATTACTTAATAGTTAATTTGTAACAGATACCGCATCCCATACAAAATCTTGAATACCTACCGCGATTATAGCCTACTCAGTCTCCTTAAAAATGTGTGCGTGCCGACAGTAACAGGGCTGGCAGTTTGGATGAAATTTTTTTTTATTCTACATGTTGTCTTACCACTTTGTCGGGATAATTGCTATATATATCGATGCAAACTAATATTCCCTAAGCTACATAAGCCGCGGACGGACAAAGGGATAGCCAGACAGGGCGAAACTATAAGGGTTCCGTTTTTGCCATTTTGGCTCTGGAATTCTAACAAAAGAGGATATTTATTGTAATGCGCAGAACCCATTGCCACGCTCACAATACTCTAACCTTGTACTAGATACGAAGTTCGGCTTTCAAAATTGACATCGTGCAATCCCGCTCACGCTTATAGCTTTTTCTAGAAGAGTAAGAGGGACAGCACGATACGAACTCCAATTGTTATATTAGCTATTAATTCTGGCATAGTCATATTTAAATTTACCCCCTGTTTCACCATTCACTTATAAAAGTCCAGGTGGCATATTTTTTCAGTGGAACACGAATGAACAGTCGACTACAAAAAGATCGATACCGCCAAAGTTACAAAGATATGTATACACACCTTTATTGACTTAACATTAAGGTCGTGTATACATATTTTTGTAACTTTGGCCGTATCGATTTTTTTGTAGTCGACTGAACGAGCGTCGGCGCGCGCTTGTGACAGCCCACTGAAATTTAGATCGTAGTAGATCTGACGCCGTTCGTCCCCTCGGTAGGTAAACATTGCGCGTAAACATGCTGGAGGCCTGCTGTAGGTAAATTGCAGTAAGCTTGACCTGCAGTATTTTTTCACAATAACTTCCTTGATGAGAACAATGCTGGCTCACTGAAATAACGGCTCGGTTTTTCATATTAAAACACTTGTATGTAATACAAGTTCCGTAATTTTTAGCAAACAAGGCACAGAGACTATGAGCGCAGCAGCTTTAAAAAAAAAGGATTTTTTTAATCAGAAGAAGTCTAGAAAAACGTCTGGCTATTGGTGAAATAAACTACCAAACAATATTATTGATATTTTGAATATTTTTGAGCTTACAGTCATTTCTTGCAAGTGAAGAGCATTCATGAGATCGTTGGAGAAAGCTGTGGCCAGGAACGCATCCAGCTCTTGACGTCTAAGTATCTGGATCTGTGATGTCATGATAAATCTATAAAAAAGACATTGAAATGTTAATCTCAAATACTGATATTCCACTCAGTTAAAAAAACCGGCCAAGTGCGAGTCGGACTCGCGCACGAAGGGTTCCGTACAATTATCTATCAAAATCACGTTCGTTGTATGGGAGCCCCCCTTAAATATTTTTTTATTTTAATTTAATGATTTATTTTTAAAGTCAATATATAATTAAATATTCTGTGAATATTTCAAGTGTCTACCTGTTGCCGTTATCAATATCGAACAAAAACGAGCAAAAAAATCATGTTTGTTGTATGGGAGCCCCCTTAAATATTTATTTAATTCAATTTATTAGGGTTCCGTAGTCAACTAGGTACCCTTATAGTTTCGCCATGTCTGTCCGTCTGTCTGTCTGTCTGTCTGTCTGTCCGCGGCTAAGCTCAGAGATCGTTAGTACTAGAAAGCTGTAATTTGGCATGAATATACATATCAGTCACGCCAACAAAGTGGTAAAATAAAAAATAAAAAAATATATTTTTTTAGGGTACCTCCCATAGACGTAAAGGGGGGATGATTTTTTTTTTCTCGACTAATCCTATAGTGTGGGGTATCGTTGGATAGGTCTTTTAAAACCATTGCGGGGTTGCTAACATGATTTTTCTATTCAGTAATCTGTTTGCGAAATATTCAACTTTAAAGTGAAAATTTTCATTAAAATCGAGCGTCCCCCCCCTCTAAAATCTAAACTGTCAGGTGGAAAAATTTGAAAAAATTCAGAATGGTAGTAAATATATCAAATTTACTAGGAAAATTATAGCGGCTAAGATTGCTTGGAAAATATTTGTTGTTTAAGAGTAAATAGTAGCCTAAGGTGTAAAACATACCTAAACTTGGATGATTCCGTACACATACGAAATCCTTAGAAAAATATTACTTGATTTTTTTGTAATGACTACGGAACCCTACCTTGTGCGTGTCCAACACGCTCTTGGCCGGTTTTAGTATTTGTTGTTATAGCGGCAACCGAAATACATCATCTGTGAAAATTTCAACTCTCTAGCTATCACGGTTCCCGAGATACAGCCTGGTAACAGACGGACAGACAGACAGACGGACGGACGGACAGCGGAGCCTCAATAATAGGGTTTCCGTTTTTACCCTTTGGGTACGGAACCCTAAAAAGCAGCCTCACGTCGAATCGGCATTCGGAAAACCAGACGGTTGAATCTATGTTGCGACCGGCAAGCAAAACGTGTAAGTGAATCTACAGAATTATAATACTAAGGCGGTCTTGCACGGATAAGAGTTATAGTTATAACTAACTTGATAAGATAACCCAGGGTTAAGTAGTAGTAAATGCATGAAACTGCCATCCATAACCTGGGGATAACGATTTAATTTTTCAATCCCAGACCGTGCAAGTGGCCCTAATGTCATGAAGGTTATGTATGTGGCTTTTACCTCAGCACGGTGGCTAAGATCAGCAAGTGTTGCGGCACATACGACGTGTTGAGCATCAGTGGAGTGTCGGAGCGCATGCAAGACAGGAATGCCCGCATTCGGCGGCACTTGTCGTCTTGAGCGGTTCTATAAAACAGAAAAAAATTATTTGAATGTTAAGGACATATCTTAGGTGAATCATAGTAGAACAGTAGGTACTCCTAAAGTCTCAGCACTGCACGGAGGTGCAGACTTGCGTTTACATGAAGTTTTATTTATTATTTATGTAATGTAAAGCACACAGAACGCAACCAACCAAAATTATTCTACAAGCGCATAATAGGGTATGAAAATAAATTTTGACTATCAAATTCAGTCCAGCATTAGACAAATCAGCAAAAGAAATAACAGGACCTTATGAACTAAAGAAAACTGTCTATTAAAAGCTCACCCGAACCAAAGCCTCTGTACTGTAGGCACGGGCCAATCAAGCACCACCCCGGGCACCATTTCCGAACTCTTGCCGGGGTTCACACGCGAGTAGATCCACTCGGCAACTTGGACAGTGCATGCTCGCTCGAGTGCCATGGTTGATGTGCCTTCATCTGAAATTGTTCATGTAGTTATTGTTTTTTTATTCGCCAATAACACCTGAGACTGACAAAACATGAAGATTTTATCAATATTAACAATTTTCACAGATGGTTGAATAGATTTTTAGAGTCTATTGGAAAGCAACTTTTTCTTGAGGCACTTGTCTAACCGCCGTCGAAGAAGCGATAGCTATCGATCGATTATTATATTATCGCTCAAGAAACCAGCCAGACCCCGTATCATAAAAGATTTCATCTTCATCATCCCAGCCTATATACGTCCAAATGGGCACAGGCCTCTTCTCAGAATGAGCAGAGCTTACATTATTTTATTTGCTTACATCAATAGCCCTCATTTAATAATTTAGCAGTCTCTATAGCCAAAACTGACCTGGATATAATAGTAAAAAAGATAATAGTTTAAAAAAACTAAAAAAACCCGCTTTAATAAATAAAAAATAAATTTTAATAAATTTCAATTCACTATTCTTATAGTGCAGTAAAAAATCTTAATAAGCAATTATTATATTGTTATATCCAGATCAAAATTTGTAAGCAATTCTAAATATTGATAAAATAAATAATAATAGTTTAAAATATTTTATTGTAAAAAAGCGTGGGGTGCATGGTGTCAATTGTCAAGGATTATCATTTTGATAACATCTTAAAAAGCACCCCACGCTTTTTTTACAATAAAATATTTTAAACTATTATTATTTATTTTATCAATATTTAGAATTGCTTACAAATTTTGATCTGGATATAACAATATAATAATTGCTTATTAAGATTTTTTACTGCACTATAAGAATAGTGAATTGAAATTTATTAAAATTTATTTTTTATTTTTTAAAGCGTGTTTTTTAGTTTTTTTATACTATTATTTATTTTCTATTTTTTAGTTGCAATTTTTTTTCTTTCTAACTTTACCCCCCTCACCTACAACCCCCAAACCGCCTAAACCCAACCCCCCAACATCCCCCACCTCATTTCCCCAAACCCTCCCAAACCACACACCCTTACCCCCAATCTCCTAAACCCCCCTTACCCCCTCCTCATTTTACAAACCCCCGAACCACCTAAACCCAACCCCCGTAACACCGAACCCTCAAACCCCCGGACCCCCCCTACCCCCCTCCCCTTCCTCCCAACCCCTCCCACACCCCACCCCGCCACCTACCGCCCCCCCTTCCAGTTCCATCATCAAACCCTTGTTACCATCTAGGCCTCTTACCCCCTCCCCATTTCCCACAACCCCCCAAAATCACTTACCCCCGAACCCCCCAACACCCCCACCCTATTTCCCGTAAACCCCCCTCCTATCCCCTAACCCTAACCGCCACACCCTAACCCCCGACCCCCTTAACCCATACCCCATTCCCCCCCACCCCGCCACCTACCCCCCTTCCAGCTCCATCATCAGACCCTTGTTACCATCTAGGACTAAAGTACTCGTCAAAACGAATCAAACGAGCCCAAACTCGATGGGGTTGTTTCGTTTTATTGTGGAGTGCCTTTGGCCATCTTCCAGCTCCATCATCAGACCCTGGTTACCATATGGGATCAAAGTGCTCGTCAAGACGAATCAAACGAGCCCAAACTCGATGGGGTTGTGTCGTTTTATTGTGGAGTGCCTTTGGCCATCTTCCAGCTCCATCATCAGACCCTGGTTACCATATGGGATCAAAGTGCTCGTCAAGACGAATCAAACGAGCCCAAACTCGACGGGGTTGTGTTGTTTTATTACATAGTTCCTATGGCCACCATCCAGCTCCATCATCAGATCAGCTCCATGTTACAATAATATTGCATTGTCATCCAATTTACACATATGTGCAAAATTTCAGCTCAATCGGAAACCGGGAAGTGGGTCAAAATCGCGCCCTAAGGAGTCGGTTACAAACAAACAAACAAACATACAAACATACATACAAACATACAGGTGAAGCTAATATAAAGCGTGTAAAAAAAAAAGTGTATTGTCTTTTACCTTTGGCCTTTTGCGCCATGAAACGGTGATGATGCATGTTATAGACGATGGCATAGACGTTCTGCCGGATCGGTCGGAAGAAGTGATGTATGGATGGTATTTCTCGGTGGTTATCGTCTTCCATAAGCACCGGAAGGGCAACTTGGCGGTGCGTGAGGATCGAGAGCATATTCGGGTGCATCAGCCCACGGGCGTGACGCTCGGCGCAGGTTCGGAGGACTTCGGCCGGCGCCGGCGGACAGTTGTCCTCGCTCACTGGCTTGCTTAGTTGGCGGCCCTGAAGATTGTGCTAAAGTTAGATGCGCCGTTAAAACAACCACAAAAGTTACAAATGCTTCAAATCCACATAATTGTTATGTTAACTTTCTCATATTAAAAAAGGACAACAACTATGCAGAATTGTAAGCACTTGTAACGTTTGTGGTATAGGGGCCTGACATTACGTTTGTTGAGTGTGCAAGAGTGGAATATGTGTCATATTGATGGGCAAAATAGGATGTCTAAACCTTAAAGAGCTTAAGGGCCTGTTCCTGCAATCTCTATTAAGTTCCTGTTATTTTATATGACAGATATCTGTTATACAGCCTCTGTTTAGTAGAGCAAAATAAAAACAAACGGCATAGCAGATATTTGTTACATAAGATAATAGAAACTTAATATAAGTGGTGAAATAGGAGGTGAGTTCGGGATCCTTCTGTGAAGTTCGAGCTAGCAGCTATGTTACAACTAGTCTAGCAGGTACGAATCATTTCGTTCACAATTGGAACAATTTTTAGCGTTAAAAAATGACAATTCCACATCCACATTCATAAACAACTTGTTAAAATTGGGAGGCAGTAATAAATTACTGTGGTCAACTATACATCAATAAAAAAAGTAGTATGGGGGCACAGCAGGAAAATATGACAACTAAATAATTAAAGTGGTTTTGTGTTGTCATTCAAAATGATGGAATGATAGTGCAGAATGGCATCAGCTAGTGACGTCAGCAGTTTTTTTTTAACACATTCAGTGCCGGGAACGCCACAGGGGAGTTCTCCGTACTCCCCTGTGGCGTTCCCGGCACTGAATGTGTTAATTAGCATTGCGGGATGTCTTGAATTTAAATCACATGCTTTCCACTACAACCATAGCAGATGACTAGAAATGTTGAAGTCAGACCTCTTTGACTGGAGCTTGTTTCTCATTTTTTGGCACGGGTTTGTCCGCAGGTTTCTTCTGATCGGCGTCGGCGCTCTCGAGAGTTAGCGACGACAGAGCGTGGCTCACGTCAATAGATCGGTCGTCCAAGCCAAAGTCGGCATTCATTGACGCGTTTGCTGTAGCCAATTTGTAATCGTCCAAGCCTTTTTGCTGTAATTTAGCATGTTTTTAAATTTTTAAGTGCCCAGAGTATAAAATGAACATACATACAAATAAAAAAATACAATACGAAATTTTATGGAAACGAAAATTTAAAAATAAATTACATAAGTATAATGAATGACAAGAGAAAAAACTGAAGTAACTGAAATGTACTCTGTCTGCACTTTGATTAATTTAGAATTTTGAATCATGCAACCATTTTTTAGTAATTTTCATATAATTTTGTGAGCCAATGTGTTTGATGCTGATGGAAAAGGCGTGGATGATCAAATCGATGGATGCGCGAACAAACTAAGAACAATGGAAAGTAAACCTCATGTTCAGATGACTCTGCAGCTAACTTGGACATGTCCAAGTCTACAGAACTTGACTGAGGACTGTCAGGCTTTTGGTTCCTCTTGTTACTCTTAGGGCGGCGGCCTAAAAAGTATAAAACAAATGTATGCCAAAACTGTTCAACATTCAATCATAATCTTTAATTCACTATTCAGAATAGCTCACCAGAGGCTGTCCTGTATTTGAGAAATCCATCTTTGGTACCATTAAGATAATACTGAACGGCTTGTTTGAGTTTGGCAGCTCGAAGATCATTGAGGTCACCGAAAATTTCAGTGCAAGCATTGTCAATGTCAGATGATGGTAAATCCCGCACAAACTGACTCACAGCTTTAATCAAAGCTTCTGGAGGAACTTGTTGCTACAAGAAAAAAATAAACAATTCATTCTCCTCATTTTTTGTCCAGTATCATTATATACATTTATCATACCACATAATTTTACCTTTTTTGGAGTAACTCCCAAACGCTTGTAGAAATCTGTAAGGCTTTGCTCTGAGAGTATAGTGCCACCCAGAAGGGCAGCTATAAGGCAAAGGCGGTCCTGAGGCACTTCCAGCACTTGTGGCAGCTCATGAATCTTGTATTCTTTGGTTTCCAAAGAAGACTGCAAAATATCATGCAACAATGACCAAATTGAAACACCTAACTTTGCACTAATCCAACTCCAATGAAAATTATCCATCAAAAGACACATAAAGAGGATTATTGCAAATGTTGATAAACTGCACATACATACCCTGTATGTTAGTTTCAGCTGAGATGAGCTGAAGTATCTTGGAGGCTGGAACACCAAGTATTCTCCAGAGCAGCCAACTAAACCAGCATATGTTTTCTCCCGACACAGACCTACTACTTCTTGGCAATGATCATCTGAAGAAACCATCTGAGGAAAATAACAATTTTTAGATATTGCTAGTGTTTTTATTACCAGGAATAAAGAAATGTTACTCACAATAGGTATATTTAGGTATCTGAGAGCTGTTCTTAGGCAGGAATGGAGACCTGTTGGTGGTACCCACCAGACTTTTGGCGGAGGTGTGCCTTTCGTCACAATATGGCGTAATACCTAAAAATATAGAAACATAGAACATATCTCCACAATTTTTACCTTCCAGACTTATTCACTGATAAGCAAATTAGGTCTAGGTGTATGATATTAACATTAGGATAAATTAAACCAGATTCATACAAAATCAATGAAGACTAACAGAATTCACTCTCTGTCTATAAGTGGACTGCGTCTGCATCCAGTGTTGCGGTGATGCTGGAGGAGTGGGGTGTGCCCCATTGAAGCACACGCACAGCGTCACCTGATGTTCTGCCAATGCCTGAGCCAAGGTGGTCAGGAACTGAACGCACCGGGCCCATTGCCCACCACAAGCCCAATCTGATTGATAAAAATAAAACATGGTAAGTAATTCTCACAACTGTGAAGTAGTAAATAGTGTTTGTTTTTAGATAACTTTTGTTTTTGTAATTGTTTGTTAATAATGTAAATAATAATAAAGAAATAACAATATCACAGGACAATTCACACTAATTATGTTTATTATAAACTGTAATATATCCATGTAATCTTCAATAATGTATAAATTGGAAACTTAAGATTTTAAGCCTGAATATTGAAGGTAAATACTTGCCTGAAAAGTATCCTCCGTAGAGGCGGTCCAGGCAGCCCTCGGCGTCCAACACCAGACGAAAACCGCCGGCATGATTTCTTGCAATTCGAAACAAATCAACTCCCACTCCCTCGTTTTCTAAATATGTTTGTAGATCCTGTATTCCCATGATTCTTGGCAATAACAGAACTACTCGGTGTAATTATACGATCGAAGAATGTCGCTCAGCAATTGACTCCTGAAAAAGAAGAATTTAGTTTGACATACAAAATAAAATGTTCGTTCATTAGAAAATATGAACATGTACGACTAGAAGTCCATGACTAACAAAAAGTGATAAGTAAAGTAAGTACGAAGGTGAAGCAAGAGGAGTAATATTTTGTTCACGTAAACTGAAGCCGGCACGTTACCCAAATTTAACAAACCCGAAAGTAGATTATTGGGTTTCGTGTTAATTTTGTAATGCAGTTCAGGGGCTACCGAAACTCACAATTATGTTACGCTATTCTATTATCGATAAAATATACATTTGCGACAAACCTTGATTAGAAAACCATGCCAGCAGTGAAGGATAACCGCAAGTTGAAAACGGTAGCCATTTGTAATTATCTAAAACAGTCACGTTTCCGAAGCTCCCTATAAACACCACATAGCAGGCTTAACGCGCTAATAAATGCTGTAAAAGTTTCGTGGCGCTATGTATCGCTTCGTTGAAGAAGTATATAGTGGCGTGGCACAGGCTTTTAAGTAAATTAATTTAAATTTTTAGGTATATGTGCCTGTAAAATATTTAATTCCCGAATTCAGTAATATTCTTAAGATTAGTATAAAATCGATAAATCGAAAGTTTCCCTGAACTGGAATTTTCTAAATAAAATGGCAACATTGTAGTGTAAACGTCACTGCTGTGTAATAGTGTGTGTGGTGTGGTTGCGTTGTGAAGTGAAGTGTCGCTTTCTTTGCTCTTGCCTTGGTTGGTACTTGGTGCATGCATATGTATGCAATTCAGAATAGGGCGTTGTTGGCTCTGGTAGTTTCGTAAAAATACAAATCGTAAAAATGTGGTGTTATTCTTCGGGAAGGAGCAATTTATATTGCTGTTTTTATTAGGACTTAAATTACGGACACCCGTATTCGAAACGTTACAATGCTTTAAAACTATAGTTACTTCTTTCTAACAATATAATTTTTGTATCGTACGTTGAATTGATTTTATGCAGGATAGCTTATCGTTATTTACAATAATAAGTTATGCCGGAGCAAAGTAATGATTATCGTGTTGTAGTTTTTGGTGCGGGTGGTGTAGGAAAGAGTTCCCTCGTGCTGCGGTTTGTAAAAGGCACATTCAGGGAATCATACATACCAACGATTGAGGACACATATAGACAAGTAAGACAGATTATCTTAAAATAGAACTAAATTAATGTATAATCAATATTTGTACGCTACCATTGTTTAGTAAACAACTGTTGAATCGGATAATTTTTCAGCTATATACTTTGCTGTTCATTAGTCTATGTATATTGTACTTTATTTTGCCGTAACATTTTAGTTTTGAATAGTTGTTTGTTTGTATTTATTTAACTGGTACTGTAAAGCTCAAAATAATAAGGAATTACTGCCATTTTTGGACCTCTTCTTTCTGAATCGTTAATAATTATGAATTTTTAACATTTCTTTAATTTAGCGAGAGACAAGGTGGGTGGGTGAATATTCGAGCGTTTTGACCGCGCGGTTAAACGTCATTACCATTCGACGGTTATTACCACAAGCGAAGGACGAATCGAGCGAAATTTCATCAAACTAGATTCAGCATCGGTACTGTCTTAATTTTTCATAAAAAGTTAAACCTAAGCATCATCCTTTTTAATAATTTCTTCTCAAATGGTAATGACAAAAAAAACCGCCGTAAAAACGCTGAATATTTACCCGGGTTCATATTAGAAGTTGGTTATGTTATTAATGTTATTATTTAATGGCCAGCTGAGGGATGTGAATTTATAAAGTGCAAATTTTGAGAAACAAAACTTACATGTTGACCTAATTTCCAACATCAGCCTCCTGTTTGATATTGAAAATAAATTTATTTTTTAGTATTGTACATATCAGCCAAAAGAAATTTAATTAATTTAAGTGCCCCTGTAATAAAGCAAGATAACTTATATACTCAGCGGCGAATCTAATCACCCTCCTTCCTTAGAAACATGTATGTAAAGTGGGCGGTTAGATTTGCCGCTGAGTATATTTTTTTAACTAAATATTAGATTTTGTCAGGGGTTTTCTTTTCTTTCCCCAATTCTATGAGGTGTAGAGAGAGAGCAAAGTTAACGAAGAATTAGCAGTCAAAATGAATCTGGACTCCCTGTAGTCCCTGTGTCCTCAACCAATTGAATTTTGATCCACCGTGATACCTTTTCATGTGAAATATTGTAGTTATTAATTGAATTGGGCATTACTCTATGGAGATCCATATTTATCAACTAGAACCTTAACTTTATTTGTCCACATCCACTTTGGGTGACCATCAAACTAGTGACTCTGTGAGGAGTTGCAAAGTTAGTTCAGAAAATGTTATCACTAGGGATCGGATGATTGAGTTTAAGTGACAGGAACAGGTCTAATGGAGTAGACATTAGTGTTATATTTTTTATGCATTCAACAAATTTGTAAATGATGTTGTAGATAAAATTTCTTCATAATTATTTTATTGTTATCAATGGAGATTTGTCTGTAAAACTTAGGAAAGTATAACTTTTTTTAGGACTGGTATCATGTTTGATGAACCTAGCCTAGAGGGACTCCTATGTTCAACCAGTGGACGTCTTTTGACTGAAATGATGATGATAATGATATATTTTTATTGCTAGAGTGGAAACATTTTATCATACCCTATGCAAATTATTTGTGATTTTGAGATTGCATGTTTTAAAGTGACTGACTGCAATGCAATTAACATCCTTATGCCTATTTCATTAGATAAACATAAACACTATCCTCCCTCTTATGTAAAAATTTTATCTACAACAAATTTGACAACTGTGAAAAAAAATTAACACATTTCTACTCCATTAGTCCTGTTCCTTACCTCATTTTCACTGAATCGTCCGATCCTTAGTTATCCTTATCACAATGCCAGTCAAAGAAAATCATAGTAATCATTGAGAAAATATTCTATGGTGGGTCACAAATCAAATTGGTTCCTATGTGTACCAAATTGATGTGGTGTAAGCTAAGTTTTCTTGGTCCATATTTTGTGTTGCTTTCATTCTGATGTTGTTTTTGTTTTGTTTCAGTAATAAATGTTTATCATATTTTTACTATTTTATTTTTTCCTTTAAATGTTCATCTGCCTTTGTATTATTATTAATAATAAATTTGTATATAATTAAGGTGAGGACTTTTTTGCTTTTTATTATGTTTACGTTATGCTGTTTATTTTTAAGATTTTTCTAGTGCAAAAACGTCTATACAGGTATAAACTGTTATTTTTTAACAGGGACAGTATAATAACACTATATGGCTTAAGAAATATTAACAGGTTCCCTGTCCTATGCCTCATGTGTGACTGTACTGGTATGTCCATGAGGCACATGTGCCTCACGACTCTATGAGCGTTTAAATGCCATTGTTACTATGGGGAATAAAATGAGGAATTTGAAATAAAAATAAATTAAATTGCTTACTCTACATATCATAGTATGTAGTTGATATATGCAATAATGTATCATTTAGGCTTATTGTGGATATTGTTCAACATATTTATTGGCTTATCTGACCTTGTGTCTCTTGACATATTGCCAAAAGCCTTCACCACTTGGCAAGCAATTCTATAGCCATAAGTAATGGCATTTGCGTCCTTCACATAATTTCTCGAGTCTATATTACATTAAATTGGGTCACTAAAACATATTAAATCATCACAGCATTAAAATATAAAGTTAATTATAAAATAATAATAAAAGTTAGTAATAAAATAATAGAATTAAAAAAAAAAATTGTGGCAGTTGTGGTGTGTATTTTTATATCAATCTTTATCATTATAATAGTGTGTTATATTTTTATGGTAATTTCTGTTCTAGGTGATAAGTAGTAACAAGACAATATGTACTCTTCAAATAACAGACACAACGGGATCTCATCAGTTTCCAGCCATGCAGAGATTGTCTATCAGCAAGGTATGTTTAAAAAGATTTTAAAAATTAAACCAAATATGAAGTGCAGTCCATACAAGCGTGTCATAGAATGTTCTCTGGGCTCGGTTGAAACACAACCCCATATTTGCTGACCCCAGAGCGAATGGCAATAATGCAGAACTTGATAATTTAAACCCGTACGGCAACATGAGGGTTTGAATAATTCTCAGGTTGTAAAATTGTAAAAGCTGCACCATGTTGTTTGTTTTTGTAGAAGCCATGGTAGTCTAGTTGTTTGACCTATGGCCTCTCAAGCAGAGGGTCAGAGGGTCGTGGCATAAGAATAAATAATATGTATTTATTCTTATGGTCGTGGGTCCGCGCCCTGGCTCGTACCTCTGAGTTTTCGGTTTTTTCTTTCTAATTTTTGTCGAGGCTTTGTACACTACAGGTAATCCTGTCAGCCTCATGGGAGCCTACTCAATTCCCTATTCAAGGGACAAATCAATAAAATGGTATATGCTAATTGAGCTTATTAGGCCGTTTATGTCACAAACAACGTATATATTTGACAATTTAAAGGGAATCAAAATTTATAGGCATGAAATTTGGCATGAAGGAAGTTTTTACAGCACAAGTAAAGGAAAAAATCCGAAAATCGTAAATTTGTTATTACAACACAAAAAAAAATTGCGATTAATCTGTTACTAACGAACTATTTGCATACAATATTAATATTGTACGGAACTCTCGGTGCGCGAGTCCGACTCGCACTTGACCGGTTTTCTTTTTTGTAAATCTTATTTGCATACGACATATCATATCATATAGCGACCACATAAATCTACACAAGATTCGACCTTGCTGCCTTCTCAATATGGTAGAAAATTCATTGATTTCTTTAAAATATGTTTTGCTTTTAATTTAATCTTGTACGTACAGGTAAAGATTATAAATTTATAAAACTCTGATCAATTTTGTAGTATCATACTTATCTAAATAGACGGAGCCTCGAAAAAGCGTTTTAACGAATTCTTATTTATTATACTAAATATGCTTTCTACTCGTTTCAGGGCCATGCCTTCATATTAGTTTATTCCGTGAGCAGTAGACAATCACTGGAGGAGCTGAAGCCGATATGGCAGACGATAAAAGAGATAAAAGGCGCCGAGTTGCCGAACATCCCAGTTATGCTGGCGGCCAACAAATGCGACGAGAGTCCGGAGATACGCGAGGTCTCGGCCAGCGAAGGACAGGCGCAAGCGCAAATGTGGGGCGTCTCCTTTATGGAAACGTCGGCTAAAACGAATCACAATGTCACACAGCTTTTCCAGGTCAGTTCTAATGAACCACTATGGTGCTGCTTTTATTTTCAACTAAGTAGTTTACGCCCGCAGCATCGTTCCCGCTGAAGTGTTAGTTTCTTAAACGTTGTCCTGACAATTATGAACAAAAAAAACCGGCCAAGTGCGAGTCGAACTCGCTCAGGAAGGGCTTCGTACCATTATCTATAAAATTGGCAAAAAAAACACGTTTGTTGTATGGGAGCCTCCTTAAATATTTGTTTTATTTTAATTTAATTATTTATTTTTAAAGTGAATATATAACTAAATATTCTGTTAATATTTCAAGCGTCTACTTGTTGCCGTTATCAATATCGAGCAAAAAAATCAGGTTTGTTTTATGGGAGCCCCCTTAAATATTTATTTTATTTTGTTTTTTAGTATTTGTTGTTATGGCGGCAACCGAAATACATCATCTGTGAAAATTTCAGTTGTCTAGCTACACGGTTCGTGAGATACAGCCTGGTGACATACGAACGGACAGACGGACGGACAGCGAAGTCTCAGTAATAGGGTCCCGTTTTTACCCTTTGGGTACGGAACCCTAAAAATATATCCAATGTAGTGCAGTGGTTCTCGATCTCGAGTTTTGGCTTAGCAACACATTTAGCGATTCATTTTTATTTAGATACCTGAGATCAAGTTTTTTTAATGATGTCCAAACTTATTACTGATTGACAGTCCAAGATTAGATTACTTAGATATTTTTTTTGTATATGTAGCAGGTTTGGTATTCGAGCGGCATTTGATAATCTTAAAAAAATTATGTTACATATTAACTATAACTCAAACAATACAGGAAATATATCTCCAAATGTGTTTCACAACAATGATGATGATTATAATAATACTGATAATAATGTTGATGATAATATTGATGCTGATACTGATAATAATAATGATACTGAAATGCCCCATGACGAGTTTTTTCGTGGGTAATGTGTCGAATGTAATGCGTGTCCAGAATTTGCAGCTATTTCACTAAAATATTGCGGGAATACTCAATAAAAACGAACTGTTCGAAATAACCATCTCTGAGCTCTCAAAACAGATTGGTGAAATAGACTGTATCTGTCTTAGTGAAACATTTATGAAACATGGGTCAGAATGTAATTTGAAAATGTCGGATTATACCCTGGCTGCATGCTTTTCAAGAAAACACCGTCGAGGTGGCACGTGCATACTGTTAAAGCATGGATTGGAATTTATACCACTTAAAATCACCAGTGAATTGTGTATCCCATACTGTTTTGAATGTTGTGGAGTTGAATTAATCAATTATAACTTAATACTAGTATGTATCTATAGAATACCTAATTGTAATATTGAGTTATTCATCCATAAGTTCAAGGCCTTTTTAAATAAATTAATGTTCAAAAAGAATAAAAGAATAATTGTTTGCGGCGATTGGAACATCGACATATTAAAAAATAATAACCAAACTAAAGAATTAAAATCTCTGCTATTGAACTATGGCTTAACCATTCATGTAAACTCACCAACTCGAAAAAAGTCTTGTATTGACCTGATAGCTACTAATTTAGATGTGCCTAATGTAACTTGTAATGTCCACGACCTAGCCTTGTCTGACCATGATACTGGGCAGTCTATATCCTTCCAGATCTCAGAATGCTGTAAACATAAAAAACGGGTAAAATACTATATTGAAAAAAGAAGAGACTACTGTCAACAAAATATAGACAAATGGCCTGCTTAACTTTCAATCAAGTGTATGAAGAAGGAGACTGTAATCTCGCATTCGAAGCGTTTCATGACTTGATTATTTTACTATTTGATCTATGTTTTCCTATTATAAATGTTCAGGTGAGAAATAAACCCATAAAAAATAAGTGGGTCACAAATGGGTTGAAAAAGTCTTGTAAAAGAAAAAGAGATTTATACTTCAAATATCACAATGAAAATATAAATAAAAAACATAATAAACATAAGTACGTAACATATTCGTAGGTATTAAGGAAGTGTATTCTTAAATCACAACAACTAAATAATAATTTTTATATAGAAAACTCAAAACACAAGGGTAAAGCGGTGTGGAACATAGTAAAAAATAATCTTAATTTAAGTAACTTTAACAAATCGGAAATTAATAACATAAAAAACAATGGTGAAACTTTTGATGAGCCCACAAAAATCTGTGAGTTATTTAATGATTTCTTTATCAATGTCGGTCGACCACAGGTGAAGAGTGGTGATAACAGCCAAAATGCACACATAAAATCAATAAACAATAGCATTTTTCTCTCATCTTTGATCAGTCTGATGTTGAGAAAATAATAAAATCCTTGAAAGACACTAACTCAACGGGTTATGACGGACTTCCTACAAAAATAATAAAACAGTGTGCACCTCAAATAGCGGCACCTCTCAGTTATCTGATCAATTTGTCATTTGAACAGGGCTGCTTTCCTAATCGTTTGAAGCTGACAATCGTTAAGCCACTGTTCAAAAAGGGTGATCCAAGTATAATTAATAACTACCGCCCGATAGCATTGATACCCATACTTTCGAAAATATTCGAAAAAGCAATGTATAATCAAATCAATGGCTTCTTTAATAAAACAAATGTTATACATCCGAACCAATATGGTTTTAGAAAAAATAGTTCTACATCTCTTGCTTGTTTCACCTTGGTTAAACATATTACCGAATCACTTAACAATAAGCAATCTGTGTCAGCAATTCTATTAGACATGAGTAAAGCATTCGACTGTGTTTGCCACAATATTCTACTTGCGAAACTCGACAAATATGGAATTAGAGGTAAAGCTAATGAATGGCTAAAAAGTTACCTGTATGGGCGAAAACAGTATACAGAACTCACAAAAATAGTTAAAAATAAGAAAAATACGTATAAATCTTTATCAAAAACAAATATTCATGGCGTACCACAAGGTACTAGCCCCACTCTTATTTCTGGCATACATCAATGACATGCCAAATGTCCTTAAACATCCATGCATCTTGTTTGCAGATGATGCTACACTAATTATAAAGAGTGACAATAAGGGTAACCTAGAAACTGAAGCTGCTAATGAACTACATAATGCCATGGAATGGTTAGAAAATAACAAGCTAAAATTAAATGTAGAAAAAACTAAAATTGTTATGTTTCACACTCGTAATACTCTCCGATTGGATATAAGTGTCCATTGTAATAATTCTACCGTACAGCTTGTAGACACGGCCACTTTCCTTGGTATCACTCTTGATGAACATCTTAATTGGAAAGCGCATATTGAAAACGTATGTTCTAAACTAGACCGATTCGTGTTTGCACTACGACGCTTGAGGTCTGTAGCTTCAAGAGAAGCTACATTGTCAGCATATCATGGGTATGTCTCTTCCATACTACGTTATGGGCTTATCATTTGGGGTAATAGTACTGATGCCCAAAGAGCATTTGTTACACAAAAAAAATGTATCAGAGCTGTATATGGAGCCCAATATCTTGCCCATTGTAAACCAATATTTCAGGAACTTAACATTCTGCCATTGCCGTGTCTATATATATTAGAAATTACTAAATTTGTCAAAAAGTACCCACAGTTTTTTCCACTGCATGACAAAATAATTAATAAAACTAACAGACCTAGTAGAAGACCGCTCAAATTGTATCAGCCTAAACAAAACTTAAAATTATTTGGCACGAATGTACATTGCATGGCTATAAAGCTGTATAACAGACTACCTGAGGATTACAAAAGGCTACCGACACATCAGTTTGAAAACAAAATGTTCAAATGGTTACTTAGTAAATGTTTCTACTCTGTTGCTGAATTTTTAAATAATAATTAGTTTAAGCAAATTGTATTATATAGATTCTCATAATGCCCTAAAATATTTCTACGCTGATGCTGGCAGAATATGCTGAAGAAACCAATTTTGCTAACCTATATTGTACCATATTCTAAGAAATAAATGATTGATTGATTGATTGTTTTCATGGCTTATTATGAATTTGAATTATCTGAAGTTGTCGTGGTATAATGGTAATGATGTCGTTGGTACCTAAAAGTTTGGCCTAAGGCCGCTCAAGCAGAGGGTCGTGGGTTCGATTTCGGGCTCGCAACTCTTGAGTTTTTCGGAATTTATGTGCAAAATTACATTTGAAATTAACCATGAGCATTAATGTGAAGGAAAATATCGTGAGGAGGAGCACCTGCGGAGAAATTCAATGGTGTGTGTGAAGTTCCCAATCTGCCCTGGGCCCGCGTGGGAACTAAGGTCCAAGCACTCTCATTCTGAGAGGCCTGTGCCCTGCAGAGGGGCTTGATGATGGATGAATAATGTTGTCAAGCTATATGAATATTTATAGATTATAATTTGTGTTTCAGGAATTGCTAAACATGGAAAAGAACAGGAATGTGTCCCTTCAAGTAGATGGCAAAGGCAAAAAGAAGAAAGATAAAGTGGTCAAAGATGGCGGCGAAGCGTCCGCGAGCGGGAGAGAAAAGTGCCGCGTCATGTAAGCAGTACCACTTCAGCTGGATAAAATCGTAGACCCACCGATCTAATAAGTACCTAATTATTTATACAGTCACATTAAATCTAGTCATTAATTCATATCTCGGATGAGTGCGCACGACTTAGCATAAGTAATTAATTATAATAATCCTGAAATGAAAAATAAAACATTACTATTATTATGCCTTTAAAAATAATTATTAATAATAAAATATTGTGATGAAGCTCGACAGCCATCAGAATGCATGTTTTGTTGATCATAAAAATAATATTTACACTAGTTAACTTGTTTAGTAATGACTGACGTGAATCATTAAGCATTGTAAAGAGATGTGTGGCAATCCCGTATTGTTAGTGTGAAAATACAACGAAATGAAGTCTCTAGGACTCAATGTTAATCGATTTTGTATTCTGATAACAAGTTTGCCTATCATAAATAATAGTATAGCTGTGCAATGATGCAGTGTTTCGAGAATAGTTTTGTTCTTCTAAACAATACTCGCTGTATCACACAACCACTGCGTTTGAGGCACTTAGTTCTACCATTTCTATTGCTCTATTTAAATCTATTTGAAAATTAATTTAGCTGTCTAGTACATTTACTAAATGTATTATTATATGACATAAGTTATATTTTTCATCGTCCCTGGCAGTGTGCAAGGCAAGGGCAAAAAAGTGCTACCCGTGGAACCTGCCTACTACCTGATAAATTTAACTATAAATTAGACCAAAAGGCAGGAGTTCCTAATAATATAGAAAATGTCACTTTGGAAATAATACCTGTGCCAAATCGTAGCCATGACATAGGAGGAATTAGATTCTTGATCAAATTAATTAGAAATATTTTAGAATATCCAATGAATTCATCAGGTGGACATATTCTATAATTAACAAGACATTTGCATTAAAAAAACAATCGAAAATTTTAAGGTCTACAATCCCCAAAATTTTAAAAACTTGTATTTCATGTCCTGCTCAATTTTATTTAACCTTTTGAACGCCAGCGTCGGCTATAGATGACAGTATGGTAATACAAAAATAAACCTACCCGCATCCGCATACGAATCAATTTTGTTCCTAACAAAAACGATGCGTGGCGGTCAAAAGATTAAAAAGTTATACCTTTAAAAATAATGCCTGAAATGAAGGAAAATGCTACTGGTTCTACAAAATTCTGTGATGTTAACAGCAATTAAGTATTCATAAATTTGAATCCATTGAAAAAAAAAAAAACAGAATTAGCATCTTGCATCTCATTTATGATAAGACGCTGGTTAGCGTGTAATTAAAATGTCTCTAATAATTTATCTAGACTAGATTAAGTTTAATGTAATAGCACATTCATTATTCGACCGTACGAAGTGCGTCAACTTTTTATACATAGATATTTTAATAATACTTATATTGAACGATGGGCGGTGGAAGTATAAGATAACGATTTAGTAGACATAATCTCAAAAGGTAGCCGTCGCTAGTTTATAAATCACTTTATTTATCATTCTCAAAACATATCTATCTAGTCCACTTTAAAAAATTATCTACTCCATTAACCATAGTCGTACCTATGCAATTTGCTCGTAGTTCAATTTGAGCAGTTTGAGTAATAAACTCTAGGAACGAAACCTTTCAACTATCTTGTGTCCACGCTTTCAACGAATTTTAAATATGCGATTAATTACTTACCAGCGGCAGCTATTGTGTGCACTTTAATATACATATCGCACATCTAGATCTAAAGAGGGTCAACTCAAAATAATATACCATTCTAATTTAGACTTCAGTCAATTTCTAAAAGGTCTGAATTAAAATGGTATATTATTTTGAGTTGACCCTCTTTAGATCTAGATGTGATATCAATGTCACAGCCAACTATCTTAATTAATCGTTCAATTTACAGCTTAGTAGTATTCACTAAACGGCGACGTTTACTTACAACTTGTGCAATTGCGGCTTGAATTATATCAAGCCATAGTCTTACAACTTTATTTACAAATCTTGATTACAACTTTTAATTAACGATTAAGTCGTTCATAAAATAATGTGACTATGTGATAATTAGAATATCGTTTCGTTTCATATGGACGTCAGTTCTCTTTGCGTATTTTACGGAATCTACAATGGGCAGTTATCTGAACTTTTAACTTTGTCCCAGCTGCCAAGTTCCATAATTGTATATTCGACGGTAAAGTCGGTACGGCGGTTTCCATTAACACCACCTCGATAGATTGTAATTTTCGCTGTGCGGTTAAGCGGTGTTTCTTGCCTCGTACGCGCAAAATTTGGAATGGACTGGCGGCTGAGGTTTTCCCGACTTGCTAGGACAATGACATGGGTGTCTTTATGGCGAGTGTGCCAGTTTTTTCCAGGCCCAATGGTACTGCAGGTGTCCATTAGCGACGGTGATCACTTAACATTAGGTGAACTGCATACCCGTTTGTTGTTTTAAAAATAGCGTCATTTTCAGAAAATCTTTTTTTCTATAATGGTTAGGATAGGGGGTCTCAAACTTTAACACTTCTTGACAATTTGGTTGGGTGTGGGTGGGTTATTTTATATATTGAGCGAGTTTCTTCAAGGCAAAGTGCCTCAATTACGAGGAATAGGCCCTTCATAATTAATCATTTCTCAAAAGCTTCGCTTCGTAGGACTGAATTATAAGTCTTGCCTAGGCAAGACAGTATCTAAACCAAGTTTCATTGAATGGCTTAATGTAGTTCTAGGCCCAGTTTCACGAAGTTTACCAGTCTAATATATTAGAGATTTGACTCTTATATTTAACAAAAATATGAAATAAAACAGTGATATTATTAGACTAAACGCACGCTTAAAACGAAACTGACTCAATCCGAAATATACTCATTTCAAAAATAAACTTTATGTAAACAAAATTAGGTTTATTTTTGAAATGAGAATATTTCGGATTGAGTCACTCAGTTTAATTTTAAGCGTGCGTAATAAGCTTTGAGAAACTATTAAGGCTAAACCGTTAATGCAATGCCTAGTGGCTGTGACATCTATACATATAGATTGTACTGGAGCTAAGTAAAGTTTACCTAAAGATCTGATTTATACTTACCTACTTTGCTTAAAAATTAAGGCAAATACGTGACCATTTTTAATACATGAGGACTTGCATAATAATATGAGTGTTGAAGTTTTGTAATTGTCTTTTAGTTTAAACGTGAATATGTAAGTATCACTTTCGGCGCTTTTACAATCGGATAGTGTCCTTAATAAAATATATAAAATGATTAGTCCGTCAATTGGATTATAAAAAACCGGTCAAGTGCGAGTCGGACTCGCGCACGAAGGGCTCCGTACCATTATCTATAAGAACGGCAAAAAACTCACGTTTGTTGTATGGGAGCCCCCTTAAATATTTGTTTTATTTTAATTTAATTATATATTTTTAAAGTTAATATTTAACTAAATATTCTGTGAATATTTCAAGCGTCTACCTGTTGCCGTTATCAATATCGAGCAAAAACGAGCAAATAAATCACGTTTGTTGTATGGGAGCCCCCTTAAATATTTATTTTATTCCGCTTTTTAGTATTTTTTGTTATAGCGGCAACTGAAATACATAATCTGTGAAATAATTTCAACTGTCTAGCTATAACGGTTCGTGAGATACAGCCTGGTGACAGACGGACAGTCGGACGGATAGTGAAGTCTCAGTACCCCCAGTCCCGTCCCAGTCTCAGTCCCGTTTTTACCCTTTTGGTACGGAACCCTAAAAATATTCGACATGTGTATTTTTACTTTTGTCAATAAAGAAAAAAAAAATTGGGTCAATGTTCACTAGCGGGGGCTCGTGACGTGACGTTTAATCGTAAGTAGAAGTGTACCAAGGCGGTACGTCACACGGAACTTTAACGGGCTATATATTTTCAGCATTTTTTTGTTTAATTGACAAAAGAAAAACACATGTCGAAAATTTTTGGATGATCTAACTTGTGGACTAATTACCTATATTTTTTTAGGAATCAAGCCTATTAGCCGTCCACGGGAATGCACGAATCATGAGTATACACCGTGAAATTTTAGTGGTTGTTTTCCCGAAACGAGGTGATTTAGTTTCGATTGTACAATCGATTTATAGTTACTATTTTGACTAGAGTCAAAAATCCAATTGTGAAAAACGAAAGTCGAAAATGACCGCAAACCAATAGTAACGCTTCGTTGGTACAAGTAGCGTACGATCGTACGATAGGTTAGGTACCAACAAAGCGTTACTATTGGTTTGCGGTAATTTTCGACTTTCGTTTTTCACAATTGAATTTTTGACTCTAGTCAAAATAGTAATTATAAATCGATTGTACAATCGATACTAAATCACCTCGTTTCGGGAAAACAACCACTAAAATTTCACGGTGTATTGATCATTTGGATTAATATCAATAAAAACCTGCGTAGTATAAATTCTAGCTGACAACGATAGTATGCTATAACTGCCTTCAAACTATTTCGTACATAGGTATGGTTTGGTTTCTATTGTGCCGTGACCTTTGTTTGATGAACAATGTTCAGTCGAAGACCAGGGTGGAACGTTTTCGCTGCAAATGTCATTTTAGCATTCCATCCATTTGCCAAAGAAATCAACGTGAAATTGACTATGAAATGGTTCTACCCTGGTACACGATTCAGTTTCTCGACTATACGTTTTTTTAATAATTCTTACATATACGAAAGCTAAATAGTTAATTTAAGAAACAATTTAATTCATGTTTTTGCTATCTACTCGTTTAAGACACTAAAAATTTGACCTACCTTGCATATTTGTCATAATTGTACACTTCATAATAATTTACATGAACATAACCTCGTAGGAACCACATTAATTATAATTATAAAGTTCCATTAAAAAGTTGCTAAATCCTGAATTGTTATAGGTTGGACCAAAGTTGTTTGATGTTAATTGGTGTAAGTTTACAATATTTCTAATTTTACTTGGTGTCAAATATTTATTTACTTTTAATCAATCGTGAAGTAGGTAATATATTATACACTCTTTTGTATCTGCTTTGCAAACTTCTAAATACTTGTATGACATTTATATCTCAATCTTTTCTAAAGTTTGATTATTATCTTTTATACGTACACTGTGTTTTTATTTTATTTCTGTTAATTTTATGGAATTATTATTCAGGTTAAATAGACTTATTTCTCTAAGGCACGAGTGTCTTCACTCTTATTTGTTATTTACTTAAGATACAAGATTACAGCAAACTATGAACTAATATTAACTTCGTAAATGTAATATATTATACGCCACAAGAAAGTTAAAGAAGTGAGTTAGTATGATGTGTTTTGAATTATTTTTATGTTTAAGTCTCACGTTAATGTAATGCTATTTATTTTAGTTCAAGCATTTTACAATACGTTTACGTTTAGTTTATCACTGACAGATTGCTTGCCTTCATTTAATTTCCAACTTTAACACCATACAAATAAAGTAATTATTACAAAATCTGAAAACGTGGGTAACAGTATTCTAAAATTGGCTTTATTTGTAGGTCGTTAAAGTTGAATATGAAATGAAGGCAAACCATCTGTCAGTGGTAAACTTTATGTAATTTTACTGTACGAATTGACGGACCTACCCTCTTACGAATAGTTATAACTATAACTTTATTGACCGGTGCTCTTACCCGTTAGTGTGTGTAAGTGTACTAACACTGAAACACTATAGTGTTTGACACTTCAAGTTCGCGTTTGACATTTACTTTTAGTTGTATGTATATTGTGATCGAGAAGTTTAACTGTCTAATTGATACCTATTGCGCTTTTGTTAAGCGGACTCGCCACCTTGTCTAGACATTAACATTTGTATAAAGGAACTTTTTACAACAAACTATTTACCAGGTGAAGGGTCCACGGAAAGAACACATTATCTAGTCACGTTTTTTGAAAATTGAGATTTTAATCTCAAAATGTAGATTTCGCAAAGTACGGTTGCATGCTTTGATTTGGGACACATTTCTAAAAAATATCCTTTGGATTCCAATACAATATGACAGGACTGTCAACCTTAAGTGGCTCCCAAGTTAAACCTCGCGATTGAACTATTACTTACACTGGATTAAATTATGGATATCTGAAAATATATATATTTTTTCAGTTTTAAAGAAATGGTTACCGTAGTAATTGTTTGTGACGACTAATTTTCAAACCACTATAATTCGAAAAGTTGCTTAGATGACGACATGTTCTTTCCGTGTGCCCTTTAGGTAGGTAGTTTCTGCTAATGTATCATATCATACCAAGCGATGTGTCGGAAGTTAACAGAAATAAAAAAACGCTATATTTTTTGGATTATAAAGATTATCAATAATCCCTAGAGCACGGTAGCACTCTTTGCAATCGATCCAAAATATATTTTATCGAATCACAGCACAGCAAAACCTTTCACGCTGGTACTTCTCTCTGGCGCTGTAAAACTTTCTATGCACCTCTCCTGGGTACCTTCAAGCACTAATGCTCCTATCCTTTAAAATGGTGCAGAATTAATATTTAATGGCAATAATATTATACATAGTACCTAGTTGCTAGGCATTTCATCTAAATACTTAGATGATCCGATTGAATCTGTATCCCCATTTTAACCCCTAAACATTCCATTTTGGACCGTAAATGTTGCTAATTTTAATCGGCTTTGATTTCTGTTTGACGGCAAATATATTGCCGTATCGATTTAAGGGTCAAATACTTAATCTTAATAGGAAATGACAAAAAATATTTCGATCCTATCTTTCATGTCTTGTTTTAATATAAAAAAAATATATAAATACAACACTACATATCCGAATAATAATATATTTTCTTGTTTAATCCTTTTTCAATTGTGACGTAGAACCTACTATTTCAGAAAACAGTCGAGCTGAAGTTTAAAATTAGTTAGTTATAAAGAAAGTGATGTAACGTAACTGACATTTGCATACCATAATGTATTTAGTCTTA
Source organism: Archips crataeganus (assembly GCA_947859365.1). Taxonomy (NCBI): domain Eukaryota; kingdom Metazoa; phylum Arthropoda; class Insecta; order Lepidoptera; family Tortricidae; genus Archips; species Archips crataeganus. The sequence continues at coordinate 13,494,360 of OX402049.1, read as the reverse complement.
TTTATTATACGCTCTAGTGGTAAATTAGACTTAGATCTCGCCTCATCATTCACGATCAATGCTTGGCTAGAACTAAAATGTTGCAACCATTTAGCTTTTTAAATTTTAAGGTAAGGGGAACGGAGTGTTGGCCTGCCTGTTTGTACATAGGTATATATTATATTGTTTTGTTACAATGTTACATTTATTGGAGGGTTGCGAATGTTTGTTGACCAAAACCGATGTAGTTTGTAAGAAAGTAACATAATCGGATACAGATTTGCTTTACTTCCCTCACACTTGAATTAGTCTTTACTTTTTCCAGTGCTTATAAAAGTATCGATTCCTATATTTTGAAATCAATCTTGTGACACTTCTTACTAAGGCATACAGAAAATAAAACGGAAACAATAATTAATGTGTTCTTATTTTGACAAAAATGTTGGTACTAAAGTGTACAATAGGCTACTTTCCTAACTAGTCAGTCTTTTAGATTATCAAAAAATATTGGACACGTATTTTTTATTTTGTCAATTAAATAAAAAATTACGAAGATATGGCGCGTTGAAGTTTCGCGTGACGTCACTTGTTCCTACACTTTGTATGAGCGTTTTAGGAACAAGTGACGTCACGCCTCGTCACGCGGAACTTCAACGCGCCATATCTTCGTAGTTTTTTGTTTAATTGTCAAAAGAAAAATTACGTGTCTAATATTTTTTGATAATGTAAAATACGGACTAATAAGAATTATTATTTTTTTACCTAGGAAAGATCCCTATTGTGTAAGTATGCATTCAAATGTTTACTTATAGCAACGTTCAGGGGCTAAATTCAGGAACGGCCCAACGCGGTTTGCGAGCGGGAATTAAATCGATTGCAAGAGGATAGGGATGAAAAGCTATTCAGGAACGCCAAAAATCACTGGTGTGCGAGAGGTTTGGGCTGAGATTTGGATGAGCCTTATTTATTTATTTAAAACTAGCAGCCCGTCCCGGCTTCGCACGGGGTAGACAATTATTTATTTTTGGAAATTTGGATATAAAACACTTTTTTTCACAAATATTTTTATTTATTAAAAAAATATTATTTATTATTTATTAATTATTACAGACGTGCACGCCCCACTCCTGTATTTCAGTGTCCCCTCCACCCCGCCCGCCGCGATGCCCGGCGCGCTTTTCAGACTGCATCGCAAACAACGGCCACGGCGCTATGGCGGTTTTGTTTACTGTTTGAATTTTTTAATTCGTAATATCTTTTGAATGGAAAGTCCAATTTAAATAATTTAAAAACTATTTTATAGGTAGTTAAATGGTCTTTACCATAAAATAATTTATTTGGATAAGGATTAATATAAACACATAAATAGCATGGTTTGAATTTGGTTAGCATTTTCATTAATGTTTAAAATGAAAAAAGTTGTTGTAGTGACATAACTACAATAGTTGGACATATGCTACCGCGGAGTTTTTTGTAGACATTATGATGTTCTTCAATATTGTTGTACATTATTTTGTTCTATCGCTAATAGTTTCGGCAGCGCATTCGACGAAAGACATTTTAAGACTCATTTTTCTACACCTTCGGTTACATTGTTCAAATTTTACCAAGGATCCCTAATTTTTTTCAAAATGAAATGTAGCCTATGTCAAATTGGAAGAATGTAGCATTCTATTGGTGAAAGAATTTTTTAAATCGGCCCAGTACTTTTTGAGCCTATTCATTACAAACATACAAACATACAAAAATAGGTACAAATCTTTCCTCTTTATAATATTAGTGTAGATGTAGATAAAGCTCATCCCAAGCTCAGCCCATTCCTATCCTCTCCCAAACGATTGAATTACCGCTCGCAAACCGTGTTGGGCCGTTCCTAAATTTAGCCCCTGGTTTAAATATTGTAGTAAGTGTTAGTTCCTAGAAAGCTACTGATTAAGCCCGCGGCTTTGCCTCCGGTGTAGAATAAATACTATATCACGTACTCATTTCGAAAACACTCTTTATTCCTTGTCTATACGTAGGTAGGTACATCATAATAAATATGAAACTATGAATAATTTCAGTTTTCTGGCTAGATAGTAGCAATGACGACTAAATTAAAACAATAAATTTGCTGTAACCTGTTTTACCATAGAGGTCTCTGTACCATTTATTTCGTATGGCATTTTGACCTTTACTTAACATAATAGCGCCATCTATTATTTCTGTGAAGTGTCTAAATACGATATCGTGTTAAGCAGAGGTCTAAGTAACATACAAAATGAATAGCACAGAGATCTCTCTATAGCGAAACTATTTAGCTATAGCAGGCTTTTCATAGTTATCATTTTAACCTTTTCAACACTAGTGTCGGCTATAGACGACAATACGGTAATACAAAAAAAATGAATCTACCCGCATCCGCATAAGAATCAATTTTGTTCGTAACAAAAACGATGTGTGTAGTTCAAAAGGTAGGAACGCGACATTGTGTAGACATTGTTTGTTAGTCCTTGTCCTTGACACTAGTAGGCTGGGCGTAGACAAGTCGATCAGTGAGTCAGAACTTTACTTACACTTACCACTCCGCAGTTTAGGTATGTTCGGCCGGCGCGGCTCCCGAGTAGGGTTGCCAGGTGCCAGGCTTTAGCCGGACATGTTTGGCTTTTTGCGGTCGCGTCCGGCCAAATATGTGCGTGTTCGGCCTGTCCGGCTTTTGTCAGGCTTTTTGTCAGAGTGGCGATTCGTACGACGATGGGCGGACGAGCGCCCGAGCGGACAAGGGCGAGCGGAGAGCAAACTGTCTTCCGCCCGCGCATCGCGCCGTCCGGCTTTTGTTAGGCTTTTTATTACTATCGCACTGCGCACGCACACGGCCTTGCCCAGTCTTGCCACGCCGCCCCCGCCCGCATCGGACGGACACATACACACACTCAAAAATCCCTAATTTTTCTTAATGTCCGGCTTTGGGACCCAAATGTCCGGCTTTGGGACCCAAAAGTCCGGCTTTTTTGACGGGTAAGTTCGGCTTTTTGATTTTTAGAGATGGCAACCCAACTCCCGAGCAGGCGTATGGCAGTAGGTTGTCTCTTTTTTCTGTGATTTTGCAACAAACAATGACTTCTAAACGATCTTATTATAATTACCTTACATACTTACTAGTTTACTGAATTAATACACACTGTTGATGTGCGGCGTTCTTTGGACACGTCCCCATAGTATCAATGACATTAAACGCTCATAGAGTCATGCATAGGCACATGTGCCTCATAGTCGTACCAGTAAAGTCACACATGAGGCGCATTTGCCTCATACATAGGACAGCGAACCTATTAAGGAGTAGGGTTGTCAGCCGTCCCGTTATATGCGGTCCGCGCGGGACGCCGATTGTACCGTTTTCAGGCTTGATTACATTATAATATAAGCACCGAAATTAACTCTCTTGCTCGGCACTATCCTAGCCCTCCTCTTTCCAGATCTAGATTTTTATGTCCGCGTCATAAAACTTATATGCTAACGTGCGATAAGAGTTACTCTGGTTTAATTTTTCATGCCTTTCAATACGTTGACCGATTTAACTACCTACCCAAGTTAGCCCGGGTGAAGGAGTCCCGCATTTTATAGCTAAGTCCCGCAATTTAATCGCAAATCTGTGCACTAAGATTGGCAACCCTACTAAGGAGTATGTACGTTTTTGTGGCAAGGTCTAACAAATACCATTTTTGCCTTAGATTCTACTTACGGTTGTACAGTCAACGTCATAAATAAGTGATCAGATCACTTTTGTACCTTGTCGCTTTCATTCATTACATAATTTCGTATGGCTTTTCAAACATGACGTTAAAGTGACAAGGTACAAAATTTATCACATATTTTGACGTGATATTTTGAACAGACGGACACCCCAAAAGCGCATGCTTTTTGCTTGTAGAAGTATTCAATGACAAGCGAATTTCCTTTTCACTTCAACGAGTTATGCCTTATAACTATGTAAAAATGTGTGTAAAATTCTGGTTACGTCGTACAAGAATTTTGCTTGTACGCCTCGGCCTTACTGCATTCGCTGCCGGCTGTCAGCCTCGAGACTTCTTCAGGCGCCACAAACGCACATGTGCGTTCAAATTATTGCCAAACTATGCCAGGAGCACTAGGCTAGTCTCTAAAACGCATATTGCAATAGAGCAAAAGAGCTATTGGGGGTCATCCAAATGAAGTAAACTACATATTTAATTATGACTAGTTTATTGAAAACCATACAAAAACTTGCCAGCTTAAAATAAAAATAAAATTCATTATTGTTAAAATAATATCACAGTGTTAGTAGAACATTAGTTGATTCGTATAAAACAATTCAAGATTTCAACATAAAAAAGTTCCGTAGGCGCAACTGGGACTTCACAATAAAATATGGGCTATCACTCACAGTTTACCGCACCCTTTTTTTCGCAGTGTAACTACTGGATTTATCTCCCACTCGTTCGCTGGGGAAAAAAACCTCAGTATCCGCAGCGCAAGCAAGGGGGTGCGTAGAACTATGATTAGCCGATATTATACGAGGGGCGTTCAATATAAAGTGAGAATGAGATGCAAACTCTTTTAATATTACGAAATTAAATACTGGCCGGTAAAGCTAATCTATCTAGCTGATTGCTATGAAAAAAAAACTAACTGTCTTTTGTTTAAAAAAATATACGGTAATTTCTTTGCAATGCTATTGAGTACGTTAGCGAAAATGGAGAAAATTGAACTGCGCGCCGTTATCAAATACTTGTATTTGAAAAATTTTTCTACGGACCAAGTCTATTTGGATTTGCGGGACACTTTAGGGTCTAATGCTCCTCCGTATTCGACAGTCGCACGTTGGTGCGCCGAATTTAGACGTGGAAGAACATCGACAATGGACGACCCCCGCTCCGGACGCCCTACTACAGCAGTAACTGAAGAAATTGTGAAAAAAGTCGAAAACTCAGTTTTGGCGGATCGTCGCGTCACAGTTCGTTTTATTGCTGAAAATGTAAAGATTTCAACGGGGAGCGTGCATAATATTTTACATGAACGCTTGGGTATGAAAAAGGTATCTGCGCGTTGGGTACCAAGAATGCTTACTGACACGCAAAAACAAACTAGACTAGAGATTTGTCAAGAAGCTTTGAACCTGATGCAGCAAGACCGGGAACTTTTTTTGGCGCGATTTATAACAATGGACGAAACATGGCTCCATCATTACGACCCTGAAACGAAACTGCAGTCTATGACATGGAAAAGGCCATCATCTCCAACTACGAAGAAATTCAAGGTGAGCCCATCTGCCGGTAAGGTCATGGGCTCTGTTTTTTGGGATGGTAAAGGGGTATTAATGATTGAGTATCTCGAGCATGGAGCCACTATTACGGGCACTTTATACGCCAAACAAATAGCAACATTGCGCAATGAGATCCGCGAAAAACGGCGAGGTAAACTCGCGAAAGTTGTGCTGTTCCACCAGGACAATGCCCCGGCACACAAGTCCGCCGTTGCAATGGCTGCAATTCGTGATGCTGGGTTCGATATCCTTAAGCATCCTCCGTATTCACCAGATCTCGCTCCCAGTGATTTCTACCTATTTCCGAGATTGAAACAATACCCGAGAGGCCAGAAATTTGAAGACGACGACGCGGTAGTCGCTGCAGTACAAGATTTTTTAAGTACTCAAGATGAGACCTTTTTTAAAAATGGAATTTTAAGTTTAGAAAAAAGATATACTAAGTGTATTATGCTAAAAGGTGACTATGTCGAAAAATAAAATGATATTTAGTAAAAGTTGTTTATAACATACTCATTCTCACTTTTTATTGAACGCCCCTAGTATATTACTAGCACATAATTTGTAACGCAAATTAAATACCCTACAAAAAAGGATATTTAGCGAATATGCTACAAATGATAATGTATTAAGTTAAGGCCTCTCTTTCCTTCACCTCTTCCACTTCCACATCAAAACGCATCCCCCCCGCCATTGGGAGATCTTTTTTTATCCCTTTTTCTTATACCGTTATCCACTGTCAATTCTACGTTTCCATGTGATTTGTAGTCTTGTAAACGTCCAGCACTGGCAGATCTCTTCAAACTAGTAGTGGGTCTATTTTCATTGCTTATTTGTAGTGGTATAGCCACTGACCCGTGAAGGGAGCTAGGTCCACTGTTTCGTGCGCTGCTCAAAGCTTGCGAACACACGTCTAATAACCTATCCAAAGTAGCACCACTTATCCTATCACCATTATCAATAGATGCCTGATTAGTTCTACTATTAGGAATAAAAGATCCACTTCTACTTTCATTAACTCCAACACTAACAAGGCCAGCTAAAAAACTAAGATTAAATGGAATGTTAAGTAAGTATGTAAATACTATCATAACAAGGAGAACAACTAGTATGAGATTAAAGGATACAGTCAACACTCCATTCATAATTTTATCCAGAGGGAACCACATTCCATCTGAAATAGAAAAAAAAGGGTTTAAATACCACATGTTTAAATAGACATACAAGCAAGATAGTACACTTTTGTCTAGCGTTTTCGCTCACATGTTCGCTTAAGTTTAAATACTTAAAAGGAAAAGTACCTTGGTTTGTTTTAATTAGTAGTCTAAAATAACAGACACGAATTTTTTTGTTGCCCAATCTCAACCTATTTGGAGAAATTTTACACCAAATTACTGAAAAGTGACTAGCCCTTAACTTTTGTAGATTTTTTTTTCAAGCAAATTGCTAGTTCTATCTATAGTTAGTAATAAATGATTACTGATTTTCAAATCATTTATTATGTTTGAGAACATGAAAAAATAATGAGCATGTGTTTTGTTACATAAGCTCAAATTCATATTTGCCTAAAAAAAGCACTGATGAGAAATATAAAACTTTGAAGGGTTCAAACCAGTAATAAGTAGCAATTTGCTTGAAAAGAAAAATCTACAGAAGTTGGAGGAATTAGTCACTTTCTGTACTTTGGAGGACAATTTCTCCTAATAGGTTGAGTTGAGATTAGACTGCTAAAAAAATTCGAGTATGTTATTTTAGTAGACTACTCTCTAACATACATATATCAAAATAAATCAAACCAGAGCCAGACAGTTGGATGCCTTTCCTTGTTAGGTAAGACACAAGCCAAAAAGAACAACTTACTATTTAGTGTTAAATCATTCAATTGATTAATACTACATATGTGAATCCATGCATTGCCCCATTGCCCCATTCTTAAATGAGTCTCACGCTCACGCACAATACACAGGGTCATAAATTTATGGCAACCAACTGGTTTAAGCCTTCCACACACCAAAGCATAAAATGTTACTAAAGCAACATTGTATTTCTATCTAGATCATACCATACCTGTAATCCCATGTATTATAGTTTGCATTGTAGCGCTAATAGTGATCATTGGCTCTGACACAATTGTTGTGAACATTCTCACAACAATTTTCAGAGGATTCATGTGTTTCAAAAATGCTGTAGGGTCTGGTGCAGGCACTTCACAAGTGGATGACCAGAAGAACCATTTACATGTGTTGATGGCTGACATGTAGCGTTCAAATTCCTTTTGATCTGCTTCCTGAAATTATTAAGTAGTTCAATATACAGGTAATATTATCAGCTATCTGAAATATTATAAATAATAATTTATTTAAAGGTCTTATGCTGCGTACTGTGGATACCGTGCCGCCGCGCGAGGCAACTCAACATTGACGCGCTGGAACGTGCCAAAACACAGGTTTGCCGCTGTAGTAGATAGATAGATATAATCTTTAGCTGTCGACCAATGCTCTCGCGGCGGCCGCACGAAGTCGACACGCAGCTTAACTTGTGACATCATTTCTTGGGGTAAATTCCGTAAATTGTGTAGTGCAAGGAAAAAATCATTGCTGACTTATTGTATCATTATGCAAAATTTTTAATGTGTCAAGGTAAAAATATTACTAGCCTTTTCCCGCGGCTTCGATGTCGTAAATCGTTAGATTTAGCTACTAAATTTAAATTCTCAAATTTTACTAACTTACAAGCGGTCATAATTTACATTGTTTGAAGAACTTAACTTAGTGATGGTGGTTTTAGAATTTAATCCCATGCCGTGGTGTTATTGTAATATAAGGTAGCCAACAAAATTTAATTTAAATCCTGTCCAATCATTTTAGTGTGAAAGTGTACACATAAAAACATATGTCTAAAACAGCGTTTCCCAACCTTTTTCAGCCACGGACCCCTAGGAAATCAAGCACAGTTTTCACGGACCCCATTAATAAAATAAACAGCAAAAAAAAATCGGATTGGCTATTTATTTTAGTAATTACAGATACAAAATATGTACTTATAACTTACTAGACTTCCGTCCGCAGCTTCCCCCGCGATAAATTAATTTTCCCGTAGAAAAAGGTATTTTCCCACAGTAAAAAGTAGCCTATATCACTCAGTGATAATGTAGCTTTCTAATGGCAAAAGAATTTTTGAAATCGGTCCAGTAGTTTCGGAGCCTATTCAATGCAAACAAACAAACAAACAAACAAACAATCAAATCTTTCCTCTTTATAATATTAGTATAGATAATTGTTTACCGCGGACCCCCATACATATACTCGCGAACCCCCAGAGGTCCGCGGACCACAGGTTGGGTAGCACTGGTCTAAAAGTATTGGTTTATCTGGCGATTTCCAGAAAAAATGTACCTATTTTGCCTTAATTATCCTTAATTTTCCATACAAAAATTATTAGTCAGTTTTGTGACGTTCCATACAACATGTATGGTTAACTGCGTCACAATCACAAAACTGACAATTAAAAGCGGGACACTTTTTTATTGCTTAAATCGATAGTGCTTGTGATTCTGAGTAGAATCAAATGCTAATTTTACTGAATATGTAATATGAAATTGCATGCCAGCTGATAGTGTAAGGTGTAACACTTACTTTGTATGATACAACCACTTCATACAAATATAGAGCTGCAAACAAGATAATTTTGAAGTGCTTATGAGACATATGGTTCCAAAGCCACATCAGTGCACCAACTGCTGCCAATATTCCCAGAGTCATTGTAATCTGCATCTGGAAAAAAAAGAAAAAATAAGTTTTAATACTTACAAGTTTAGCATTCTTGCTGACTACTGAATTTTCATCCAATAAATAAATGTATACCAAATTCAAACCGAGGTCAGGATGGGTAAAATTTTGCAAGTCTAATTTCATTTATTTACAATGACTTAGATTTTTTTACACGCTTTTTTAGACTTGGAAAGATGTGACTTCAAAAAATAAAGCTTGTAATAAACATCCTATGTTGATATTATTTAAGCATAAATTTAATTACTACATGACATAATATCTTAAACTAATTTAAAACTAATAAATAAATAAATAAATAAATATCACGGGACAATTCACACCAATTGACCTAGTCCCAAAGTAAGCTAAGTAAAGCTTGTGTTATGGGTACTAGGCAACGGATAAACATACTTAAATACATAATTAAACACCCAAAACCCGAGAACAAATATCTGCCCCGGCACGGGAATCGAACCCGGGACCTCAAGCTTCATAGTCAGGTTCTCTAACCACTAGGCCATGTGGTCGTCAAACTATAATTAAAAATTACAATTAAATCTAAAATAACCAGTATAGGTCTGGGTTACTAAATAACATTTTAAAAAAATTGCTAGGGGTGCAGTTATTTTATTCTGTTCCAGAAAGCATGGATTGGAATGTACAACCTAATGATACACACCCTGACAATTTGTTCACTGTGTATGATTTAACCTTAAGGCCTTAACCCGTTGCACGATCGGCAACTTATTTGGGTAATTTTTTCTAAGTACCCTATGTTAAAAGGTGAACGAAACTAATAACAAAAATTAGCAAATCATGAACAGTTAGTTTAGACACACACATGTGTGCCTAAATCGCTTGACGGGTTAAGGCAAGAGCCTTAGATGTTTTAAGCCATACAACTTACATTGATACATTAACTGCATTTACTGATAAGACATAACATTCAGAATCATGCTCAGATTTTATAAACTTAAAAATGTACACTTCAATTAATTATTAATTTGTGCCATCGAGAGCGAGGGAGACGGTATGATACAAGCTTTAATTTTTGAATTGCAGGGAAGCGACTCTGTCTGTTGCATAAAACCCTGTGTGTCATTGAGAGGACTACTATATGTTAATTATTTTAAATGAAAAGTGTCTTCAATATATTACCTTGTATTCCATGATGTAAAATTGTATATGGTCATGCCATGCCATAGCTATTCTTTCTGTAATACTAGGTTGATAGATAGCATTTTCAATGTAACCTACTGAGCGTCGAAACATTTCTTCAGAAAGTGCAACATCTGGAGAGAGGTACTCATTTAAAGTGGCCCATTGGCTCTCGTCAAACCTCATTTGGACAGAAACATCAACTGTGCTGTCCTCATTTCTCTGTAAAAATTTACACAACACAATGAACTCTTACAAATCATTACAAATAAAGTACTACAAATACGTAAGAAAATTCAAGATAGAGCTAAGTCTTATAAATAATCCATTCGTGTAGCAAAAGAAGTACTACTTTTATTATTTTATTCTAGCATATGTTTACAGAAGTAAAATGAACATGTTATTTTTATAGTCTAAATCCGGCTTACTTTAAATTGGCCTCCTTTTAATACAATTGCAAGTATTCTTTTAAAAAACCAGTCTCCCATTCCAGCATTATGAGACTGGAAATTTCTTTTTGGAGGCAAGGACATCCTAAGATCCGGTGTAACATCGATGTTTTCTTTTTCTGGTAATGTTCGGTCATTTTTGTAATGCCATGGGTCTGGCCCCTCCTGGTTTGTACATTTCAGAGGACTAAAAAATATAGAAAATGCTAAAAATATTAGTAACTTCATTTTATTCGAGTTACTTTCAAGATTTTGAAGAGACTATTTTTTGAAATGACGTTTCAGAGAGACCACAGAGTGCCTTTGTTTGTATACAATTGTAACCTTGTTGTAAGCAAAGAGTATTGTAATATTATATGAACAAGAGTGGCAACTCTATGGTCAAATATGCATGTATGGAAGGTGCTGCTACCCTACGCCCTGGTGAAGAACTAATGTGACGTATCTATAGATGTATACCTATCTATATGTATATGTTGGTAGTGATGTACAGCTATAATTACGCGTAATTTTAATTGATAGGCTAATTGCCACTATTCGTATTTTAGCCGTCTAATTCAAATCAGCATATACGAAGTATAAGCGGCTAAACCCGATTTGCACTATACGGCTAAAATACGAACATTGGCAACTGGCCTATCAATTAAAGTCCTTGACCGTACAATTTGGTACGCCATGGCCATGGCCGATGAATGACAACTGACAAGTTTGACAAGTCAACCAAGCTGGCCGCTAATTTAGTTCTTTACCAAACAACCAGAGATCGCTGTAGTCGCATGAAAAGTGTGATATATGTAAGTGTGCCCCCCCTGGTTGTAACCCCTCCCTCCATAGGCCGCAGCACCAGGGTGACCATTTTTTGGTAGATTTCTACCATCTGGGCAGCGAAATATTATGCATTAAATGAAAAAAAATGTTTTTTTTTATTTTTTTGTCTTGTTTCCGTCCCTATGGAGACAATAGAAAAAAAAAAGATTTTTTTCATTTAATGCAAAATATTTCACCGCCCAGATGGTAGAAATCTACCAAAAATGGTCACAGTGCGCAGCACAGTGTGCGCGCGACGGCGACGGAGCGCGCCCAGCGCTTTGCATATCACGAAATCATATACGCAATGCCGCGCTTCTGGAGTGTGTCATGTAGAAGTGATTCAGTGTTATAGATCGAGCTGGGTACACGCTCCGTCGATCGGCGTCGCGTCCACGCTCCGCGGCTCTGCGCTATTTGCGGTTTGCTTTAATATGTCGACATCTGACACATGAAAGCGTTTTTTTCAGTTGCTTGAGTAGATCATAACTTTTTTAGCTACTTTAATAACCGTCAATGTGAAACTTTATGCGTGGTTTATTATTCAAGAATTATTAAAGAATTATTAAATCACACCAATACCAATTCGAGTAATAATTACGATGTAGTTGCTTTATTTTCCCATAATACCTACTCTTCCTCAGGCAAATATTTTTCTTGGTTTCATTTTTTTTATTTAAATTTCAGTATCTTTTCTTTCTGCATTCATTTATTTTAAGCAATGAAACAGCTGCTCTAATAGCTGTCAACTGTCAATGTGTAATGTCAAAAAAAAATCATCACGATCGTTTGTTTCTCCAATTATTCTCCATAGCTTAGTAGTTCGCAGCGCAGTTTCTCAATGAACAATATCTATTGATTGCCGGAAAGATTCTACGCTACATATTATAATTATCTATAATCATAAATATGACATCCATCGATTTTGACCCGGCTATAAAACTGTGCTTAAAGCACTTGCACTCTAGCGCATCGGATTCCACGGAACAATTGCGGCTTACACTCGACGACATAATTCGTCAGACCTATGGCAGCGCGAAAACTCTGGGCAACGTGTTGCCAAAGAAATACTTGACTGAGGAGAAGATGGAATCGCCTCGGATGGTGAAACATAAGAGTGAGAAAGCGGCAAGTGCTAAGACTGTGCCGATACCACAACAGAGTCCACAGCAGCTCCAAATTCCTGAGCGGGAGAATGATGATGGGTCGGTGATGGACGGGGAGCTGCCGTTTGATCTGCTGGAGGAGGACCTGACCTGTGCGGTGTGCCGGCAGATTGCTGTGCAAGCTGGTAACAGATTGGTGGAGTGTGATGCTTGCCATGCGCTATATCATCAGGTATGTTTGGCAATGCTGTTCAGGAACATGATTTTAAACTTATCTTTTTGTAAACTTGCACCAAATTTTTAGAGTGTATGCAAAGCAATGGCATATTTCTTATGCACAAATGATGTGCATTAACACAATAAAATTGAAAGTATATTCGGTCACTTCTTTGGGATTATGTGGTGCCATAAATACATTGTGTATTTTTAGAAAGGTCAAACAGAACACAATTTTCCTTTGTAACAATTTTCCTTTTTTAATATACATAATTAAATTAATAATCATGCTAAATCATAATGCTCTTTCCAGGATTGCCACAAGCCGGTAATCAGCGACAATGACATGAGTGCCGGCTGGCAGTGTGCATCATGCCTCGCCTCCCAGGGCTTTGTCACCAACTACACCAAAATATCATCTGCATCCAAATCTCCAACCCATGTTTCCGGCTCCACAACACCTGTCAAGATATCTTCGGGAAGCTCATCATCGAAGGTTACAACTCCAAATATCAATATCATCTCAGCGGATAAGAGGCTTCAGATCATGAAGAAGAAAGCTGCCAAGCAGCATGAGAAGAAGAAACATAAGTGATTGGCAAAGTTTTAACCTTTTGAACGCCACACATAATTTTTGCTACAAACAAAATTGATTCTTATGCCGATGCGGGTAGGTTAATTTTTGTATTACCATATTTACATCTATAGCCAACACTGGGGTTCAAAAGGTGGTTGATTTATATCTACAGACACCAAGCATGTCAGACATGGGCCATGGCAGACAAAATAATATTCTTCTAGTTTCTAGTAACATCTATTGTAACACTACTGCGCAGATACAGGCTGGGCCTGGCCAGTATGTGCAAATAATATTTTGTCAGTGTCTGATACGGCACATGTCTGCAAAGCTCGGTGTCTGTACATATGAATTTTTTTTTTTAACATTTTGAATGCCAACAACAGAAGTTTTATACGTAGAGTCCCATATAATTAAATTTTTTATTTATTGAACGCAATTGAACTCTTTCTCACATAATGGAAAAACAGAGGAGATGGTGCACTCAAGTTCAGTAACAACAAAGCTATGACTACGCACGACCGGCGGCGTGGTGAGCCTTTTATCAGTTCATTGCGTGTGCCGCCAGGTAGCCACTGTGCGGCGAGCGTCTCGGCCGCGCAATGAACAGAGAATACGCTCGCCGCCCCGCCGGTCGCGCAACATGTCAGTGTGTTAACATGATCTGCTGAAGAGGTTTAAGTAAGCAGTGTAAATATAATGATGTGGTTAACAACTTTTAAGTAGGTAAATGAGTTGTAGATGTTGGAAATGTTAGGCTCATGTTTTAGTATTCAGTCCGATTAAAGTGTAAATATTCTGTTGTTTAATAATTAATAATAATTAACAATAACGGCACGGCCACGACTTCGCGCGTTTGGCGGCGCGGCAAGCGTTTTATCAGTTCATTGCGTGTGCCGCCTGGTAACCACTGTACGGCGAGCGTCTCGGCCGCGCAATGAACACAGAAAACGCTTTCCGCGCCGCCAAACACGCGATGTCGTGGCCGGGCGGTAACCCCTCATTCAAAATTATAAGAACATTTTAGCATCCTTTACAGTTAATTAATATTTTTTAGTTCAGCAGGTAATGTGGTTTATTCAGCTAGGTACAGTGTGATTGAACAATAAAAAATAAAAATAATAACTAATGAATGATGATGATGAAATTGTGATGAGTAGTTTGTTTAAGATTTGAATGACTACATTTAGAGCAATAAAATTCAATTAATTTAATTCAGATAAAAAAAATCCTTATTATGTTAGCTACAAAAAAAGGTCTCATCAATTTATGCTGATAAGCAATTACACGTCAACCCACACAAACCTCATTTTGAGTAAATAGCCACTAAAGATTATTATTTTATTAGGGGTGAACTAACGCATTTATATGAAAAAATTTTGCCGTTTTTCGATATTGTGAAGGTGTTAAGTCACATAACTCGTTTTTATAAAATGTAAAGTAGACAACAAGATACATTTAGTAGTCAAATTTTAATTTTATAGTTTTTGTGTGTTGGCACGTTGTTGCTTGTCCGCATCCATATAATTTTGGTAAATGCAGTACAACAAATGGTTTTGTAAATAATAATAATACACTGCCTCTATATTCCATACGTAGGGAGTTTTAATGTCGCCATATCGCACAAGTCTGATTCTCCCGAATCGGCAGGAGGAGGCTGTTGGGACTGTCACACATCAGGGTAGGAGATCCTTACGAATTAGGTAATGCTACAAAACTCATATCCCTATCCCTCTTCATCCCTGATGCGGTTTGGTCCCGGCTCTTACTAATTTTATCATAATATCACGATTGAATTGAATACGGCCAGATACGTACAATTTCAGTTTTCCACACTATTAGAATTCTTTGTTGTTCACCAAGCCGACGGATCTCGCTCAGCGGGGCATCTATGACTTGGCAGACTTGACGGTATGCCTTATGGGCATCTGAAGCTACGTAGCGATATTTTTCACACTGTTTAAATGAGGCTCCAAAAAATTACAAAAATGTTCGTAGCTTTGAATACTTTTTTTAGGGTAGGTACCTCCCTATTCTTTTTTTTTCTCGTCTAACCTTATATCCAGTGTGGGGTATTGTTGGATAGATCTTTTCGATACCTACAGTGATTACTTTGTGAAATATTCAATTTAAAGGGCAAATTTTTGTTAAAATCGAGCGTTCCCCCTTCTCTAAAAACTAAACTGTTGGTTTGATAATTTTGAAAAAAACCGTTTGTCTATAAAGTCGGTTTACGGACGATAGTTTAACGTGACAACGTCATAACAAAACATTCAAAAAACAAAAATGAAACCAGGCGGTCACCCATCCAAGTACTAACCGCGCCCGACGTTGCTTAACCTCGGTGATCGGACGAGAACCGGTGTTTTGTCAAATATCTTGAAAACGGTGCATCCTACGGCAAAATCAATAAAATTTTCATCCCCCCTTTAATATCCCCGCACCCCTCTCCCGCACCCCCTATATTACGACTAAGGAAAACTATTATGGCTAAGTTTGCTGGAGAATTATTAGTAGGTAGTTTAAGAATAAATAGCAGCCTGACCTATAAAATTTATCTACTTACTTGGAAAGTTCCGTATAAAATACAAAATCCTTAGAAAAATATTACTGTTAAATACAAATAGTACCTACACGTTGCAACGGCTACGGAACCCTATTCTGGGCACGTCCAGCACGCTCTTGGCCGGGTTTTTACAGAAAACTGACCCGTGATTGACCGACGAATTTGCGGTTTCCACAAGTTTCGATGATAAAAGTGGAGTTTCGGCTTCGGCAAAAATCTTGCCGAATTTAGGGCCGAAATCGAAACTGGGTTCAGACGGTCGTGCGCCATTCGAGAACAATAGATACTTATTAAGTAGCTTATAATAAAAATATTAGCACAAATATACATACCTACGTACGTACTAGAATTGCTCTTGTATAAAGTTTCGGTTTCAGACGAAACTGAACCAGATACTGAAATTAAGTTTTGGTTTAGGTTACAAATATTAACTAGTTTTGATTCAGGAGGCTGCATACAACTCATTGAAATAAATTATCTATTTACACACGCTACCCTACCGCTAGATTAGTTAATCCGTTATCGTCTGCTAGGTTTAGTTATACCTACCTACAATTTTATTAAACATCTTCAACAAGTCTTCAGCATCTAGCTCTTTACGTTTGATCGTCAAGAACCAGGGACGTCTTTGATCCAATAGGAGGCCCTGGGCACTCTCTGATACTTGTGATGGGGCCCCAATGGCTGGCTATGTATGACTGTGGAATGCAGTAGCTTCTTGGAGGCCCCATTGCAAGCGGGGCCCTGGACACTTGCCTAGAGTGGCCAGCAGGAAAGAGGGGCCAGCCAGCCTACAACGTGAGGCGTGCCGTATAATCGGTGACCCTCTCTGACAAATTTGATCCTCTAGGTCTTCGTACTTTTTGCGTATGTTACATACCTACAGGATCTACAGCGGGAAGTGCTCCGACGAACTCTTTGACATTGTTCTCGGTGCCAAGTTTCATCTCACCACCGTAGGTAGGTACTCGACATAAAAAGTACCTAGTTTCTATCAACATCAGCTCGATAGATAATTCTCCTCTAATACGCAGTTTAAGCGATCTTTCTTGCCCCATTTAATCGCAAATTAAGTGCTGAAAATAAGGTTAGAATCCTTTAAATAAGTATCTATGGATTTTCTACGAAGTACTTACCTACCTACATTTTTAACTACTTAGTGATTGGCCCACCGGACGACGGCCAGTCAGACGACCCTCATATGCTCTCTTCGCGCCATGATCTTCACCCATTCTTTCCAAATGGCCGAGCCATCGGAGTCTATGAGCTTTGCTCTCTCCAATGCTATTAGGCTCGCCCTAGGTATCGCTGGAGTGACGCCGTGGAGTCCGACCTTGATGGACTGCAAGCCACAAATTGGCGGAATACTGTGCAAGATCGACAGATATGGCGTTGTCTCGTATCGGAGGCCAAGATTCACTTTGGGTCGCTGCGCCAACGGAGTAAGTAAGTAAGTAGTGATTGGCGGTAGCGAATTTGAAAACTCTACTTATGAACGAGAAAGTAGAGGTAATTACATAATAACACAATGAACATTAAAAAAATAAAATCTGATAATTAATAGGTACCGGTATTATTCAGTCAGAAATATAATTCAGTTAGAAAAGTAAAAAGTAGGTACATATCTACGTAATGGTTATGGGCCCAGTAGCCGCTTTTATATTAACATGATTATGAGGACTATTTCCCGATGTAGTTAGATACCTAGGTAAGTACTCAGTTACGTACGGTCAAGGACTTTTATTCATGCATGAGCCACCATGGAATCATTTCACTGTAAACGTCATAGTGACATAGCATTAATTAACAAGGAAAATCGTAATGTCTTTTTCTTTGAAGAGGTTCTATGGTGGCTCATGAATTAAAGTCCTTGACTACACATACTTAGATACGCGAGCATGAATAAAGAGTCACATATTGTATGAAAAGCTCTATAGGTATGCACAGAGGTAGATGACCCGTGCACGTAACTTCCCACTAAACGCGCTCTACACGCTAACGAAAGCTAAAGACAAAATAAAAATTCAGTACGGATGAGTAATCTTTTTTTATTTAGATAATATCAAATCACTTTTCCGATGAAACTTAACCTAAAGGCAACAGAGCTTCCCCAATCACGTGCGGCCAATCCTGGAATTCCTGCTCTCCCATTGGCTGGTTACATTCTGGGCGGACCAGGATGCTGTATCTTTTCTTGTATCGGAAACCCTCTTTTGTTTCTTAGAGTACAGAGTTCAATGTTCTATCAGACAGAGATAAACTGTTACGCCTACCGTGTTGTTTTTTTTTTGGAAAACTCTTTTAGTGATATCTTGTGGCGTTATTACTTTCAGCGTGGTGTGTTGCGTGGGCGGCGGGTTTCAGTTTAGTTGTACCTTTACAATTTGCAACAAGGCCAAGTGTCCGAAATAATTAGAAACAATTGTGTGACTTTATGTAACTTTATAGAATTTTGGTTCGAGCTGTTTGATTGAAGTTTGTTTCGGTGAAATCGGTAAGTGCCTACTTTGATACGTTTTTGTAAGTAACATATTTTATCTTATCAGTGTAGGTCCTAGGTTTTCTTTCTAGTATACCTAAGTATCTAATGCATGTGTCAACGCTTATTTTTGTAGCCGAAAAAAATAGAACAAAACGTGTCCTAACTAGCGTAATGGCTTAAACTCCACCCTAAGTAAGAGACTTAGGTACTTACTTACACAAAAGTGGTTTGGAATTTCGTTTAGTTTTAGCTAAGAAGGAACCATAAATCATATTGTTATATTTTTATCGACTTACCTACAATGATTTTATTTGAAGATCCAAAGGAAACGAAAAGAAGCCCAAAGTCGAAGGCTGAGGGCTTTCTGTGTCGAGCTTTGCAATTAATTCCCGTAATGCCTGCGAAACATAGATAACTTAAACTAAGTACAATATTTTTCAATACATTTGTGAG
This sequence comes from Archips crataeganus, assembly GCA_947859365.1. Taxonomy (NCBI): domain Eukaryota; kingdom Metazoa; phylum Arthropoda; class Insecta; order Lepidoptera; family Tortricidae; genus Archips; species Archips crataeganus. The sequence continues at coordinate 13,475,516 of OX402049.1, read as the reverse complement.
GAAACAAGACTGTGGACCTATGGACTCAGGTTCCATTGCCATTCCCTATCCCATAGCCGATAGCAAAATTTACGGTGGTGGCGCGGTGGCATAAGTATTTAAGTTGCAAACATCCATGACGGATTTTTAAATTAAATTAGGTACATCTGTCAATAGAAATTATAAATTAAATTTCAAAGAAACCTAAAGATGAGTTGTATTAAAAAATGTATACTTATATAAGAAAGTTTAAATCAAACGTTTTAATTATAAGTAGTTGAGGTAGTAGTAACCTTTTTGTTTGAACTTGAACATTCAATTTACCTTCCTACCATGCTAGAACTACAGGGTGAAATCTAAATGGTGATTTGGTGATACAAAATTAATGTTTCTAACTCAGTTAAGTAATGCTGGAGAACATAATGTATTAACTCAATTTGTTTAAAATTATTCTGATAAAATTTAGGATGTTTATACTTACTTGAAATTAAATTACAAACTCAACATATTATGGACACCTCAAATTAAATAAGACTAATTAAAACAATAAATGAGTTAATACATTAGATTTGTTATCCAGCATTACCTGAGTTAGAACGTGATGCCACAAATAAAAAAAATGTTTTAAGAGAAAAGTCCCACAGATTTTATTTAGGTATCTACGACATTGCAACTGAATTAGTCTGCTTGCTACATGTGTGATAAAAAAAACAATTACCTTACTATTCGCGATGATCACGGATGCGGAGTATGACAATGTATGTACCTACCTGGGTATCTAACACCTTATTCAATAGGTCAATATTCATTCAGGCATGTTGAGCGGCGGGCGGGCGCGGGTGCCGAAGTGCGCGCGGTGCCGGAACCACGGCCTCATCTCCAGTCTGCGAGGACACAAGAAAGCCTGTCGGTACCGCACATGCCAGTGCCCCAAGTGCGGGCTCATCAAGGAACGCCAGCGCATCATGGCCGCTCAGGTACGAACATACACTCATGGGCGCTGTGCGCCATCTCGCAGCCACTAGCATAAAAGAAGAAACTTACACGGCATAAGAGTAAACCACAGAATAAAACCTATAATTGGATGAATGTAGGTACATATGTGCCTGATAGATCTGGATCTATGCAATGAACTTCTCTGAAAATAATCCCCGCACCAGTGCTTACTCTTATAAGTATAGAGGTAGGTAATAGATTCATTTTTCGAGCGTTTGTTCTGAATCACTTTCGAGGACACACTCTTGTAGTATGCTGATACAGTTCTTATCTGGTAGAAGTGCCTATTCCTATAGGAATACCTAACCGAAATTTTTATCCTCCTGCCGGCCACGTCAAATTTTGTTCAATGAAATTTAAACTTTTTCACTAATGAGTTGAGTTCAATGTCACATGAGAATATACAGGGTTATTTTTAATTCACTGACATCCTCTTAACCCTAAATTCCTATCACTCAAACAAATGTTTTTTGTTTTAAGACTTTTTAAAATGAAGCACTTTTTTCCCATACAAATACACAGAGTATCGTAATAATAAGAGGAAATATCATATTTTCAAAACGTTATTACACCAAAAATATTAAGTTATGACAAAAACCGTAAACCAAAAAACATTTGTTTATGTGGTAGGAGTTTAGGGTTAAAAGGATGCTAGTGAATTACAAATAACCCTGTATAAGTCCTAATAATAGGCCATCGGACCTCAGGAGGTTAAATCTGCGGCCAATTCATAAAATATGTGACTGCGAAAGTAAAGCGGTTGAAGCGTTCGAACGAGCCGTCTGTCAACCACCGGTGTCATGTCCACCCAACAAGGCGGCGGACCGTACCGCATCTGCCAATGTTTCAAATTTTAATGTTTTCAAACAAAGAGCGCCAGTGCACTAATGGTGGCTTAGGTCAGGTACGAATATCGAACCCTTATCACTGGAGGGGGGTGCCCAAGGTACTTAGCTTTTACACCCGTTGAAGAAGAGAATAATCTATACATATAATAAATCTGTAACAAGTCGGTGTCTGTACATTGAAGATATTTGAGAAAAATTGTCACTAGGGGATTTATTAGCGCAATAGAACCCAAAACAATGATTTTTAGAATTATTGTCTGTTTGTCTGTGCGTTTGTGCGCGCTAATCTCAGAAACGGCTTAACCTAGAAGGATGCGGTTTTCACTGATATGTTGGTATTTTCTTGGATTAACATTTAGTGTTTGTTTCATTTGAATCGGTTCACAAATAAGAAAGATAAGTCTATTTTAAGAATTTATCGAACAGGTTTTTTTGTTTGAACGCGCTAATCTCAGGAACTACTGCTCCGATTTGAATAATTCTTTCAGTGTTAGATAGCACATTTATCGAGGAAGGCTATAGGCTATATATCATCACGCTAACACCAATAGGAGCGGAGCGGAGCGGAAGAATGTTTCCAAATCGGGGGTTTTGGAAATAAAACGTCTATATCTCGGGAACTACTGCTCCGATTTGGAAAATTCTTTCAGTGTTAGATAGCCCAGTTAGATAGGGCGGGTTGGGAGCGGTTGGGGGGGCGGGTTGAGAGCGGGTTGGGGGCGGCTTGAGAGCGGGTTGGGGGCGGGTTGGGAGCGGGTGGGTGGGCGAGTAGGGAGCGGGTTTGGGGCGGGTTAGGAGCGGGTTGGGAGCGGGTTGGGGGCGAGTTGGGAGTGGGTTGGGGGCGGGTTAGGAGCGGGTTGGGGGCGGGTTGAGAGCGAGTTGGGGGCGGGTTGGGAGTGGGTTGGGGGCGGGTTAGGAGCGGGTTGGGGGTGGGTTGGGAGCGGGTTGGAAGCGGGTTGGGGGCGGGTTGAGAGCGGGTTGGGGGTGGGTGGGGGGTGAGTTGAGAGCGGGTTGGGGGCGGGTTGAGAGCGGGTTGGGGCGGATTGGGAGCGGGTTGGTTTATTATGAAGTTTCATTTCTTCCCGAAGGATCTAAGGAGAGCCATAATTGATGAAAAAGCAAATTGGATAAAAAAATAAGCTTCCCAAATTACTAATTCCACGCGGACGGAGTCGCGGGCAAAAGCTAGTACCTAAATAAAATAAAATAAATAGCACGGGACAATTTACACCAATTGACCTACCTAGTCCCAAACTAAGCAAAGTTTGTACTATGGGTACTAGACAATGGATAAACATACTTATATAGATAGATTAGAGACATAGGTAACACCCAAGACTAGAGCACAAACATTCGTATTGTAATGAACATATAGAGGTATATTATGTAATGAACATGAATCTGAATATGAATATTATTCACACAAATGTCTGCCCCGATTGGGAATCGAATCCGGGACCTCAAGCTTCGTAGTCAGGTTCTCTAACAACTAGGCTTTCCGGTCGTCAAAAACTGATACCTACTTATAAGGATGTATGTGCCAGTTTAGATGCAGCAATAGTAAATTCGTATGGATGTGTGCTAGCTTATTCTAATATTTTAAACGAGAAATTCTAGTAATAGAGTATTTATTTATTTCGGGGATCCCGGAAACGGCTTTGATGATTTCAATGAAATTTGCTAAGTGGGAGTTTTCGACGGCGAATCAATCTAGATTGATCTTATCTCTTTGCATTTTTATCTTCTTCGAGTTTATTTAACCTAAGCATATCTCGGCCGCGCAGGTATTACTGCTAATAAAAAAAATTGAGTTTTACAGAAAAGTCCGATGATTAGGTACCCTAAAAACGCCAAGTTTGCAAAATATCTAAATGCTCTCCTTTCCACCTCTGTACAACATCTGCATCGACTTTCAGCTTTCCGTGTAAAAATGTAGGTAGGTACTTTTTAGCTTTTTATGATTTGAAAACAAATATTAATCAGATAAAACATTTTCGTTCGAAAAAACGGAATCTCATTCGATAATAATTTTTTAACCTAAGATTTCTGGGTGGTAATTCCCTTTGATAAACCCCGGCTAGACTGTTTACGGAAGCTTAGCGATAAAAGACTATCGATATCCGGTGTAAGAATACCTTATTCGATTCAGAAATAACACCTAATTTGAAGGCGTTAATGTGTTTTAATGTAGTGAAATCGAGATCAGCTAATGCGGTGTCAGTTTATTTAAACAAGTGGCATGTGTTTACTGTGGAGCGAGCGAGGACATCGATCGTCCCGGGATGCGCCCCATATCGTTTTATCACTTAGTAGCTACGCTTAGTAGTGAATATTGGGAGATTATCCTTTTATTTAGGTATCATGTTTTCTGATTCGTTCGTAAGTCGCCTTGGTGAACCCAATACCTACCTACTTGCGCCGAAATACTGTTAGTGCGTCTTTACTCTTTATGCATGTTGCGGTCCTATAGAGGAGTTGGCCTTGTGTTTCCGTGTATGTTTGATTAATTAAACTTTCAAGTTAATCAAATACAAGACGAATAAAGCAGTCTATGTGCGAGGTCTAAAATCAGTTAATGACGATCTAAACTCTAAAGCTACTGTCACATTCAAAAATACAGAGGATTTATTAGAGCGACAGGGAGCGCTAAAGTTCGGTGTCACTCGATATTTGTGTTACCCTTGCAATTTGATCACTAAGTATGCAGCTAGCTGGATCTCTAAAATACCTACTTTCCATTCAGACAATATCTCCAGATGTACATGTAGATAAAGTTCAGAAATCTCAATCGCTATGTTTAGAGGAGACACAACATTTTGCATGGGCGTTCCTCACATACCTATTCATAACTTGCAAATGAAGTCCACGATGTATAAATTTTAGGATTTCTCAAGTAAATTTGTAAAATTCGGGTATTTTAATTCAACTGCCAGGTCTAATTGTCCAGGCCAGCGAAACCAGGGGTAAATGCTAGTTGTACATAATATAATGACAGCCTGCTCTACACGTTCCGTAAAGTCGTACGTTTCATAATATCATTTTGATTTGGAGCCAATCTTTCCAAGACGTTAATCGACCGAGCGAGCGCAAAGCTCGAGCAAAGTTTTCCCTTTCAGCTTGAGCAAAATGTTTTTATGTGTGCGGCTGTTATATTCTCGTTTAATTTTGTGAACAGGTTCGATAACTATAGGTACCTAATAGATTTATTTGTGGATTTAGTTTTTGGTTGGGAACGTAAAAAGTATCATATTTCGGCAAAACTCTTTAGTGAAACAGTGTTTACTATCAAGTTTCGTAGACACACCAGTAGATTATTCTCAACCTGCCATAGTTTCTCTCGCGCCCTGTAATGCGATAGTTTAACAGCGAGAGTGTATTCCGGAGGCGTCCAGTTATTTGATTTGTGTTCGGATCGAGTTCTGTTTTTGTTTGCAATGAAGCGACGATCGGGCCCGAAGCGAGGCAGTCCCGAGGGTGACCACTAGTGCAAACATTCCCTGTTTGTCATTGATTTTCCGCTAAATTAAGTTATCAATGAGCAGGGATTCTAATCACATTTCGGTCAGTTAAACCGCGTTGGGGTAGCGCATGTCTTTACAATAACGTGGTCTTTGAACCTATGTGATTCTTTACAACTTGTGTTTAACATGGTAGGTACCTATCATAATAGCTCTAGGTAGGCATAAAAAACAATTATGGGTTAGCGTTTTGTAGCAGTACTTACCTAATTACTACTAATTAGTGAGGTGAAGTATTCTATTGTTTTTTTTATGTGGGATGTTGGTTTAGTCTACATCTTTATAAATGTATAATATGAATATTTTATCGTTGCCGCTTAATTAATAACTCCGCGTGTCTGACAAATTTAACTAATTTCCAATATTTACTCCATATTCGTTAAAATAAATGAAATATGAATAAGTTATACCCATCCACTGTAAAACTACATTGTAGTGCAGATACGCGGTATTTACTTACGAATGGTAGATAGTTAGTAGATAAGCGGATTTGCGCTATCCCCTATGTTATGTAAATGCGATGGTAAACGACTTAAATACATTTACTGAGCTGTATAGGATTGATCCTGATCTCGTCTCCGGAATCATGAATGCAGCTGTCCGTTAACTCTGTTAACTTTCACGTTTTGATAGGTGGCGCTAAAACGTCAGCAAGCGGCAGAAGACAAGATAGCTCTACACTTGGCGTCCGTGGAGAGTGGAACAGCGTTGGATGCCCTGCCGCCGGGCCGTATCTATGGCATGCGTGTCACTGGCCCATGCCCGAGCCCTGGCGCAGAACCGGACTCAGCGGCTGATGATCAAACGGTAGGTCTACCTATTGCATCTTTGATCGCTTCTTTCGAGCGGAATTCACTTATGTAGTTGACGTCATCCATCAATTGGCATACCTACTTATAGTATGTTAATGCGTTTTTTGTTTTCTGGGCTATTTTTTTTTATTAGAGCTAGTAGGGGTACATCTTGAAATTATTTACTGGTCAGTGGTGTAAACTACTTTCAATTATAAAACTTAAGATAACCTCAACAATTTAAGTATGAAGGAATGTTAATGTTCTGTTTTCGTTTCGTAGCCGATACACATTGACAGCGAAACGAGCGACTCTTTGCCAGACTGCTGCGTGGCATCACCCGACTCTGCAGGAAACTCTTCAACTTCTCCAAGACCACGGTATTTTTCACGTTGTTTTGGTTTAAACTTTAAGTCTTACACGTCATCGGACTCCCTTTTACTGCCCGGGAAGCAAAAATCTTATTTATTACTTGGTATAATGATACACGCCCGCATCTTATCTTTAGTCATGGGGCATTATAAGAAATCAAGAAAGGAATGAAAGTAATAATGACAGTTAGGTTCAGCATAATTTTACGTCCATAACATACCTACGGTACTTAATCTTAGTTGGTCTGACACATGTTGTATGATTTATTTCGAGTCGTTGATCACGGTCCAAAAATCCGCCCGCAAGTGTGTTTTTTTTTAAAATAAAGCGTATTTACTTACCTTCTCGATAGTGTTAGCGCAAGCGAGGAAACGGAAGCAGAGGCTGCAGTGAGCACGGCAGGGCTCGAAATGCTGAGCAAGCTATTCCCTGGTAAGAAGCGGTCGGTGCTCGAGCTGGTACTCCGCCGGTGCAACCACGACCTGCTACGCGCCGTCGAGCATTGCAACGCTACACACGTAAGTGATACAAGTGGTAACACCCTTAGGGCCGGTACAGACGGACAGCATTTGAACTGCATCCCAGTTACAAAATGGCAGTTGACGTAATAACTGCAAATCGACGTTGTAATGCAGTCCTATTATGCAGAACTGCATTGCAACTGCGCTGTCATATGTACATTTGTTATTCATTTCACGCTAAAACGCTGAATGAAATTGAATTGAAATTTGATACACAACGCTGAATTAAATTTGATACTAACCTAACTTAACCTAACCTGGAAATACAGGATAATTTTTATCCCGGAAAATTTAATAGAGAGAGAATTTAAAAGACCTGACCTTGAACTTGTTAATACAAAAACCGTATATTTCAGGGCTTGCACGACAAAACAGTACTGGCCAGTGCCGGCGCCAGCACCAGTTTCGAGGGTTCCGTATCAAGTTCTGCAGAGGTGGAATCAAGGTGGTCTGCCTTCAGGCCGGTTGGACCCCGGCCGTTGCTGCCTGCCCTAGTGATGGGCCGCGTTTGTGGCTCCGAGTGGTTGGTACCCCTGCCGGCGTTGCCCGCGCTTTCGGGTCCGCTACTACTGCCGTTTCAGCATCCACACCAACCGCCAGTGTGCACGCCCGATTGTCGGCAATGTAATCGACATTGATTGAAATAAATGTATTAGTTATAGTGTAGTACGCTTATGCATGAACCTAGTCGGTTGAATTGTAATTGTGCAATTTTAATATCGTTCAGCGGTTGCCGACGTCGTCGTCAACGTATAACGCTGCAACTAGAATCGAGTACGTAGGTATCTTGCATGATGGTTTTGTTCTGAATTAGTTAAGTTCGTAAAAAAATATTTAAAGTGGATAATTATTGTATTTTCTTTGTCTAAAGATTAATGCCAAATATTTAAATAATTTTAATCCCTAACTTTCTGAATCATGATGTACCTACCAATTATGTTTAAGTTATTAATAAAATAAGCAGTCGTTCCATTTTCTGTTTTTTTTTTCTGGAGCAATATTTTCTTCAGAATTGGTATTAATCTAACATAACCTACTGTATTCTAGAAAATGACATTTCGTCGGGTTGCGTAACTATAGCACTGGTAAATACTTACTGCGTATCTACGCAACACCCATATATAAACCACGTAACCAGCACTAGTAAATACTGCGAATAGCTTAAAACGTTTCTAATCAGGATTTTACCTACGTTCGTTGGCGGGAAATCTTAATTTGGCTACATTTGTTAGATAGGTACAGTCGACTACAAAAAGATCGATACCGCCAAAGTTACAAAGATATGTATACACACCTTTATTGACTTAACATTAAGGTCGTGTATACATATTTTTGTAACTTTGGCCGTATCGATTTTTTTGTAGTCGACTGTACGTGGTAGGTAATTACCAGTGCTAGTTATGCGGTATTACACTATCCCCGACGATTTCAAAAAATCCTGGGAACAGTACGATTCCATATATTTTATGGCAAACGTACCTAAGTAGGTGTGGCAAGTGAAATTACGACAAATAAAATTAAGAAACCGGCCAAGAGCGTGTCGGACACGCAGAAGGTAGGGTTCCGTAGCCATTACAAAAAAATCAAGTAATATTTTTCTAAGGATTTCGTATGTGTACGGAATCATCCAAGCTTAGGTATGTTTTATACCTTAGGCTACTATTTACTCTTAAACTACAAATAATTTCCAAGTAATCTTAGCCGCTATAATTTTCCTTGTAAATTTGATATATTTACTACCATTCTGAATTTTTTCAAATTTTTCCACCTAACAATTTAGATTTTAGAGGGGGGGGGGGGACGCTCGATTTTAATGAAAATTTTCACTTTAAAGTTGAATATTTCGCAAACAGATCACTGAATAGAAAAATCATGTTAGCAACCCCGCAATGGTTTTAAAAGACCTATCCAACGATACCCTACACTATAGGATTAGTCGAGAAAAAAAAAATCACCCCCCCTTTACGTCTATGGGAGGTACCCTAAAAAAAATATTTTTTTATTTTTTATTTTACCACTTTGTTGGCATGACTGATATGTATATTCATGCCAAATTACAGCTTTCTAGTACTAACGATCTCTGAGCTTAGCCGCGTACAGACAGACAGACAGACGGACAGACATGGCGAAACTATAAGGGTTCCTAGTTGACTACGGAACCCTAAAAAACGAAGTGATCTCCTTTTTGCATCTTAACACTCCTCCAGAAATTACAGATAGAGTCAGCCATATAATTATATGTTTTGTTCTTCTTTTATTTTTTAACCGACTTCAAAAAAGGAGGAGGTTTTATGTTCGACTGTATGTATTTTTTTTTACTTTTTTTTCTTCTATGTGTGTTCATTGATATCTCTGCCAAATATGGACCGATTTTCAAAATTATTTTTTATTTTGGAAGAGTATACTTCTGAGGTGGTCCCATTGGCACCAGGTCAAGATCTGATAATGGAATCCTAGGGAAATCGAGGGAAACCCTCAAATTTTATAGGCAGGCACACCTACCGTAGAAACGTACAACTTTGCCCGCTTTTTGCGATCTTTTACTTTTTTTAGAGTCAATTGGTCCATATTGTGCAACTTTATCTGTGGCACTCACATATTGACATACTTTTCTTTGTGTCGATGAGAACACTACATTTAAAATGAGTTTCTGTACTCTAGAAAACGGGCCTCAAACAGGCGGGCCAAAATATTGAAAAAATTTCGAGATTGCCCACATTTGTTTACACTTTTTTAACTTCGGGATTATCAATTTTATGGTCATGATTCTTAAAGTCTAATAATCTAGAATAGGCATAGCAACGTTGTGTCGTATTATTAGTCCTTTAAATAATATATTTTACCTCCAAAATCGTGTGGGCAAAGTCGTAAAAAAAAATTTGAAATCCTTCATACAAAATCCTGGATATGCTAGGGTTGTCAATTTTTACTTATTGCTTTTACCCGACTACGACTAAATAAGGTCCAGTATGATATTAATATTTTAATTTGGTCGTAACGGCCCTGGCACCTAATTTTTTCCCATTTGTTTGTTGAACGTTGCATACCGAAAAAAATATTTAGAATTTATTAGGCTTGTTTATATTCAGTAAAAGAAAATTAAATACGTATTATTGCATCTCATTTCTAAATATCCCGCGTGGGAACTCGGCCCAACCCCTCTCATTCTGAGAGGAGGCCTGTGTCCTGCAGTGGGACGTATATAGGCTGGGATGATGATGATGATGATGATTTTATATAACATACTAGTGACAACCCTAAGGGTAAAATTTTGCTGGGCAAAGTTGAAGAAAGTAATACGAAAAAAAATTCATGACATTGCCCAATACCATAATTACAAAATTAATAGAGATAAGGTGTTGAGATTTTGTCTACATCGTTTTTAAACTAAATATTAGTTACAGTTAAAATTAAATACTTGTGGGACTTTCCTGGCTTAAAATACACTCGAAGTTTTTTCGTCCTAATTGGCCCGCCAAAAAACACGTCCGCACTCCAAGCCAGCTCACGCGTGACAGAAGATAGATACGCGTCAACCGATAGGCCAGTGTTGCCAGCAATATGTTTAGCTATAAGCCACAGATTATAATGTAAGTGTATTTGTAACTATTTTTGGAACATTTCGCTTTTACTGAAATGTGACGCGGTGGGCAAAGCTATAATGAAAAGGCAAAGTTGTAAGTTTTCACGGTATAACGATTTTGGCATTTTTAGCATCAAGTCAAGCATTTTCATTCAGAAAATGTCATTTGGTAAACTGGATCTGATGAAGAAGACCACAGATGACCAACGGGACTCCTCAACGGGTAAAATCTTGCAAGTTAAATTTGACCCACTTTGCAGTATCCGATTGAGCTAAAATTTATCATACCTACATGTGTAAAGACGACGACATGACGACTGAAGCTGATCTGATGATGGAGCTGGAAGGTGGCAATAGAAACTTTGTAATAAAACGATACGACCGCGTCAAGTTTGTGCTCGTTTGATTCATATGGACGAGTACATTGATCCTTGATGGTTTCATAACCAGGGTTTGACGATGGAGCTGGAAAGTGACCGTAAGAACTCCGTAATAAAACGACAAACCCCATCAAGTTTGGCCTCGTTTGATTTGTCTTCATGAGTACTTTGGTAACCAGGTGCAAAAAGTACAGTCAGTAAAAAAAGCTTGTATAATTAATATAATTTTTAAGAAATTTATTTCGAAGATTTTTTTTTATCCTACGCATAGAATCTATTTATACAAATACAACTAAAAAGCAAAAAAATAAAATAATTTTTAAATAAAAATAAAACCGCATATATATTGATGTATAATATCTTTCTACTAATCTATTTGAAGCCGGTGACTCAGCACAAGCCAGCAGGAGTGGACCTAGTCATCTACCTTATACCTACATTACATCCTTACTATCTATTGGGTTTCTACCACTCCTGCTGGCTCGTGCTGAGGCACCGACTATAAACAGATTAGTAGAAAGATATTTTCATGCTTTTTGTTTGTAGTCGCACGGTTTAAATTTTTTTTCTTTTTATTCTTTGCGTGTTTTTTGAAGGCGGTTTTATTTTTTACTTAAAAATTATTTTTCGTCTATCTAAAGAAATCACTTTCATACAGTTCGTAACGAAAAACAAAAACTACTTATTTTTTATTTAACTTCGACTGTTTGCAAAGAGGAAATATGCTTTTCTTACGCACGCTTTTCTTAGGCTCTACGTAAAGATAGAACGAAGGACATAATATTATGGTCATAGACAGCCACCAAATAAAGAAGTGATCAAAAACAATTATTAATTATTTTTTTTAGTACCTAGGTGTCACTTAGTTTTCCGGTCCAGCTAAACCTCCCTTTACAGACAGAGCTATACAAATTAACTTATAAAAAAATACTAAGAAATAAATACAGAATACCCTTAAAGTATTTGCAGTGTAAACAGTTAATAAATATGAATTAGTTGGACAAACACCGGCACCCCCGACGCTTGCGGCGATGCACCGGACAGTAACAAATCCGTGACGACATTCCAAATGAAGATAGAATCCTACACGTAAGAATAATATTATGGTTCGTAATGTTCCGCCGTGATTGATCGAATCTCTTGAGGTCGTATTGTCTACCTAATGCTCAGGGGCTCGCGATCGCATCCACCATCTCTGTCTACCCTCATTCTATATCGTGTGACAGAAAGAAGTGATGAACGATTGTGATTTCGTTCCGAGAGCGCTAGACAATAAGGCCTCTGCTCACAGTCAGTGATAGAAGGTGAAGTTAATTGAAATAGAAATAATCTGTACGATGTCTTTATGTTTACTAGGTAGGTGGTATAAGTTAAGTATTGACTGAATTAAGTCACGATGAATTAATAAAAAAAAAAGTATCAACAATAGTAGTAACAATAGTAGTTCCTAATAGTATAAACATCATCATCATCATCATCATCATCCCAGCCTATATATGTAGGTACGTCGCACTGCAGGACACAGGCCCCCTCTCAGAATGAGTGGGCTTGGACCGTAGTTCTCACGCGGGCCTAGTGCGGATTGGGAACTTCAAACACACCATTGAATTTCAATTTCACCATTGAAGCTCATGGTAAATTTCAAATGTTATTTCGCAGGTAAAATCCGAAAAAACTCAGTGGTGCGTGCCTGGGCTCGAACCCTGGCGCTCTGTTTGAGTAGGCCATAGGTCAAACCACTAGGCTACAACGGCTTTTTTATATTCCAAATAGTATAGTTTACAGTAACTATTAAGTAATCTGTGGTATATTTAAGATTAAAAAAAGCTAAACCCCTGAGAACTTTATCAAACATAACATAAACAACAGAATTGAGACATTTTGAAATGACGTGTCAAAATAGCGACTGTGACGAAGTAGGCACAGTCAGCGGCGAAAGTGATAGAGCATTTGTGGTGTTCAAAGTGATCATACGCTCTTACTAATTTGGCAGTAGCGTCGCGTGTAGGTCATTTTGAGCACCACAACCGCTGGTCTACTTCTGCTACTGACTGTACAAGAGGTAGCAGTTACTTTTGAGGTCGACTGTACATAAACATATGTATTTAGGAAGTTTATATAGATTTATAATCAGTAGGTACTCTTACTAAAAGACATGAAATTATTACATTACTTTTATTTTGGTAAAACTGTAAATTTTATGTATTTTAAGAAACTCAGCATTTTTTTTAAGAATTGTAATGATGCTTAGTACATTATTATTTAACACGTAGCTTACCATGGTAAGGTATATCATATTCTTTATGCAAACAATTCTTTTGTTGAAGGTAACAAACAACAGTTAGGTATCCTCACGTTTGCTTATTACTATGAAAGTTCAAACATAAGTCATTGTCAATCGACGTATTTCCATACGTTTTACATAATCTGTTTACACTTCTACTTAAAATAATGTATCAACTCACTCCACCTGAAGGCAGAAAGTGAATTTAATATTACCCTGTAAAATGTGGTTGATATTTTTGGTTATTGTTTTGTTGATGGTTGTTTGTGATGCGAATTACTTTGTAAGAACATATTTTACTGTTGTAAGTAGTAGATTATTTAACGACAAAAAATCAATTGATGATGTAACAACGGTCTATGGTGAGTAAAGTAGCTTATATTTATTTCAATTGGTAGGTACAATTTATCGTAGTGCTTTTAAATGTAATAGGTACCTAGTACAGTACCGTCATAAAATATGTGGCGTCTCTACCTTCCCAAATCAACTCTACCTAGGTCTGCCCTGAGTCACAATATGCGACTACATATATCTAGCACGATATTTATCATATATATTATAACAAAATTTTGGTAGCTGTTATGCACCGAGCATATTGTTATGATATGAATCTAATTTGACGCAAGAGAGAACTGAATATAGGTCGCTAGGTAGTTATTAATCCAGATATTTCATTCTGGGACACTGTCAAACAAAACAAGTAGGTACTTAATTTTATTCTCTCTCACGTATTTTATACATATATTTTTTAAGGCATTTGTACACTCCAAGACTGCGACTTGAGCTTCAGTCACATGCGTTTAGCCAGACTGGTGCGCGATTTGGACTTCGCTCGATACCAGTTTTATGACCGCACCGGCATTTACCAAAGGAGTAAACAATTGCGCATCAAATCGTTGCAAGGGTGTACTCTTACTATCACTTCGGAGCCAGTACCGCTGTTTGCAGTTTATAAGATCGATACGAAGGTAAATGGAAACAGATAAATAATCAATACGCTGGAATACCGTACCGTACTGTGTGCAGCTGCCGAGTTTTTGAGGCGGGGTTGGCTTTTTGTCGGTAAAATTTAGGTATACAGCGAACATTCTTTAATAGAAATGGTAAAGTTCGCGTTAAAGACGAATTTTTAGGGTTACGTGATCAAATAAAATTTTGAATCCTAAACATTTATCTCTCTGAAAACTTGTATGGGTTATGATGTTATCAGCTAAAAATTAATTCATGAATTAACACTTAAGAACGTAAATATGCTTATGATAGGTACGTGAAAATTGTTAAACCATAGAAATTAGTGCAACGATCTTAGCTGATATGCCATATATATGAATGAAAAGGACTGAAAGTGACACCTACGTGTTTGACGATGTTTTTGTTTTCAGCTCGTGTTCTGGGACGATCGGTCTTTGTTTTTCGAACACCAAGTCATTACTCTAAGCGACGGTAAAGTGCGAACGTTTCTTGTTTCCCGGCAACATGCCATCGGCGAGAGAGGAGATTCCACCGACGCCTTGCTTAGTGGCCTCACTCGGCCGGACGCGAGGCCACAATGTCCTGACTATATTGAATGCTGGATGAAAAGTATGCAGGTTTCTAGTCACAAGCTGAGAAACGTCGAATAAATAAAATGAATACCTACTGGGTGATTTTTCTGTTATTTGATAACTTGAATAACATTATTAGTGACATCTATCGTACGGGTCTAGCTATCGTTTCGTATAAAATTTAAGTTCCGATTTTTACAGTCCATAACGTTTTCTGTCATAATTTTTAGGGTTTCGTAGTCAACTAGGAACCCTTATAGCAGTTTTTCAGTTTTTGTAAAAAAATATTTCTAAACTAAGATTGTAATTTAACCGCCACCGCAAGCATTTTTTTCTTTAAGTACCTATAAGATCACGCTAACAGTACTTATCTTCTTTCAAATAAAAAAAAAATGAAATCGGTTCATATAATAAAGAATTACTTACATCTGAAAAACCATCAACATACATACTAGTTCTAGTAGACTGCAGCTTAGATTAGTTACCCAATTCGCCGATAGATGGCGCTGTACCGCTGACGTTCAAATTCTACATTGCGCTTTTATTAACCCTAGCGCGCGGTGGGAGTTGGGACCAAAACAACCACTTTAATAAAGTATGCAAAGATTTTTTCGTACCTGCTACGGAACCCTATCTTGGGCGTGTCCGACACGCTCTTGGCCGGTTTCTTATACCTAAGTCACATTGTAATAAATTTAAGAAATATAAATGACGTTCCGATTTTTACAGGTCATCATTATTGTTAGTCATAAAATTGGTTAATCATTACATTCAATGTCCAGATGCTTGTAATAATTGTTTTACCTGCATAAGGTCTTTTTCACAGGTCATAAAATTATTGGTAGTCATAACATAAGTTAGTTTGTCACAACATTCAATGTCATGGTGGTGTCAAATAAATTAGGTTTTCCAGGTTATCCTAAAAAATAACTATTTAATACCTTTGAACCTTTCCATCTATAACCATTTTGAGTTGCTTTCGCACCGATCGGTCTTACTCGCTCGCTTCGCTCACTCTCTTTACAGGTTTAGTTTAAATACCTGATTTACACTCTCGCCTCGTCACCTCGCCTCGCGCCTCGCCTCGTCGTCTCGCTCCGGACGCGAGCCTCAAAATCAAGGCAAATCACGAGACGAGGCGCGAGGCGCGCCTGTTCACACTCTCGTCTCGTGGCTCGTCCCGCAGTTCGTCTCGCCACTCGTACGCGAGTGTAAACCAGGTATAAGAACACATTTCGCTATCTCTCATAGTTTCTGATTTCTCCATACTGACCCATTTGGATTGATCACCTGTATATTAGAGATGTTTTAAATCGTGACCTTTTCAATCTCAGAAAAATTCTAACAATTACAAAACAATGACTCCGTCAACGGTGGACTACAGACTACGTTAATAAAAAAATAAAAAATTTAAAAACATACTTTTTATTTTTTATTTTAAAGTTTGAAGATAAAGTAAATGCCTATTATGAGTCTAAGATCCCTTCCGCAGCTGACAAAAGAGCTTTTAACTTTGAAATGGCTGAACCGATTTTGATGAAACATGTCTAAGAACCATCGCCAAGAAACCAGCTTTCAAATAGAAAAACCGCATCCGAATCGGTACACCCGTTTTAGAGTTATGGTGCCACAGATAGACAGACACACACACACACACACACACACACAACTTATAACACCCCTCTTTTTGTGTCGGGGGTTAAAAATGAATCTTATTAGGGCTATATAAACTTATACACTCATTGTAATATCTATTAAAACCAGTAAATTTACTAGTGATCAGGGTCCCACTGCACTGAGTCGGGTCTGCGTCTAACTTAACTACAGAGTGACGGGTTCAACGACTTTAACGCTGTTGCGTCAACATTATACCACCGGCAACTTCGCATACCACAACAGCCACTGCGAGACCGCGAACGTCACGATCTAATTACTTTAATTTCTTTTAAAATTACCTAAACAATGTTGTGCGTACTAACAGTACTTGTGGCTCTTGCGTACATGTTCTGGGATGTGAACTATTTCCTTCGAGTGGCTTTCACGATTGGATTCGGCCGACTGTTCCAAAAGAAGTGCGGAGTTAATGATACATCTACTATTTATGGTAAGTTTCCGACGCTATTGTTGATGTCTTCTCTTCTATTGGAATTATTCCGAAAGTTATTTAATAAATCTTTAGTAAAGATACCAAAGAAGACCAAGGAAAAAATGGCTTATTTTAACTTTCAAAATTCATATTCAATGACAGTCTAAGAGTAAAGTACTTCTGTGAGATTATTCATATGTTTTTGTAATAAAGCCAAAATGTATATTAGCAATTTCTTACACAGGTAAACCTGTTTATTGGAACAAAAACAAGTCCGCACATTCATACCTACATATTTAATACTTAGTTGAACGTAGTAGGTACTTATAGGCAGTACGTACATGTATGAATATTTGTAACTGATTTATAAATTATTATAGCTAATCCTTAGTATGTTGTCTTGTTCACGTAAAGTGAGAAAATGTAAGGCAATAAGTATGCAAATATGTACTTCTCTAAAGATAAGCATGTAAGTAAGATACCTAGGAAATAAGAGTACATATGAGTACTTAACTACTAGTATTATGTCTATTGGAAGACTGATGCATCGTCATCCGCATTCACATTCACAAATCGTTTTTCACAGGTTTCTGCACAACGCAAGACGTGGACATCTTCCTCCGACACATGAACAACGCCCGTTACGTCAGGGAGCTCGACTTCGCCAGGTTCCACTTCTATGACCGAACTGGTATCTACGCCAACATTACAGCTGCTAAAGGGCATGCCCTACAAGGAGCATCTAGCATCCGCTACAGAAGGACCATTCCGATCTTCAGCGCTTACAAAGTGGAGACCAGGGTAAGACACCGTACTTTGTAAGTGAAGTAGGTAACCTAGTCCTGCGCAAGCATGAATCAACATCATTTTAAACACAACTTAGGTTATACAGGGTGTTTGGTAGCTACGTGCAAAGCTTTAAGGGGGTTATAGCCGAGGTATTTTTGAACATTTTTAGCAATATATGTCTTAGCCGAAATTTGATATTTTTTTTTAAATTGAAGATTTGAAATTTTAGGAAAATACCCAGAATTTGATAGCCACGAGTCAATATTGCCCCAATGGGCGTTCGTTAATTTGGAAACAAAATCTTATATTTTGGATAGTTTAATGTGTATTGGACCAAATTAAATAATTTTTAAGTGTCTTTCTTGCCACAAAAACAAAATGGAGGCATTCGAAATTACTAAAAATGTCTAAGGTTGGAACAGTCATTTTTCTGTGCCATAAAAAAAAATAAAAAAAAAACCTTGAAATGTTCAAACATTTTTAGAAACATGCCTGTTTATTGTTCTTTCCTTTAAGGTGTCACTAACTACTAATGTCTAACTTAAAATAATGCTTATGAGTTGGATATATACCTACTGCGAAAGGCTGTTAATTTGCAAGAACGTTTCATTATGAGATTTAGAAATTAAAACTTATGCATTATGTTGGAATATTTTTTTATGTTTCAGTTGGCGTATTGGGACGAAAAGACCTTATTCATTGAGCAGAAGTTTATAACGCTCAACGACGGGTTTGTCCGAGCCATCGTGCTTTCGCGCCAGAACCTGATCGATGTGAATGCTGAAACCCTGTTCAAGGGTATCCCCGGTGCCGAGAAGAAGCCAGAATGTCCGGAGGAGATCACGCACTGGCTGCAATCTATTGAGATCTCCAGCGCCAAATTGAGGAAAAAAGATTAGGTGCTAAAAAGACTGATAATTTTATTAAATGTGAACTATTTTTCATTGCGTTTGGTTTTTAATTCGGAAAAGGTTCGTCACTTTTCGACACTATTTCAAGAACGAGAAGTGACGAACCTTTTCATTCCGCGACTATACTAATGACTTATTCTTAGTTTTGTCATGGATGGAGGAAAATTAGACTTTTTATGATACACGTTGAGTTAAATTAGACAACATTAACATTCACCCGCTAACTTCTTCGGTTTACCCCAGATCATAAAGCTGGTAAGTAGATGCACAAAAATATTGGGCGCTCATTATAGGTAGTCCAGTAATCATTTCAGGTAATCACGTGCACCTAAAGGAAAGTCCAAAGAGAAAAATTCATGATAAAATGATGAAAGCTTTCGAGTATTTATTCCAAATCAAAGTCAAAATTCATTTATTTAAGTTAAGCTTCAATTCAAGCATTTATGAATGTCGAGGAATCTACCACCGGTACGGAAAAACTAAAAAAAGGAAGAATCCAGCAAGAAATGCAATAAGGTATATTTTTTCAAACAGAGCTACAATGTTATAGGTAAATTACATAGGTACTCTAAAGTACTTAATACAACTAAATTTTTTAACACAGCAGAAGATGCGCTATTTTAGTTTAGACTAGGGATCGCCAATTCGGATCGGAATTATTTCCAAACATCCTTGTTTATAATAATAATCACATCATTAATTTTGTACCTAATTATTATTGAAAGTACTCATGGAGTTGCGTGCAGATGCAGGTGCCTGAAAGTTTAGAATCCGATTAATCAACCCAGGAACATCTCCATGGAGTGTTTTAACAAATGCTGCTTTAAAAAACCAAAACAAAATAAATAAAGCTAATTAAAAACCCAGCCGGCACCACAAATGGTGAAAAGTACAAAATAACAGTAGGTATCGCGTTACGCACCAGCTCGGCACTTTGACGCAGTCGGGTAGGATTACTGTTTACACAACCTGCAGACATGAGCATGGATTTAGGGATCTAGCACAACAATAACACAAGCCACATTAGACCCTGTGTGCTACATTTAAGTGCCAATTTTGAAATACAACGCGGCAATCCCGTGGTGCATCTCCCTGCCGATAAAATTGTGATGAATTTCACTATACGTTCGAAATGAGCCGATGTTATTTTTTTGATATAGCAAAATGGACTTTTTAATTGCGTATAGAATTTAAATTTAAGCTTATTTGAGACTGTTGAATTGTGTGTCCTAAATAAAAAATAACAAGTCTAATGTTGAGTGTAAACATTAGGATGATCGGGTAAATTAACTTTATGGTTAGTGTTACTTATTAGGTAAAGTCGAAAAAAAAAACAGACAAGCAGAAATATGGTAAGTTAAGAAAGACAGTTTGCGTATCAAATAGTAAAAATGATCGAAATCGAAACTAATATAAGGTAAACGCACCAATGCTCGACACCTCAACTGTAGATTACAGTTGAGGTGTCCAGCATTGGGGCGTTTAACTTAATTGATTGCGTGTTTGCTTATTTTTATCTTCAAAAACTTCTTCACCGATTTTATAAATGCTTTCACCTACGTATATAAGCTTTCCTCTATCATCTATCAGCGAATAACGTAAGTTGTATTTTATCCCGAGAACGTGTTAAGTTCTTACAGGATGCAGATGATCTTATTCCTGCATGATTTTAAGTAGCAGGTACAAGTTTATTAATCACTAATCAATCAGGTACCCAACGGCTTAGCAACCCACTTTGCGGAAATTTACACTTTCTCTAAAAGTGTAATTCTAATTATCTAGATTCTAGAAGGACCACTTTCTTGGAAGGTGCACTATCTCCGAAAGTGCACTTCCGAGTGGGTACAATTTTCCAAAAGTGTACTTTGTCAGATAGAGCATTTTCTCTCATGGCAGGGGGGGTTCACTCCGCAGTTTAGGTATGTTCGGCCGGCGCTCCGCCCGGGCGGAGTATGGCAGTAGGTTGTCAATTGGCCTTCAGTTCGCACGCTAGCCGCGTCGCGCGTTATTAAGAATCTTTTTTTTTGTGATTTTTGCAACAAACAATGACTTCTAAACGATCTTATAAATAACTTACTTACTTACTGAAGGTGGTTTACTGAATTAATACACACTGTTATCTTTCTTGATTTTTATACCTACCAAACATCGGCGAGTCGGAACCCTGTGCCCTTGGTTTCGGATCAGCGGTGCCCAACGGAATATGAACGCTCGGATCACACGATAAGTTTCAATTTCGCATGCAAGCAGTAAGAATAGACAAGTTTTTATACCTAAAGTTGACTTTTGTTCGAGAGTGATCCTTCTGTACGTTAGTACTATTACTTATTCTGTGCTCATGGTAAATTTTTCCAGAAGGTATACTTTTCCAAAGAACCGTTTTGTGAATATGTATGTATGTATATAATTTGTATAAACGGCCATCTTAACTACTTACTCACTTACTCACTTACTTATTTCTGTTTGTTCTCCAAATAAATAAATAAATAAATATATAAATAAATAACTAAATAAATAAATAAATAAATAAATAAATAAATAAATAAATAAATAATAAATAAATAAATAAATAAATAAATAAATCTTATACTGTGGGCATTTTGAGAAAATGTGTGGTTTGGAAAGTGTGCTTTTTGGGAAAATAAACACTTAACGGGCAAGTACATGTGCGGCATTGTGAATTTTGAGAAAATGCCCTATTTGAGAAAGTAGGTATACGTTTCAGGAATGTAAATATTGCGGAAAGGTTCTTCTCTTTTTCTAAGTTAGCTGCCTACTTCTAGGCCCCGCTCTCCTGACAGATGAATGAAATACTTCATTCCATTCGTTATTTTTAAATGTGGTAGAATGAAAATTTCGAAAATATGTGTAGGTAAGCACTAACTAGTTAAAAACAAACTTTTAACAAGTCAATAATTTGGTATTACGAGTAGGTACATTTGATTCTAGCAAGGTGGTCGCGCCTCTATTCTTTGATGTCTAATGCCATATTCGTCGCGCCGACTTTCCTCTCGATTAAAAAAGTTTTGGCTGTAGATGCGTGTGAAGTAGCATTAGGATTTTCATGCTCCTTTATTATTAGGTACGGCTACGGCAAGGCAAGCCGACGACCACACACGCGTCTTGTACTTCGTCGACATGATCTTGATACTAGGATAAAATCAACGAACCAATCACGAATTGAATGCCGTCTTAAATATCACACAGTTACTTGCGTAGATTCGCAATGTGTATGGTATACATCGAATTATGTATCGAAGTATCATAACATCGAAGCATTCAAAGTGATCGAATATATCTGAACATGACCGTATGTCAATTGCTTACGTGCGTGTTCAGTATTTTTGAGGCTCCTTGCGCACTCCGCGATATTTTTGATAGTGACTGTACGTTGCACATCTTTTGTGTCTGATCTAAAATAATTTAAATAAGTGGGTCTAATTCAACAAATTGCTTACTTACGAGTAAATCATTGGTTTCGGTATCGAGATTCCTTGTGTGCATTTGTCGAGTAAAAATTTTTTCAAGAACTTTCTCCGTGCGATCGTTGTACTGTTGCCCACTACTTCTGTTGAATCTTGTAATTTTTAAAGGTCTTTCCGTGATACAGTTTACTATAAGTAGGTGCTTGTTTGGGCGAAATATTCATGATAAGAAACTACCAAGAAAAACTTTATTTAAAAGAATTAATGGAAAAGTATCAAGATGGTTTGGGAATAGTGAAGTAAACGGTGGCGCTAACCGCGTGTGTCTTGTCGCTAAACCATAACAAAATATCCATTAGCTTTAGTGGCCCTGTCTCGAGACGAGCACATTATATCAACCAAAATTAATCTATACCTATAAAACAGTACCGTGACTGACTGACTGACTGACTGAATGACTGACTGACTGACTAACTTACAGACAACGCACAGCCTAAACTACTGGTGCTAGAGACTTGAAATTTGGCATACATGTATGTACCTTGAGTAATGTAGAGAGAGGTGCACTAAGGAAGGATATCTAGACTTTCTTTGTTTTTTTGTTTGTAGCGAAATCTCTGAAACTATTGAGCCGATTTAAAAAAATTTTTCACCTTTAGAAAGCTACATTATCCTTCATTCACATAAGTTACTTTTTATTCGGGAAAATGCGAAATTCCCACGGGATAGAAATAAATTAATTCAATTTCGATGCTGATTTTTTAAATTCTTACATATTATGTGATATGAGTATCCCTGATTGACATAGGCTACTTTTTATCGGGAAAATACAAAATTCCCACGGGATAGAAAAAACTGAACTCAACTTCGGAGCTAATTTTAAAAATTCTTTCACCAATAGAAAGCAACACTATCCTTGATTGGTATAAACTACTCTTCTTTGGGAAAATGCAAAATTCCCACGGGATAGAAATAAGTGAATCCAACTTCGAGGTTGATTTTAAAATTTTCTTGCACCAATAGTAAGTTGCAGTATCTCTCATTGACATAGGGTACTTTTTTACGGGAAAATAAAAAGTTCCCGCGGGATAGAAATAAGTAAATTTAACTTCAGGGATGATTTTAAAAATTCTTTCACCAATAGAAATCTTCACTATTCTTGATTGGTATAAACTACTTTTCTTTGGGAAAATGCAAAATTCCCGCGGGATAGAAATAAGTGAACTCAACTTCGGGGTTGATTTTAAAAAATTCTTTCACCAATAGTAAGCTACAGTATCCCTGATTTACATAGGGTACTCTTTTCGGGAAAATAAAAAATCCCGCGGGATAGAAATAAGTAAATTCAACTTCGACACTAATTTTTAAAATTCTTTCATATGAGAATGATATGACTATTCCCGATTGACACAGGCTACTTTTTCATCGGGAAAATGTAAAATTCCCACGGGATAGAAAAAACTGAAATCAACTTCAGGGCTGGTTTTAAAAATTCTTTCACCAATAGAAATCTACACTATTCCTGATTGGTATAGGCTACTCTTCTTTGGGAAAAAGAAAAAATCCCACGGGATAAAAGTAAGTCAACCCAAATTAGGGGCTGATTTGAAAAATTCTTTCACTTATAGTAAGCTACAGTATCCCTAATTGACATAGGCTACTTTTCTATGGGACAATGCAAAATTCCCACGGGATAGAAATGAGTGAGTTAAACTTAGGGCCTGATTAAAAAAAATCACCAATAAAAAGTTACACTTGCTCTGATTTTCAAAATAGGTCAAAACATGGTCAAAACAGCAGATATTTCTACCCCGTGGGAACTTTACTTTGCACTTTCTTAGGATAAAATAAGCCTGTTTCAATCAGGCACAGGCCTCCTCCCAGAACGAGAGGACTTTGGCAGTAGTTCCCATGCGGGCCCAGTGCTTTTTGAGAACTTCACACACACCATTGAAATTCTTCACATGTGTGTGCAGCTTTCCTCGCGATGTTTTCCTTCACTGTGAAGCTCATGGTAAACTTCAAACGTAATTTAGCACATCAATTAGGAAAAACTAAGAGGTGCAAGCTCGGGCACAAACCCACGACCCTGAATTATAATTCACTTATTCCTATTCCGCCGGAACTTCGCATTTTCCTGGCATTATCCTATTAAACTACATGTGTGCCAAATTTCATCCAAATAACTAACGTTATTGTCTTCGCGTACCAAGTCGCGGGCAAAAGCTAGTTTAATCATAAAAAGCGAGCAACAGGCAGAAAAACGACGAATGTGTTAACCTCGAATTTAAGAAATTAGGTGCTTTGGATTTTTTAAAGGAATATATCCTGTGGTATTCTGGATTACAAATGTTATACTTCAGGTTATACCCCATGTTATACTTGTTGATTGGTTTTTCTTTGAGATTGTTAAGAAAACAATTAACACTAAATTAAATACACTTTCAGAAAATAAGTTATTACACCATGTGTCTATGTAGTTACTTACTAGCCATCATTTCAGCCGAAAGACGTCTACTGCTGAACATAGGTCTTCCCCAAGGCTCGTCAAACAGATCGGTCCTGCGCCATCTGCATCCAACGTGTTCCCGCAACCTTAACCAGGTCGTCGCTCCATCTTGTTGGAGGCCTACCTACACTGCGTAAAGCTCACTAGTAAAGTAAATATAAGGTACGAAATAACTTTTAGGTACGAACTGTACCTACCTACCTATTGATTGAAATTGGTTAAATGCCTTTGAAATTGGAATTAATTTTTAAATGGATGGATAAGTAAATAGGCCATTCGTAATAGTATGCACTGTAATGGTTCTCATAAATTTTCTTTGAAGAGTTAATAGTAGTAAACATGGATACCAACAAATAAACATCATTTCATTTAAATTGGTACCTTTTGCCGATAGATTAAACGTTACTATGCTTTCAGAACAATAGCAGGTAACGCAAATATTCAGTGGGTAGGATATGCAAAGATTACCTAGTTTGTCATATTATAATCATAAAATGAGCACTTACTAAGCAAGCGTGTTCCATTGTAGATTGTATACCTCATCCATTTCCATCAGGCGTGATTGTGGCCAAACGCAAGCCTTATATTGTATAAAAAAATATATGGGCTTTTCATCCATCATTCAGCACATGAGCAGATTGACAGAGCTCTTCATAATGATAAGTGCAGTTAAGGAAGACGGTCGTCGGCAGGAAAATATTAATTCGTATTTAACACTTACAAGATGCTAATGCCTGCAAGTATATTACATCCATTGGAAGTTCTGCTTCCAATTTTAATAAACAATTACCTGCTGGAGTCCTATTGTGTTACGTTAGTTACGGAAACAGAATTAATATTTCGTCCACCATCAAATTTAACTTTTATGTATATTCATCCCGAGTCAAACATTACGGAATCAATCCTGGGTGCGTCAGAAAAAGGTTGTTCTGATTATATAATACAAATGAAAGAACCTGAACACTTTATGGATACTTTTGAAACAGTTAACCATTTGGGAGACATAAGAAGAAGCGACAAGAAGTTGATATTCTTACCTCTACAAGATGAGGCTTTCAACGCTGGCGTTCTTATGAATATTTTGACGCTCAAGGTGGCTGGTTTCGTAGCAAATATTTTGCTGGTTCTACCATCCGCGAACTGTCTAGATTACTGTAATTATTATGATTTGGTAACTCATAAATTTCTTGGCTCAGATACAGAGGTAAATCAACCTCTTTATTTGGACCGATGGGACTTTGGTTTAGAACAGTTCGATAAAAGTGCCAATCTGTTCCCTCACGACATGTCCAACATGGGTGGTAAGACGCTGAAGGTAGCTGCTTTCACGTATAAACCATACGTATTGCTAGATCTTGATCCGTCAGACAATGTTCTTGGTCGCGATGGTATGGAACTGAGAATCATTGAAGAATTTTGCAGGTAACTTTCAAAATACGTAATTTTTGTATATTTGCTGAGTTTTCCCTTTACCTAATAAATTAATCTTTGGTGGCAGATGGGTAAACTGTAGCGTAGAAATTGTAAGAGATGATGAAAACGAGTGGGGAGAAATATATGACAATCTCACTGGGGTGGGGGTTTTGGGCAACGTGATCGAAGATCGAGCTGACATGGCAATCAGTGAGTTATTTTAATGATTCTTATCTTGACTAGCACAAGATTTGTAAATTATATTTAAGTACATTCCTGTTTATTTTAGCGGCTCTGTATTCATGGTATGAAGAATATAGAGTTTTGGACTTTTCGGCGTCAATTATCAGAACGGCTATAACTTGCATCGCACCCGCAGCGAGGTAGGTGTCACAAGTGTTTGAAACTTTTTTAAGCAATTTTTTTTAAAATTCACATCGAATTTGAGAAGTTACGAGTTAATGCGTTAAGGGTAAGAATTTGTGTGTGTTTCTTTTTGTTTTTCTCAAAATATTTTGAACTATTATTGATAAAGTTTTTGCATATTGGCATTAATTATATTAGGGCAGACTCATCGATATGATTTACGCTTGTAATTAGGATTATTAATCTGTTTTCATAAATTTCTCGAAAACTATTTAATCGACTTTAGTACAGTTTTTTGGCCTGCATTATTTTACAAGACTAAGTAAGTAACTTTTGTTTATTGGTAAGAACTTAACCACCTATTTCGTCTTACTGTGTTTTGAAATTGTTTAAATAAATGGTTTTATGAAACAATCTCCACGGTTTAGCTTGTTTACATTTAATTATGCTGACTTTTCTGACATCTACTTACTTTCATATACCTACCATAAGATCATTTTTGTTACAGAATTTTATCGAGCTGGGATTTACCATTATTGCCTTTCTCGTGGTTGATGTGGTTGTGCCTTATTGTTACCTTCTTCTACGCCTCCTTTGCTTTGTTCATAGCACAGCGCTCTACCGACAAAATATTTCTCTCAACATTCGGGATGATGATAACTCAAGTACCTACTTTCGTAACTTAAAAACACACAAGTAACACAAATCTTGATTTCCGTTCCCAAAAGGCGCTTACCGACGTAACGCGTAAACAAGCCTCCGTCAACATAAACCTACAGTAGTAGTAGTAGTGACTCGTATAAAGTCTCGTACTTCGCACGAACCCTTTACCTTTGGCTTGTTTGGGCTCCGTACCCAAAGGGTAAAAACGGGACCCTATTAATGAGACTTCGCTGTCCGTCCGTCTGTCTGTCCGTCTGTCACCAGGCTAAAAACAAAATAAAATAAATATTTAAGGGGCTCCCATACAACAAACGTGATTTTTTTGCTCGTTTTTGCTCGATATTGATAACGGCAACAGGTAGACGCTTGAAGTATTTACAGAATATTTAGTTATATATTCACTTTAAAAATAAATAATTAAATTAAAATAAAACTAATATTTAAGGGGGCTCCCATACAACAAACGTGATTGTTTTGCCGATTTTATAGATTATTGTACGGAACCCTTCATGCGCGAGTCCGACTCGCACTTGTTTTTTCTCATCTTAGTATGTACAGTCAGGAGCAGAGACAAAGTGCCCGCCCTGAAAAGGCGCTTACCACACCTTTTCTTTGCAGCTGACTGTACAATTAGATAGAAAATGAGGTAGTTATTTTTTTTGTTGGCCAATATTTACAAATAGAAAGCGCTAATGATGCTTTGAAATGTTTGTGTAGGTACTGAATTTTATGACTTTAGTGCAAACAACCATCGCGATAGTTCACCCTGATAACAGAAAGACTTTAGGTAAATATCCATCTATTGAAAAATTGCCAGTTTTATGTAAGTATATATTTCAGTATTTCAGTATTTATTGAATCGCAACATTTCTTACAAAAATTTGTACAAAAATGATGCCCTGTTGGGGCGTAGCAATTAAACTTAAAATTAAGCAGTACTTTTAAACTATATCCTTTGACTAAATACATAACATGACAATAATTAAAAATATTACTTAAAAATAAAAAATATTTAAAATATACTTATTCTTCTAGATATTCGTTTATAGTGTAGTAGCATATACTTACATGGATGCTGATAACTTGATAAGCAATAAAATATGAACCCACACCAACATTATTTTGAGAAAATGACTGATGGGAAGCAATCACCGCCGCCCATGGACACCCGCAATACGAAGGGTATCACAGGTGCGTTGCCGGCCCTTTGAGAAGATTTTTATTTGGGATGGAGTTCACGCATTTATGTCAAACATTATTGCCGTTTTTTGTTATTATGAATTCACATAAATCGTTTTTAAGTGCGACAACAAGGTACAATTTCGTATCCAAATCTCAATCTTCGAGTTTTTGTGGGTTGAAGGATTTGTTACACTGAATGCGTTCTGCGGTCGCGGTCAGGTCAAATTGAACGCAGCTCGCATTATGTATGAAAACAAACAACATTGTCGATCTCTATATATTGCGCGTGCGTACGATCTGACTGCGCGACAATGTTTTCATACATAATGCGGGCTGCGATCAATTTGACCTGACCGCGACCGCAGCACGCATTCAATGTGACAAATCCTTGATAGGCTGTTAAGGGCCGGCGCCCACTGACGGCATGGCACGGCGTGGCATTTTATTACTATCAAGTTATTTTGAATCTTATTTCAATGAGTTTAGAATTCATGTCACTTTATTGGTTATGCGTGGCATTGGCCCTCAGGACGTCGCGGCATCGTGGTATCGAAATAAAGTAACATGAATTCTAAACCTCATTGAAATAAGATTCAAAATAACTTGATAGTAATAAAATGCCACGCCATGCCATGCCGTCAGTGGGCGCCGGCCATTATCAGCACCCATATGCCGTAGACACGGGATGACTCTGGCGACACATGGCGCATACGCAGCGTCACTGGCTGGATGCTGGTGACAGGTCTCATCATAGACAACGCCTATGGAGGTGGTTTAGCTTCAAGCTTTACTGTGCCCAAGTACGAAGCCTCCATAGACACGGTGCAGGATATAGTGGACAGGAAAATGGAATGGGGGGCCACACACGATGCTTGGATATTTTCCATTATATTGTCAGAAGAGGTAGGTACGATCTTTTTCAGTGGGTATTTAGGCACAGTCAGCAGCGGAAGTGGATGATCGCTTGTTGTAGTACTCAAATGGTTTACACATTTCTTTATTAACTTGGCAGTAGTGTCGTTGTGTAGATCATTGTGAGCACCACCACCGTTCTCCATTTCTAATGCTGATTGTACCGCTTTATAACATTCGAAGCGTTGAAAACGTGTTATATTATGTAGGTTCCGAGTAGGTAGCTTAATCCTACTTGCACTGTAGGTATAATTAAAAACTTATAAGTAAACAAAAACGTTCTTAAGATTTACATCTAAATTTGTAGAATTATGTAGGTATATTCTAATATACATATAAAAATCTCGTGTCACGGTGATTGTTATCGAACTCCTCCGAAAGGGCTTGACCGATTTTTTTAAACTTTTTTTTCTGTATTCGGTAGGTCTGAGAATAGGTCGCAGACTATTTTTTATATCCCTAATCTTCGCGGAAGGAGTCGCGGGCAACAGCTAGTATAAGGTAAATAAGGAAGTAGCAACCACTCACTTAAAATAAATAACACGATAATATATAAATATATATAGCATTAGTATAGTACCTAGATATAATACCTAACATAGATTAAGTAAAGTGCCTACTAATAATTATTACTATGTACTAAAACTATTTAAATAAATGAATTGAATTGAATTGAATTGATATATTATCGTGTTATTTATTTTAAGTGAGTGGTTGCTACTTCCTTATTTACCTTCCTACTCGTATTAATATACCTACTTACTTAAATATTTTTCAGCCTCTTATAAAGAAATTGATCAGTCAGTTCAGAACATATCCCGCGGAAGAATTGAAACGGAGGAGTTTTACGCGGAGTATGGCTTTTAGCGTCGAGCATTTACCGGCAGGTATATAAAACTTAATGAGTAACGAGACTTATATTATAACATAAATATATATATATATATCGACCTAATGTATACTTAGATAGGTGCATGCATCCCCCCTGATTTGAAAAGTTCTTATTTATTACCTGCGTGATCTTTAAGTAGGTACTTACTTCAATTTAATTTGCTTATCTATCAAACCTCGATGACTTTACGATTGAGCATAATATTAATACGTCGTTTTTGAATTGATATATGAAATGAAATTTTCAATGGTAGGGTGTGCAGATTAAAAGCGAATTATTTCAGTACAAAGATGTTCTATCCCTTGAAAAAAAAACATAAATTAAAACATAAAGTAGAAATAATCCAAATTTTCGGCTTAAGCTCAAAAAACTCACTTTCCCGAAATGTGCACTTTTTCTAAAGGTACCTAGGTACCTACACTTGTTTAGATGGATCACTTTTTCGGAAAGTGCACTGTCTCAAAAAGTGCACTTCCCAATTGGTACACTTTCTCAGATAGAGCACATTCTCAGAAGGTGCACTTTCCCAAAAAGTGCACTTTCTCAAATGGAGCACTTTCTCAAAAAGAGCACTAGATTTGGAAAAGTACGTACTATATACCTATATATAGACTATTCGATAAACGGTAAAAATGCACGAGCACGAAGGATTTATCTATACTTATAGGTAAAATACATAGGTAAAAATGTTAACGTCGCCATCACAGCTTAGGATCTTCATCTAAGGAAAACTTTGTGGTGAAGATGACATTTTTGACTAGTGTACATTTTGGGAAAGTGTGCGTTTTGGGAAAATGTACATTATAGGAAAGAGTGCGTTTTAAGAAAATGTACTTTTTGGGAAAATGCACTTACGGGGAAAGTGCCCTTAATGGGCAAGTGTACATTTTGGGAGTGTACATTTTGCGGAAAGTGCACTTTTAGAGAAAGTGCACATTACGGGAAAGTGAGTTTTTTGAGCCTAAGCCAAATTTTCTTTAGCAAAATATGTTGCAATATCAAAGATAATTTCTTGGCACCGACCGTTTGATACTTTATCACGATTCATATTGTTTAAAACAAACATGTTTTTTGGATACTTACAGCGATTCGGTAATATGAAAATTATAAATAAATAAATAATAAATAAATAAATATTAGGGGACAATCTTACACAAATCAACCTAGTCCCAAACTAAGCAAAGCTTGTACTATGGGTACTAGACGACGATAAAAATACTTATATAGATAAATAAATACTTAAATACATAGAAACCATCCATAACTCAGGAACAAATATTCATGCTCATCACACAAATAAATGCCCTTACCGGGATTTGAACCCAGGACCTCTTGCTTCGTAGGCAGGGTCACTACCAACTAGGCTAAAGCGGTCGTTATTATGTGTAAAACAATTACAGATTTATCAAATAGTACTTTAATATTTATTTATTACATAAATGACGGCATTTACCAAGAATGCAGTTGAAGTTAATTACTTATGTAGTTAGTGACTGATTGATTATAATGAAATGATGCATAGGTAGTCTGTAAATCTATTATCTACTATAGGTAGGTACGTAAGAAGATAGGTATATCATGACTTACGATTATATATTCATTATAAATAAGTACTGGTTATGCTAACGGTACTTTAAAATCGGTTCCTTATTTTTGTTTCATAATAAAGCTTTTCCAAAAGTTTTTTTATCCATGTTTGTCTAACGACTGACTTTTTAACCGACTTCAAAAAAAGGAGGAGGTTCTCAATTCGGTTGTATGTTCTTTTTTTTTTTTAACGTGTGTTACCTCAGAACTCCGTCATTTATGAACCGATTTGGAAAATTCTTTCGTTGTTTGAAAGCATATGCTTCAAGGTTGGTCCCGTTGTTACCGGAATCCAGTTCTGATGATGGGATCCATGAGGAATTGAAGGAACTCTTCAAAAGTTCAAGGGAAATGTAAAGCGATTTTAGTATTTTCAGTGACAAATCGAGCATTTGCATTCATAAAGTGTCATTTGGTAAACTAGATCTGATGAAGAAGACCGCAGATGGCCAACGGAACTCCTCAACGGGTCAAATCTTGCAAGTTGAATTTGACTCACTTCCCGGTTTCTGATTGATTTCATATTTTAC
Source organism: Archips crataeganus (assembly GCA_947859365.1). Taxonomy (NCBI): domain Eukaryota; kingdom Metazoa; phylum Arthropoda; class Insecta; order Lepidoptera; family Tortricidae; genus Archips; species Archips crataeganus. The sequence continues at coordinate 13,443,435 of OX402049.1, read as the reverse complement.
ATGCATGTGTAAATCAGGTGACAATGCAATATTATTGTGACATGGAGCTAATCTGATGATGGAGTTGGAAGGTGGCCATAGAAACTCTGTAATAAAACAACACAACCCCGTCGAGTTTGGGTTCATTTGAAACGTCTTGACGAGCACTTTGATCCCAGATGGTAACCAGGGTCTGATGATGGAGCTGGAAGGTGGCCAAAGTTACTCCATAAAGTAACGGCACTTACCCCATCGAGTACGGACTCATTTGACTCGTCTCAACGAGTACTTTGGTCCTAGATGGTAACCAGGGTCTGACAATGAAGTTGGATGGTGACCATAAGAACTCCGTAGTAAAACGACATAACCCCATCAAGTTTGGTCTCGTTTGATTCGTCTTGATAAGTACTTTGGTAACCAGAGGCAAAAAGTACAGTCAGTAAAGAGTGCCAGTCCAGGCCATTAGCAACAACTAAAAAGAAAAAAATAAAAAATTTTAAATAAAAAATAAAACCGCCTTCAAAAAACACCCAAAAAAAACTTGGAAATAAAAAAAATTTAAATAAAAAATAAAACCTCCTTCAAAAAACCCCCAAAAAAACATAAAATAATAATTGATTGAACCGACCACAATAAGCATGAAAATATCTTTCTACTAATCTGTTTGAAGTTGGTGCCTCAGCACGAGCCAGCAGGAGTGGACCTAGTAATCTAACTTACCTACATACCTATTATAGGGCTTCTACACTCCTGCTGGCTCGTGCTGAGGCACCAACTTCAAACAGATTAGTAGAAAGATATTTTCATGCTTATTGTGGTCGGTTCAATCAATTATTATTTTATGTTTTTTTGGGGGTTTTTTGAAGGAGGTTTTATTTTTTATTTAAATTTTTTTTATCTCTAACTGAGCCTCTAATGAGTTTAATATTATAAATCCGTAGGAAGCTTCGCAATCGGCGAATACATCACGCAAGAAGCGACAGAGGACCTAGAGCTGATGTTGGAGAACTTCTACTACGAGCAGTGTGTGGTAATGCTGCGCAAGAGTTCGCCGTACACAGCCAAGCTCAGCGAACTGGTCGGCCGTTTGCACCAGTCGGGGCTCATGCTGGCGTGGGAGACACAGGTTGGCATCATCATCATCAGCACCCAGCCTATATACTTACCTCCCACTGCAGGGCACAGGCCTTCTCTCGGAATGAGAGGTCTAGGGCTGTAGTTCCCTCGCGGGCTCTGTGCGTATTGGGAACTTCACACGCACCATCGAATTTCTTCTCAGTACCTCTACCATGAGTTTACATTAGCTTACAGTGACCGTACTCGCTAGCGACGGCGTAAATGATTTGTATGGAGAATTGTACTTCCGTAAGTGACCGCTAGAGGCGCTGTACAATTCTCCATACAAATAATTTACGTCGTCGCTAGCGAGTACGGTCACGTAAACTAGTGTAAACTCACGGTAGAGGTACAGGTGTCCTCACGATGTTTTCCTTCACCGTAAAGCTTATGGTAAATTTAAAATATGGAAAATTACATGTCATTTCATACCATTCATTAATTTTTCAGGTTGCCTTAAAATATCTCAATTTTAAAGTACAGTTAGAAGTCAAACTCTCTCGATCTAAGCGAGACGTGGATGAAATAAAGCCGTTGAGCTTAAAACAACTCGTGGTTAGTATTCTTCATCGTTATTTCCGGACTGTATATGCGTTCCATTGTTAATTAAAGGCCTCCTGCTACAATGAGCATTATTACATTATACGTACCTACCTACAATTAAATCGCTTTGCATCGCAAATACTTATGACTTTTTGTCACATTGAAAAGCCCATATTAGTAACCTGTCTACTTATATGTACAGTCAGGTATAAAAATATGGGTGCACACAACTTGCTCATAAATATGTCCCATAGCTCTTGTGTCGTCGAATTAAGGTATAGTTTAGTTATACTATACTCCGTGAAATTTTAGTGGTTGTTTTCCCGAAACGAGACGATTTAGTTTCGATTGTACAATCGATACTAAATCACCTCGTTTCGGGAAAATAACCACAAAAATTTCACGGTGTATAACGATGGGAGGATTAAATCGATACTTATTTTTGCACTTAACCGTACATATATAAATGTTTAGAATAAGCATTAGATTTATTTTCTTCTTTTTCAGGGAATCTTCATATTTTACTGTTTGGGTTTATCAATGGCTTTTATTTGTTTCCTGTTTGAATTACTTACAAAATGCAAGAAAACTGTCGTAATTTAAAAGCAACCTAATTAGTTAATTTAGCTATCGCATGTCCAGCCCATAAGAATTATTCATATAGGTATTTAAGTATTTGTTATTTTATTACGAGCTAGTTAAATTTGAGTTTTATTAAAATACTAAAAACTTTAAAATAGTTGTTAATACCTTGGAATTATTTTCCCACGTATTTTCATAACAACAGCACCATCTAATGTGTTAATGAGTTGAACACCGTGAGAACTCGATTAGTATTTAATGTATTTTAGGGCAGTTATTAAAATGCCTTGAATAGGTGGCTTGCTTGTCAGTCACATTCACATTCATATAAGCTTATCTGTGGTTTCACCTTCTGTCAAAGTCAGTTAGCAGTAGGTAGTAGTCCCCGAGGCCCGACCCGACATGACATTTCTTTTTCTTTCATTCATTCAGTGGTTTGTTGATACTTGAGGGGTAGAGTTGTGTCTCTCTCGAGCTTGTTCGTAGGCGGGAAATCGATCGATAAACTGTGCTAGTGCAACACGGGTTACATATAACATGCGCATTGTTTAAAAATACACGCTTAGAAATTAGCTAATAATCCAGCGATAACCATGGCGAAACTTTTATTGCTTTGTTTTGCCATATTTACAATTGCGAATGCCGAATTTACATGGCGACATCATAATAACGAGGAGCTACCATTAATTTTGGAGGAAGTTCACCAAAAATGCCCGAACATAACGCGAGTTTATGCTCTGACCGAGCCATCCGTACAAAATGTTCCTCTTTACGTTATCGAATTCTCCGATAAACCTGGGATTCATCAACCTTGTAAGTATTGTTTTTTTTTAAATTATGCGGTAATAAATCTAAAAGTTTAACCTTTGACATTTTATGCTAAACAAGTGATATATATTTGTTTAGATAAGCCTGAAGTAAAGTACGTCGGGAATATCCACGGGAACGAGGTTTTAGGTCGCGAGCTGCTTCTTGGGCTGGCCCATTATTTATGCGACCAATATACGAATCGTGATCGTCGCGTCAGAGCTCTCATTCACAACACTCGCATCCACCTCATGCCCTCTATGAATCCCGATGGCTGGCAACTGGCTACGGACACAGTAAGAATTAACGAAAAATAATGTACAAAGTATGCTATGCAACTTTTAGAGTACCCTCATTTTACATTTTCTAAAATTATTTTAGGGTGCCAAGGACTATCTTATTGGACGCTATAATAACCATACAGTGGATTTAAATAGGAACTTCCCTGATCTAGATGCTATTACGTTTGAGTTTGAGCGCCAAGGCATCAACCACAATAATCACTTGCTGCGAGATGTTACCAGATTGGCTGCTCCGGTAAGTGCCCGTTGCCCATCAGATAAAAGCAATGAAATTAATAGTTATGGACTGATATTGCTTGATAAGATTACAGGGATACAATAGTTATTGATTTTGGTGAAAAAGTTTAGTATAAAAAATAAAAGAGTATTATGTGATATCTATTTGTATTTTATAAAGCTTGTTTGTAGTTGATGGTATTGATATAACTATGCTTTAATTTATATGGAACCATTATGGACAAAGTTAGTGTCCTTAAACTGAAATTTTTAAAACTACTTATAACTAAACTCTGTATTTTGCTAAACATAATAAAATTGTACTACAATCAAATTTACAATACAATACAATACAATACAATGACTCTTTATTGTACACCAGAAATAGTAAGTGATACAGAAAACAGGTACACAGAGAGAAAGTTACAAGGTAAGCAATAGGCGGCCTTATCGCTTAAAAGCGATCTCTTCCAGGCAACCCTTTAACAGAAAGAAGGAAGGACTAGTTTACAGCAGGTGGTGCATCAACAGTGGATCAGAAAATTAAACACAACAAAAAATAGTACATCTACTCATACATACATCATACATATAATAGATTTAATAAGTCTATTATTATACTAAAAAAATCCCTTTCATTGCCAAGGCCAGCTAAACATACATGATTGCATGCGACAATGTATTAATTGTCGGCGATGAATTGGGTAAATTGTTTTTTTTTTCAGCTGGAGCCAGAAACTCGAGCCGTAATGCGGTGGATTATGTCCATTCCATTTGTGCTGAGTGCGGCTATGCATGGTGGGGATTTAGTTGCAAACTACCCATATGATGAAAGCCGGAGTGGTGCTCCTGTGTCCGAATACTCTGCAAGCCCTGATGATGAGACATTTAGGTACAATTTAATTCTACTATACACCGTGAAATTTTAGTGGTTGTTTTCCCGAAACGAGGTGATTTAGTATCGATGTACAATCGATTTATAATTACTATTTTCACTAGAGCCAAAAATCCAATTGTGAAAAACGAAAGTTTTCGGCTTTCGTTTTTCACAATTGGATTTTTGACTCTAGTCAAAATAGTAATTATAAATCCATTGTACAATCGATACTAAATCACCTCGTTTCGGGAAAACAACCACTAAAATTTCACGGTGTATATGTAATATTATAAATGAGTACATTTGTGAAGATTTTTAGATGCTTAATGTTTGTTAATCAATCACGAAATAATAGCTTAATGAGTTTAGATGAAACTTGGCATACAGATAGACTAACATCTGCATTGACACATAGAATACTTAATATCCCGGTAATGAGTTCCTGTAGGATATTTTTTTTACTTTAAATAGGAATGCTGTCCAAGAATTTTGAAGTACAGTCAAGATCATAAGATTCAAAGTATTATGCTCGGTACCAAGGTGTCAAAAATATCTGTGCACTTCTATGTCACATACATTTCTGACGCGATGGCTGTTAGATATTTATGCCATCAACTGTACGGTGGGCTGCAAAAGTGCATGGAAACCACGGGGCGATAATCGCGTGAGCGCGCGCGCGCGGGTATGTTAATAACATCATTTATTGAATCAGGCGTTACTTTGCGGAGGTCCATATTAATGAACTAAAACAATTACTTTGCTCACCCGCGACCTTACAATAGTTACATTTATGCAAGAAATGTGCGTTCATGCAGTGCCTCCACCTCCACACTGTACGAACACACACAAATCACATAAACCCAACCATCACCACCACCAAGCTACACTGACGCGTTTCGAACTCAACCAGAGCTCATCTTCAGAGTTACCACAACCGTATGCTATGCTACCAAATGTTAAACTAACAAACCAAAACAAATGTTTTAACTTGTCACTGTAACTTCTCAAGTACCCACTTTATTTTTCTTATTCTCAAACTACCCCACAAAAATTAACTTTTATTGACATATTATAAAACTACCTTGAATTTTTTGTTTATTTATTTATAAGGCATATTTAATTAATACTAACTGTTCAAATTCGACCCAAGCCGCAGTAAAGGAGAAGATACTAAATTTACCTGTTCATTAATAATTCGGTTGAGTTCGAAACGCGTCAGTGTAGCTTGGTGGTGGTGATGGTTGGGTTTATGTGATTTGTGTGTGTTCGTACAGTGTGGAGGTGGAGGCACTGCATGAACGCACATTTCTTGCATAAACGTAACTATTGTAAGGTCGCGGGTGAGCAAAGTAATTGTTTTAGTTCATTAATAACATCAAACGATCAAACACTGCTCACGCGATTGTCGCCCCGAGATTTCCATGCACTTTTGCAGCCCATCGTACCTTGGTTTTCAAGATGACATATTAAATACGTCTGCAACCCATAGATGGCGTTGTTTGAGCGAACATTGGGTTTTAAAAGCATTACCGTTACTTTTTGTAGCTACTTTTAGCACCATCTAGTCATCAAATAAGGAACCAACTACTGCATCCTACATCACACTATCAATTTCTAAACTCAGCTATATAAATACAACTTCCATCTATTGGACTTTGGTCCCAGGCATAACATCTGCGTGGAGAGAGATCTCTCTATTGCAACTACCCACAAATTTTTTTTCACGGATTTATACTCCTTTTATTTTAACATTTGAAACTTAACGGTAAAATTTGCACACGTTTTTAAATTAAACAACGAAACTATTTAAAACTAGCTGTTGCCCGCGACTCTGTCTGCGTGGAATTAGTAATTTGGCCACCTTATTTTTTTATCCAATTTGCTTTTTATCAATTATGGCTCTTCTTAGTTCCTCGATATAAAAAAAATACCCCCCCCCGCACCCCCCCTCCCAACCCCACTCCACCCACCAAACCCCCCCCGCACACCCGCGTTCACATTCACCACCGTACTCCCAAGTCAAGCGTGCCTATAGAAGTTTTACTTCAAAAACCCCCGATTTTGAAACATTCTTCCGCTCCGCTCCGCTCCTATTGGTGTTAGCGTGATGAACAAAAAAACCTGTTCGATAAATTCTTAAAAAAGACGTATCTTTTTTATTTGTGAACCGATTCAAATGAAACAAACACTAAATGTTAATCCAAGAAAATACCAACATATCAGTGAAAACCGCATCCTTCTAGGTTAAGCCGTTTCTGAGATTAGCGCGCACAAACGCACAGACAAACAGACAAACAGATAATAATTCTAAAAATCATTGTTTTGGGTTCTATTGCGCTAATAAATAGCCCTAGTGACAGTTTTTCTCAAATATCTTCAATGTACAGACACCGACTTGTTACAGATTTATTATATGTATATAGATTGTGTTAACTTTTATGGTCAAAACAAAATAAATACCGCTAATAAATGTATAGGTACAGTCGAGTTCACCAATATCTGTATCGCCAACCTTTCATAAATATCTATACATAGACCTTATGTTACCTTAATAAGGTCTATGTATAGATATTTATGAAAGGTTGGCTGTACAGATATTGGTGAACTCAACTGTACATGTACTTAGGTATTTTTAGTCCATTTGTGTTCAAAACACCGAGAAACGTGTGTTACAATTTGACCGTTAATTCAAACCTTAAATTAAACGAAGTATAAGTAAATGACTTTGTTAAATGTATAATTATGTATATTGTAAAAGTTATATTTTTCGGAAATGCAACTGTACCAGTAAGATAAGATAACTATAGGCTTGTTTTGCAGTATCATTGCCATGCCACACTGGACTTTGAGCAAATGTGATTGCATTTTATATGGCACTATATTTACAAGTCATAATGGCAATAAATTATTCTAATTCACTATGGTTTAATGAGAATTTACTTTGCATGCTCTAACTAAATGTCAATCCATAACGTTCCCAAAATGTATTATGTTTTGTCATAATCTATGTAGCTATTCAATACAGTCTCTTTGTATAATAAAAGGTCAAAGTAAATGATTTCTACTTAAAATTGCGAATAGAAAGAACTTAGACTAAAGTTTTGCATAGATAATCTATTCTTTTGCTTAAACACTTGGCAATAATGTTTTTGGCCTTAGGAGATTTAAGTCTGTAATAGTGACTGTTCTAAAAACCCATTTCAGCACAGAATTATAGTGACTGTTATTAACTCTGATAATGAGATCATTTAAACACCCTTGAGTTTTTTTTTATTATGAGTGGAAGGAAAACGAACAATGGGGTCATCTGATGGGGAATGATCACCACTCCCCATGAATATCAAGAACTCAATGAGAGTCACTGATCTGTTGCGGCGACCCATTGAGTGCCGAAGGTGAGAGTCTAATGGAAATTGGTGGCCACCACATTTTAAATGGTATTGTACGGCATACGCATTAATGCGTAGTTGGCACCAATTAGAAAAACTACCCCATGGATGCCAGTCTACGCAATGCTACGTATACGTAATATTGCGTAGCTGGCCTCGGCCATTATCAACTACTATGCAATATTACGTAGTTGGCAATCAAAGTCTTAAAGGAAGTATATAACGAAACCACCAAACCAGAACCAAGCTTTTTTTTGTACAGGGATTTGGCACTGGCATATGCTGAGAACCACGCAGATATGGCGTCCCCAAACCGGCCTGGCTGCCACACTACTAGCTCTGATGACTCCTCTACTTTCAATTTCGGGAGACAAGGCGGAGTCACGAACGGCGCTGCTTGGTACAGCTTGAAAGGAGGCAAGTAAAAATTTCAAGTTTATTACCATCTCACAGACTCACTCTAAAATTTCTGTTGGAAAATAGGTGTACTGCTCTCTCCCTAAAGTAATTTCAAATATTTTAGGGTTCCAAAAGGTGCTATGCTAACGGGACCCTATTACTGCGCCATTTTTTATTTTGTTGTACCTTCTGCCTTTTTCGGAATTTTTTATGTGAGAAAAAAGTGTCCCAAAACTTTCATGTAATTTTCGATTCTTCCATACCGTTACGGTCATTATGAAGTCTATGAAAAATGGTAACGGAACAAAAAAAAACTTGGGACATTTTTTTGTGCTAGTAGGATCGAAAGAGCTTGTGATTCTGAGCAGAAATCACTAAAACATTCAAAATTAAAAAAAAGTCAAAAGGTATTACAACAAAGTAAAAAATGGCCCTATTGAGACTTCGCTGTCTGTCCGTCTGTCTGTCCGTTTGTCAGTCTTATACCGTAATAGCTAGACACTTGAAATTTTCACTAATTATGTATTATTGATTATTGTGGCCCTTACAACAACAAATAATAAAATGACCTATAATTAAATTAAATAAATTAAGGGGAGTCCCGAATAACCAATATAAAATGATCCCACACTGCGTGCATTTGCATTTTACGCAGGGCTCTGCTAACACTGGATTACGCCTGTATTCGGGGTATATTTTGACATACGTCAAAATTTTTACGGAACCGTGGTGGTGCGCGTGCCCGAATCGCACTTGGCCAGTTTTTTTCTATTTTAAAATTATATTTCCTATAATTACACTAAAGCGGAAATATTTATAAGGTATCTATCTACCTATGTTTTATTATTTTTCCTCTTCAATATTGACCTCCGTCATTATAGAAGTGCACGATAGAAGTCGTGTCAGCCTGGTGGTTTGGAAGCTTAGGGTCGTGGGTTCGACCCCGGAGTCGCACCTCTGAGTATTTCGGAATATATGTGCGAAGTTACATTTGAAACTTACCATGACCTTTATAGTGAAGGAAAACATCGCGAGGAAACCTGCACACGCCTAAGAAGAAATTCAATGGTGTGTGTGAGTTTCCTAATTCGCACTGGGCCAGCGTGGGAACTACGGCCCAAGCCTACGAGTACTTAACTATTTATACATATAAATGACACTGATAGTATCTACATCAATGCCAAAAAAGCTAACACAGTGCAAGTCTTTGGACACGCCTGTGGAAATCGCCAGATACCTACTAAACCTAGATTTATACTTTCCAGTGTTTGTGGCATTAAAACATGTCCTGTAATTTCTAAAACGTTTAAGTAATTAGTTAGTTTAATGGTGGGTAATGAAAGTTCGTGTATTAAAGCGGTGTTTATACCTACCTACGTTCTGTATACGTAGCAACACCTATTTACCTCAGCAAAACAAATTATCTCGATACTGGAGCATTTTTTGCCTGTTGTAGGAAGTAAAGCTCTGTGCGCACAATGGATTGTCGTACATTGTTTGACATTTGCTGTGACTTGTTAACCATGAGATGACGATGTGAACTGGTTTGTTAATGCTAATTCGCGCAACGTCGTTCATAATGTTTTACAAACATGTAGAATTATCCTAATTTTTAACAATTAGAGTGTGACCTTGTAGCCCCATCAATGACATGCTTGAAGCAAGATTTAAGTAGGTACCTACGTTACTTGTGATGTTACATAACATATTGTTCTTGTATTCGTCTCAGATTCTTATAGGTATGCGGATACAAATAAATTCAAGTAGGTAAGAGAGTTTTCTAGAGTGCTAAAGAAACTTAATTAGCATTTATTTTTAGTGAATAGAGTTCGTGTTTCTAATCGTTTCTTTAGCGAATAAACTGTGAAAATTTCAGGCATGCAAGATTTCAACTACCTAGCGACTAATGCTTTCGAAGTGACTCTCGAATTGGGCTGCGAAAAGTATCCCGATGCTAGTAAATTGGAGAATGAATGGGTGAGGAACCGTGAGGCGATGTTGGCGTATTTGTGGAAAGCTCATACTGGTATCAAGGGGATTGTGAGCGATGATTCTGGCTTCATACAGAACGCTGTCATCTCTGTAGTCAACATCACTGGACCTATCCCGCGGCCCATCAGACACGACGTTACAACCGGTGAGTTATTTTTTTTATTAGCTTTAAGTATGTGTGTGCCATGGTACCTACTGGTGAGTTAACGCGATGTTATTGTTACGGTTTCTTCCTGGCTTATTAAGTTGCCGTAAATTTTGAGATGTAAAGTATAATGAAACACGGAAAAGTTCAGATTTTGCGCTAACTAAAGGTCGCAGTGGAATTTTTATTGCGGAAAATGGTGACTCTTAGCTTCTCACGCTTCAGTTGCATCAGCAGTTATCCCATTAAAGACAAAGTAATGAGAGCCACGTTACGTTCATGTACTTATACCTACATGATAACAATTGAGTACCTCAGCAATGAGTGATTGATTTAATTTGTGCTACTGACCCTAAGGAATTTATTCCCATTGTATCTTTAACGAAGGGTTCGCAAAGCCTTCATAAGGTTTTGCACAAGGTCGTGAATAGTGTTGAAGTTCAAAGTTCAGTTCAAACACCTATAGAATTAATTGATATTGATGTTTGTTTTTTTCGTAAAAGAACTTGGTGATGTTTCAAAACAAAACTAAAGTATAATAGGTCAGGTGGTACTTGCCGGTTTCTTATAAAAACTCCGCTATTGTCGATGATGCAATCTATTTATAATGCAACCGCCATTGTCATTCCCATCGCTATACTAATTGAAGGAGATTGTTCCCGTCTAACTCAATTACAGGCAGAAATAACCAAGCACTTCCTACGCGTTGTGTCAACGTTGAACGTAAGGAAGCCTTAAAGTAGCGAATGGCCGTAAATAAAAATGAATCAGCGTTTAAATTATTTATCCTATTAACGGAGGTACCAACTTTTATGGGTTTGTTTGGTTTTAATTTAATTAGTGTGGCTCATACTGTTTAAATTGGTTTAAGTTAACGTAAAACATTTATTAGGATGCTTTTTTAAAGCCGCAAAACGCGAATTAATTACGTCCAGACATACTACAATTACCTACTCGAGATAAACCTTCGTGATAATAATATTAAAGATCCAGTTTACATTAAATAAGATGTCGTTTAAAAACATTAAATGGCTAAAGTAATTTATTATTACTTAATTCTTGTCCTGATTTTAAAACACTTCTTAGTTCGTTAATTTTCAAAAACAATGTACAAAGTCACAAATTAAAGATGATTTTTCACAAATGTATATTTGTGCCGTGCTCCGAGATATTAATTGACATTTAAATCATTCCTTAATGCCTCAATATCGAACAGTACTATTTAGCAGTTAGTCAAAAGGTCAGAGTACTTTACTACTGCCATTTTAACTAACAGTAGTGAAATGATTGTTGTTGTAATAGTTTTTATTATTATTTTAACGCGAATGAAACACAACATCATGTCCGAGAACATGTTGGTTACTAGCCTTTACCTGAAGCTTCGGTTGTGTGAACCATTCGATTCGGCAGTTTTAAATAAATTCCGGGATCTTTAAAAATTCCCACCCGGAATTCATTATTTCATGTTTCTGGACTAAGTGGTTTGGTTTTTATATGTAGAAATCCAGTCCCGTGGGAAAATCGGGATAAAAAGTACCCTGTATTTGTTCTAGAGATCCAGCAATCTGAAATCCAGTCCCGTGGGAAAATCGGGATAAAAAGTACCCTGTATTTGTTCTAGAGATCCAGCAATCTGCATACCCGATTTCATCTAGATCCTTCCATCGGTTTAGCGTGAAAAAGTAACAAAACATACATACACTTACAAACTTTCTCATTTGTATTACTAGATGTTGCCCGTGGGCATCGTGAATCGTGATTCAGTCTGAAAAAAATTGTTTATTGCTATCCTGCGGGAACTATGTAATTTTCCGGGATAAAAAAAGTATCCTTTAAGTTAATCCAGGTTAGGTACCTATATGTGTGTCAAATTTCATCAAAATCCGCCGAACCGTTTTAGCTTCAAAGATTAACAAACATCGACACAACCATCCATCTAAGTATACAAACTTTTTACGTTTGCAATATTAGTGAGATTAGTAGGATTAATGGACAAACATTAAAATTTGATGTCCCCTGGTCAGGTGCGTTCGGTGACTACTACCGCCTGTTAACGCCGGGCCACTACGAGGTGACGGCGAGCCACCCCGGTTACTTCCCTGTGTCGCGGGTGGTCACCGTGCCCCACGTACAGTCGGTCGCACACGTGCTCAACTTTAAGCTGGAGGTAAGTCAAGAACAAAAGTTTTTTTTGTAGCCAATGACTTGCTATGCTAGCGATACCTTTTTGACAGTTTTTTATTTAGCACAGAACTAATTACAGGAATGGTAATATTATCGTTTCATTTGTATTTATTTTCTATTAGGACCGATGTCACCGCTTTGTCCCATCTCCTTGCTGTTAATGCGCACTCGTTTTTTGTGTTTTCATAAATTTAACGCCACATTTCTATTCCTTTTATTGTTAGTTCTAGGGTCACTAGGTATGGCTACTGAATTGAGATGTTAATGCCAACACATCTGATCCTCCCCAAAAATTACCCCCATATTCTAAAATAATTAATTATTTAAGTTATACGTGGACGTATATAGGTATATATTTGTGTTACAGAAATGCATATATGTAATGCACCAAACAACAGTAGATTCGGTATGATACACTCGGTGCACGATGACTCGCGCTTAATCGTTTTTTGTTTACAAAAACATTACTAGGTATGTTTTTTCATTAAAACAGATTTAAATAATATCTGTCGCTTAAATCAAACATCTTATATATAAAATTCTCGTCGCGGTGTTTGTTACCAAACTCCTCCGAAATGGCTCGACCGATTCTCATGAAATTTTGTGTGCATATCGGGTAGGTATGAGAATCGGCCATCATCTATTTTTATACCCCTAAATGTTAAGGGTGGTTCACCCCTTAATTTTTTCTAATAAATCGATGAATGCCAGCTGCGTACACGAAAAAGGATGACGCAATGTTAGTAGGTACATGAGCGGCGTAGGCCAGTTGCAAGAGAGAGGCGAACGCGTTGCTAGAGGATGTATGAGGATGGGTTTCATTTTTTTTTTGCCTCTACTCTAAGGCGGAACAAAGTTCGCCGGGTCAGCTAGTCTCTCAATAAATAGGTGGTAGCTATATGTTGTATTCGACTCCTACAGATATTATAATCTTGATTCGCGACACGACGCGGTTCAATACTTATTTAATGTAGCGTTAGCATGAATAATTTTATATTAAATTTGTATTAAGGTATGACGTCTTACAAACGCGTTAGCTTCGATATAAATCGATTCGCCTGCGTCATTGTGCGTAATACCTATATTAATCCCGCCTACATTCTATGGCGTTGCCTATAGCGATAGATTTACATAAGCACGTGACATTCTAAAAATAAATAATCGTGTGAAATGTAACCAAATCATACTGAATGAAGCCTTAGTTTTGCATCGAATTCGTAGTTTTAATTAATTTGTTTTGGGCGCAATTATTTTACTACAAAAATAATGCTATTGAATATCTTCCCCCGATGACATTAATTTTACCGCCAACGAAGACAGGTCAGCCAGGTGTCTTATCCCAAACATTTCAAATAGAGGTCTTTCCATTCTGAACTATGCCATAGTCGCCATAGAAAATCTATCCCTTTGATCCTTAATGTCTTATCTTATATTTAATTCTAACCAGTAAGCGTGTGCGAAAAGGCCTTATTTCTGCTAAAACGCTGATGTGCTGTGCGCTGTTGTGCTGTGTTATGATGTGTGCTTGTGTTGTTCCTTTTATATGTACAAGAACTTTTCTTTTATTTATTTACTTATTTTATTGTTAACACCGAGCTTCACTGTCTTCTTTACGCTTATTCAAGTTAGGGTGAATGAACATATACTAGGCAAGCGTGCTCCATCGTAGGCCTCATCTTCGCTTTCCATCAGGCGTGATTGTGGTCAAACGCAAGCCAAATATATTTGTATAAAAAAATCTATGCGTAATATGCAGGTATTATTGTATAATCAGATTATATGCCTACAAACCGCTTATGTGAACTTTTGCTAACCGAACGTTGTTGTTTTTCTCAGCCTACAACGAGCTGGTTTGACGACGAGACGGCGTTCGGTCTGTATCCCCACGGGCTGCGCGAAGGTCAGCCGCGGATCTACAAGCGGTCGCTATACGAGAAAGTCGCCGAAACCCTATTGGAGCAAAAAGACAACCAGAAGCAATAAAAATGGACAAGGAATCACGCGAAGTGACAAGTACAAGTTTCCACAAACATCAACTGGTTTATAATTAATTAAAGTTTACCTGCCCAGTATCTTATTGTATCTGTTAACGAGAAAATATTGTGCTCATTGATCTCAGACTTAACAAGCATTCCACTGTTTTATATTGTCGCTTCGCGTGTTCAAGTGAGCTTGATAAATTTGAAAGCGAATCGATGAGACATACCCTTTTTTATAAGATAATTTTTCGAAACTTTGCTAACTGAAAACAGCGGCACTCTTGAATCATGTAGTAGTGTCCCGCTGTTTTCTGTTAACTATATTTATTTTAACATTTACGACGGTCGCGCCAAAATGAACTATTGAGATTTTCGAATATTTTAGAGAAGTACCCGTGCCCCGGAGCTTTACTTTCTTATTTAAAATTTGTCAGGACAAGTTAATTCTTCCCAAAATGTGAAAACGAAGAATAATCTAAAATAGCACCTAAATTTATTTAGAACTGAAAAGCATTACTAAAATTAGCCTTCATTTATTTTGGCACAAACTTTTACATAAAATTAAGAACTTAAATAAGTAAACAGCAATTAACATTAGTTTTTAATGATATGACCTGTAGCTTATTAATTTTACTGTAGGAAAAACTATTTAAATAAATGCGTCTTAGTTAATATTTTACATAGATACAAAACCAGTTATGGTCAGTTATGAGCCATACCACTAATGTGCCATAAGTATAGTATCCATTTGGAGTTTATTTAATAGTATTTCTATATCTCAACTAGACCCGGTGGTGATGTCACAAAGATTTAGAGCCTATATATAGTTTTAAGATGTTTATTGTTGTATGTTACCATAAATAAATATTTTCTAGTCCAACGTTTAGTCCTTCCTCTTGTATATAAAGCTCCTTAGTAGCGTATATTTATGCACCTGTCAAGTTGAATGCAGGCCCTGTCGTACTTAATAATAGTGTTTGTTTTAAAATTTACTGTAGTTTTTTGGACAAAAATTGGCAGCTAAAATTTTAACATTGAATTTATATTTTAATGCATAGTATGTATGAAATCCATGAAATTAAGAACTATTAGTTAGTTGTTTTATCTTGAAACATTCCTAAACGACCACTTGTAATCAATTGTAATATTATGTGTGAAAAAAATCTTGTATTTTGTAGGTTAATATTAACATTTATGTAAAATCAAATATACAACAGTGTTTAACACTTAAATAAAATATAAGATATCGTGTGAATATATTTATTTCATTTGTGTTACGTATTTTGTACCTAGAACCAAAATAAGTTAAGTATATGAGGAAGTATATATACCAGTTTTCAAAATTCACGGTTAAAGGCACGCAGTTGGATCATGAATGATCGAAATATTGGGACAATTTGGGATTACCTTTTGAACGCCACACATCGTTTTTGCTACGAACAAAATTTATTCTTATGCGGATTCGGCTAGGTTTATTTTTGTATTACCGTGTTCTCGGCTATAGAAGACACTGGCGTTCAAAAGACGGATAATCACTGTCTGCATCCCACAGAAAATATGCCTAAAGTATAACGTTGATTGATTGCATATCACGTTAATTTACTGTTAGTTTTGATATTCTTGCAATAAATTGTTCCACCTATCTTCATCATAACAGGAGATACCAAAATTCAAACAACATGCAGTGTTAAGAGTTTTATTGTCACACGCATTCATTGTTTTTACACAAATACTTAGTATACAGCACACTTTTACGAAATAGGTTGGGTTCTTAAAATTATCAAAGGTTTTCTTTTAGATATGGAAGACAGAATTGAGCTTACATACGGCTACGGCATACATACTCATGTTGGTCCAGTGTACCAACTGATTCCCAAACATACAAAATAATGTATTTCTTCATATCACAATATTTGAACATATGTAAAGATATAATTCAATACATTAAGTAAATGTTCCCTGTACAATTCATTTACGATTTGCCCAAACAGGAGGAGCGTACCCAACACTTGCCTTATTTGATTTTATTTTTCCTTAGGTACCTACTTAGATGAACATGCTCCCAAGTAAGGGTACTTGAACACTAAATATGCTGAATGTGATTCTTAACTATACATTAATATCAATGAATTAACTACACGACGAATTGTTCGTTACATTCTCGCGTGAACGTTCCAGTGATTTATATTGCATTTGTGATGTGCTTTTATAGCTAATCTCACTCACACTTTTAGCTGGACACTTTAAAACAGGCAAAAGTCACACTTTAGTCTAGTTATTGAGGAAGTTAATTCTACTTATCTGTATAATATTAACACTAGTTCACAGTGTATGATGTGGTACATTTTAAATACACGCCCACTCACATAGGCATGCATTGTTATCCTAATTTACAAATATCTTACCTAATAATTACAATTTTATTACTAGCTATACTGGTGTATTTCTCTAACTTATTAAGTTTTAAGTACAACCATACCATTACATTAATTAATTTAGCAAGCACCTTATACACAAAATTAAGACATAGTTTTGGACGGTTTCGTTGCGTATTTCGTTATTTTTCGAATAATTGTGATTGTGATGTACCGAAATATCATTTAAGTCCTTTAAGGTACATATAAACAAAATGGCACAAGATAAATTCATTTGAACATATGGATAATGCATTCCATCTAGCTTAGGTAACTTTACGGACTAAGGCAAAGGTCTATTGCTATGTTGTTTGTGAATCATATACTCAAATAACCGTTGGTTCGCTTTATAATGTAAAATCTCTTATAGTGTCCATGTTCCAAAAGCTTTCAGACACATAATTACTTTTTACAGAATTCCCTAATTAATAATTCGATTATCAAAGAATTTACAAAAAAACAAATTTTTATTTTTCATTTAAGTACTGAAAACTTTTCACAGTTCACTAAGTTCCTCCGGTACCGTTAGGTTTCCATTTTGCTGAAAAACAAATTCAAATCATGAGACAAGAATAATTCACAAATAGTCGTTGCAATTATGGTTTAGAAAGTTAAAGACTCTGAAAGACTTGCAGATGGGTAACTTATAAAGCTACACAAACAAAGTACAACTAATATTTACAAGCGGAACTCTCGCTTCAGTTAAGTAGGTATATTAACTAGAAAGGGAGTTCCGCTTGTAATATAAGTTGTACTTTGTTATGCAACAGGCCCCTGGTTAACATTAATTTGGTGATTTTTGGTTAATAGTTAAATTCGTAAATGATTTTATGTGGAAGCGAAAGATTTCTCGTTTTTGCATGAAAACTTATGTAAGTCATATGTCGCATGGACGCAGCTGTGTTACACGTGAGTTACCTAATGCCTATTCCGATGTGTCCCTGAGTGCCGGCTGCCCGGCCGCGATTGTACTATCGCGTAATGGTCGCTGTTGTCCGACACAGACCTGGAATTCAAATAATGTTTAACGAGTTGGGATTTTAAATAAAATTCAGGAAGTTTTTTTGTAGCCGACTTGTGCCCACAAAAGCAGGTGATACCTACAGTCGTAT
Organism: Archips crataeganus; assembly: GCA_947859365.1. NCBI lineage: Eukaryota > Metazoa > Arthropoda > Insecta > Lepidoptera > Tortricidae > Archips > Archips crataeganus. The sequence goes on along the minus strand of OX402049.1, from coordinate 13,425,399 downwards.
CGCATGTATTCGAGTATCGTAGTTAGAGGTGCTCTAAAATGTTTAAGCTTGCACCAACTTTTTTAACACTATTGGCATGTTCAAAAACAGCCAAAGAAGTCATGATCAAAGTCGAACCATTAAATTTTTTAGGACCTACAATGAAATGTTCGTGTTTGTACGGTCAGCTGCAGAGACTGTATTCTCGTGTAATGGCGGTAACCATACCCGGGGTTACCTTTTCTCTGCAGCTGACCAAAAAATACGATGAAATGTTAGTATGTTATTACAAAAACTAACAATAATGAGGAATACTATGGACGTGTTTTTTATTCGAGAAACAGTAATCAGACGTTCGTTACCTTGCGGAGTGTATGGTGGAGGACGGATACCGGCTACCGTACTGGCTGCCGTGCCAACTCCGGTACGGATCGTAGTCTTCCACTACCGATGGGTCCTTCTCGATCACCTGACAACATCACAATCATTTGCTTTAGATCTATAAACAAGCTCCTGAAAATTGAAATTATTTAATTTTAATTGGATCCTTTACTGCTATTATAACAGTGTTTAATGGTGCATGGTCGACTTTTACTGCAAGGTGGCCGAGCAATTTGGCTTATCTAGTACCTCGTCTTTAGTTGCGAAGGAAGAGTCCTTAATTTAACATCGTTAGACCCTACGTTGAGCAATGGTACTTACCTAGTAAATCGATTTGACTTGACATAATTTAGGCTAAGGTAAGGTACGGTATAAATCCCAAGTAGACTATTAGTAAAATTACTTTATGCCGCTTATACTAACACAATGTTTTTTGTATATTTTATTCGTGATAGGGATGGCCCGCTTGCCGCTTATCAGGTTTCGGTGTATATGCTCCAACATCCTTAAAACCAGATTTCTTGCGTGATACAAAAATAGTGTTTCTGCTGCTGCTGGACAATATAATGCAATAAGTAACTCATTTGATTAAATGTTCTGATTAAATTTAGGATATTCATACTATTATATATTGGTTGCGGATGGCACAGGACCGATCTGTTTGGCGAACCTCAGGGAAAGCCCATGTTCAGCAGTGGACGTCTTTCGGCTGAGATGATGATGATGATGACTATTTAGCTGAGCTAGGAAGGAATACTAATTTTGTATCACGTAAAAAATCACCGTGTAGTCATAGTGTAGGTACATTTGTAGAATATGAAATAGCACTCACATCAGTCCTCGCACACGAGCAAGTCATGGCGGTGCAGAGGAAGCAGTTAATGAGCAGCATGACAACGAACATGACGCCGAGTGCGATGGCCAGGTACAGCAGCCACGGCGGGTGGACACCGCTCTCCGTACAGCTCAGCGCGGCTACTGCCGAGTTTACAATCATCATTAGGTTTTCTGGCAGAGAGAATATCACTATAGGATTTGCCACACTGGATGCGTTCTGCGGTCGCGGTCAGGTCAAATTGAACGCAGCCCGCATTATCTATATATTTTAAATTATCTATGTATTTTGTAGACCGACAATGTTGTTCATACCTACATAATGCGGGCTGCGTTCAATTTAACCTGACCGCGACCGCAGAACGCATCCAGTACAGAGGCGCGGGGGTAGACGACAAAGGGGGCCGAGAGAGGTGCGGGCGGCAGGCTCACGAGGCGTGCTCGCCGCCCGCACCTCTCCCGGTCCCCACTGTTGTCTACCCCCCAGCCCCTGTAACGCGCGGGCGAGGACTCATTTAAACGGGTTAGCTATGAAGTATCTTTTTAACCGACTTCAAAAAAAAAGGAGGTTATCAATTCGTCTGAATGTTTTTTTTTTTTTTTTTTTTTGTTACGCGATTTTTCCCTCAATTGTGAACCGATTTTCAAAATTCTTTTTTTGTTTGAAACAGTATACTCCTGAGGTGGTCCCATTGGCACCAAGTCAAGATCTGATCATGGGATCCTAGAGAAATCGAGGGCAACCTTCAAATTTTACAGGCAAACCTATAGTGATTTGAGCATTTTTAGTATAAAGTGAAGTATTTGCATTCAGAAAGTATCATTTCGTAAACTGGACCTGATGAAGAAGACCGTAGATGGCCAACGGAACACCTCAACGGGTCAAATCTTGCAAGTTAAATTTGACCCACTTCCCGGTTTCCAATTGAGCTGAAATTTTGCAGACATGTGTGAATTGGATGACAATGCAATATTATTATGACATGGAGCTGATCTGATGATGGAGCTGAAAGTTGGCCATAGAAACTCTGTAATAAAACGATACGACCGCATTGAGTTTGAGCTCATTTGATTTGTCTTGACGAGTACTTTGATCCTAGATGGTAACTAGGGTCTGAAGATGGAGTTGGAAGGTGACCATAAGAACTCCGTAATAAAACAACATAACCCCATCGAGTTTGGGCTCGTTTGATTCGTCTTGACGATTACTTTGGTAACCAGGATCAAAAAGTACAGTCAGCAAAGAGTGCCTGTTGTATCGCATAATGTTGATTGTTCTAAAATTTTCTGGCGAAGAATGTTTGGCATACTTGTTGAGGTTGTAAACCTTTGTAGATTTATATTGGCCGCTTACACTTTAGCTATGGTTTGATGCTGTCTAAAAAGCTGTCTTCCGATATGTGTCTAGTTCATGTTGATATGAAAATATAATATATTAATTAATAAATAATCGTCTTCTTCACTTTAAACAATACTGTTGAAAGTCCTAAAGCATATTTGTTCGTCCTTATATTGATAACAAGAACATCGAATTACCTACAACGTTTTATTACTAATATTAATTGGCCAAAGCAGTCCGAAGAATTGTGTAAGTTATTCACCTAAACTATAGTAAGTAGGTATGGCACCTATGTACAAAGAAAAGGGGGCAATAAAAATACCTACAAACCACCTCTCGCTTAACCTTGTTAGGTTCGTTAGATATCTTGCGTCAAAAAAAACTGTCAAACCGCGTCCCGTTTAACCTAACCAGATTCGTTAGTTATCTTGCGTCCCTCAGAGTGGAAAATGAAGCCTTGGCACTGGAAGGGGGGCTCGGGGCAAAAAACACCTTCAAACCACCCCCTGTTTAACCTAGTTAGGTTCGATAGTTATCTTACGTTCCTCAGAGTGGAAATAGAAGCCCCGCTGGGGCGGAGCCCCCCGCAATAAAAATACTGTTAAACCACCTCCTGTTTAACCTGGTTTGATTCGTCAGTTATCTTGCGTCCCTCAAGAGTGGAAATAGAAACCTCGGTACCGGTAGAGGCGCTTGGGGGGTGGAGCTCCCGTAATAAAAAATACCTTCAAATCACTTCCCGTTTAACCTGGTTAGGTAAGTTAGCTGTCTTGCGTCCCTCAGGGTGAAAATAAAAGCCCCGCTCATGGAGGGGAGGGGGGCTCGGGGGGCAGAGCCCCCGCAATAAAAAAATCTGTTAAACCATCTACCTTTTCACTTGGTTAAATTCGTCAGTTTATCTTGCGTCCCTCAGAGTAGTAATAGAAGCCTCGCTACTGGAACGGAGGGCTCGGGGGGCAGAGCTTCCCGCATTAAAAAAATACCTTCAAACCACCCCCGTTTACCCTTGTTAAGTTTGTTAGTTACCTTGCGATCCTCAGAGCGTAAACAGAAGCGGGGCTTCGTTTACTGGCTACGCCTACGCATCTTTTTTATACCAACACAACTAAAAAGCCAAAAATAAAAAAAAAAATAAAAAATAGAACCGCCTTCAAAAACACCCAAAAAAATATTAATTAAAAATGTAACCGACTATAATGAGCATTATAATATCTTTCTACTAATCTGTTTGAAGTCGGGCCTCAGCTCGAGCCAGCAGGAGTGGACCTAGTAATTAAATTAATAAATAAATATCCCGGGACAATTCACACCAATCGACCTAGTCTCAAAGTAAGCAAAGCTTGTGTTATGGGTACTAGGCAACGGATAAACATACTTATATAGATAGATACATACTTAAATACATATTAAACACCCAAGACCCGAGATCAAACATTCGTGTTTTTCATATAGATATCTGCCCCGACGCGGGAACCGAACCTGGGACCTCAAACTTTATAGTAGTAATTTAACTTACCTACCTATTATCCCTATTATACCCACTATCTGTTGGGCTTCTATCACTCCTGCTAGCTCGTGCTGAGGCCCGACTTCAAACAGATTAGTAGAAAGATATTATAATGCTCATTATAGTCGGTTACATTTTTAATTAATATTTTTTTGGGTGTTTTTGAAGGCGGTTCTATTTTTTATTTAAATATTTTTTGTATTTATTTTTTCATCTTCATTTTTTTTATTACTTTTACCGTAAAAGTAATAAAAAAAATGATGTTTAAAGTTGCACAGTAGCGCCATCTCTTGTCCTGGTGAGCGGTTAGTTCCGAAGGAGTGTTAAAATCTCTCGATAGAGGGTGTAACATAGATGTGCGCTTGTCACTGCATAAGGTGAAGATTTAGCAGACTGAAATGTATGATGTATAGGAAAGATTCGTGTCTAATCTCTAGACCAGTGGTGGTGTAGGGGTATGGCACACGGCACGGAATGCTGAGGACCTGGGTTCGATTCCCAGCATTGGTCTTTTTTCTGGGGTTTTTTCTGTGCATCTATATTTCAGTTTGTATTTAGTACGAAATATATCATTTAAACGGTTTAGCTATAGATTGCGTTATAGCTACAGGCTTATGCACGCTGTATATACCTACTGTGCCACTCAGGAATACAAAGCTTTTACAAGCCCATAGGTAGAGCTAGCACATAATAAAGCACAGCTGCTAATAATAAAGGTTTTATAAATTTCAAGTCGTTGTACTGAGTTACTGCATTTGAGTTCGAGTAAGTATTGTCCCAAAATGTAACCTTCGTCCACTAGGATCGATTGACTTCTTTAAAGTACCTGATTGTTATATTGTCATTAGATATGATTTGGTATGTCGGAATAAATACTTACACAGACTTTTAAATTATCACATTTCATTTTGAATTTGGAAAATAACAATTGACCATCAGCGTAAGTAAAGATTTAGGTAGTCACAGTTCAACGATCCTTCATACTAGATATAAGAAATACAACGAATAACGAATTTATAAGTATTATACTCGCGTCTTGTCCTCGAGATCTGTTTAGAGGTAATAGGTGTAACACAATGTGAATCATCAAGTATACCTGCGCTATCGTTAGGGTCAAGAACGAACACTCCCGTGGAAGCAGTGACGGTGGTCTCATCCTCACCGACCACGCCCACGCCGTCGTCGACTGTGCAGTCTTGCACTGGACAGTTCCCTGGAAACACACGAAATAAGTCTTCATTATTTCGTTATTATTTACTAAGTACATATGAGCTGTAACTCTACAGTTGTACTATGTACGTACAGTTCAGTTGTTTTCAAACGTTCGTTTTTTTTTCATGCCTTCTAACTACGTTGCGTTGGTAATTTGCTAATTACGAGAGTGAATTAGATACAGTCATTTAAAAAAAAATTAAGTAGATAACTATAGGTAGTAGTAACTTATGCGATTTCAAAATAGTCAGAATCCGCACTGGGCCGCATTAACCCTAGCCCTCTCATTCTGAGAGAAAGCCCGTGCCCGGCGGTGAGACGTATATAGCCTGGAGATGCGATGTGATAATGGGAACGGAGAATCAGGAGAATAAGGAGTAACAAAGCACATCCATGTTACGCCCGATTATTAGTTTCAAGTTTTTGAACACTTTGCGAGATCGTATAAATCGAAAGTGTAAAATTAGACTCAAAGTTGTTATAACATAAGCATCTAAAACGGAACGCTAATTGACGTTGATGGGATTACTTCGACCAACACAAGTCGTGAATATTTGACCGCCACCTACGCTAAATTGACGAAGGTAAAAGTAGGTCAACTGCGGTAAAGGTATAATTTTTAAACTTTGCCGCATAAATAAAATTTCAGAAGCGTTTACCTACTTAAATTCGGATCGTTAGCCGAAGCAGCATAAGGACAACTGGGACCTACTTAGATATATATTAGGGGCTATTAGGCATAAGTCTAACTTATCATACCTACAGGGGGTTTTGAAACGTTCGCCTATGTTTATAGGTAAGTAGATATAACTTATAAGTAACTGTGCGCTTAGAGCATTTTTTAAATCGTCGGTGGAAACCTAACGTACGGACCGCCTAATGATATGGTGGTATAGATAGTAGTTTGGTTAATCTAGTCTCATTTAAAAGTTGCTCCATGGGCGATCCGGGTGGTTCATAATGCGGTCCAGGCTGTCAAGCATGTACGAAGAGCCAACGAGCCAAGCTGTAGTATTTGTTGGTACTCCAGTACTCCACTGAGACGGCCTATTTATACTTCTGGCTCGTCCGCTATCAGCGGTGTTTTTTGTCAATGGATCATAATAATATTGTATTCTTTGGACGATCAGGTAGGTACCTTTGCAAACAGATATATCACATTGGAAGTTAATCTGCGACGAGTCCGGAAACCTAAACATGTTCGGGATGAATAGTTCCGCTGCTCCGCTTTCTGACCTCACCACCACTGATTGCTGCTTTATTGGGCAACTGAAAAGTAATGTGAAATTAAGATTTTACATAGGTACACGATATCTTCTAACGCTTCGATAGCCAAGAATCGAACCTAATAGAAAAGTCTTGCATGACGACTGTAACTTAAATTTATCCATCACTATCCAGGAAAGAAATGCTATTCTGTGATCATTAGGCAATAATTCCAACCTCCCCTTGTGATAAAACAATTAAACCAAAGAGAATATAATCACTACGTTTAAACCGCCATCACCATTCAGTTGCCTTTAACCTACATCACATTTTAACACGAAAAGATTCCTAAAAGGGAATCATTAGCAATTAATGGACAGTCAAAGTGCCGATCATTTGTTCAAACGCTCGTATATTAGTTTCCAAATAAATTGGACTGGTTGGTATTTAAACCGTTTTAAGCGAAGAATTATATTTAATAGATTAAATATTTGATAGGATGTCTGGAAGAAGTAACTCACCCTCGTTTGTCTAATAAGTCGACGGTGTTGTTCTTCATATTGAAAGCGAAACAACTTTTCATCTTGATACCATGAGCTCCTAGAACACAATTGAGAAAGTAAACATTATTTTGGTAGCAAATAAACACCCACCGCGGCACGTATGTAGCGGAACTTAATCATGCGTGGGTATTAACAGTAGGTAACAAATAAATTTTTTTTAACAAAAAATTAAACCGCCGAAAAAACTGAAAAGCAAAAAATAATACCTTTTTTATTTGACCTGAATCTAGGTACCAGTTTGAAGTCGGTGCCTCAGCACTAGCCAGGAGGAGTGGACCTATAATCTTCTACCTGACTGGCTTCTATCACTCCTTCTGGCTCGTGCTGAGGCACCGACTTCAAACTGGTACTTCAAGCAAAAAATAATACCTTTTTTGTTTGACCTGAATCTAGGTACCTAGATTCAGGTCAAACAAAAAAGGTACCTATTATTTTTCGCTTTTCAGTTTTTTCGGCGGTTTAATTTTTTGTTAAAAAGTTTTTATTTTATACTTTTTTCCCATCCTTGGGGTAATTTTTTTTTCCAAATTTATATAATAACAACATCAAGGTATACCCTATCCAATAAAAAAGAATTATGAAAATCAGACTACTCTGTAAAAAGTTAGTCAATCATCCCCTGTTTTCCTACCCTTAGGGTAAGAATATTATTTCCAGATTGAAATGGGACCACCCTCGGGGTATACGCTTTCCAATAAAAAAAGAATCATCAAAATCGGACTACGCTGTAAAAAGTTATGCGTGATCATACATAAAAAAAAAAAAAAAAAAAAAAAACAAATATACACGTCGAATTGAGAACCTCCTCCTTTTGTTTTCGTCGGTTGATAAATAACCGAAAACTCTTTACGTACCTTTACTCCTATAGGTACATTAAGAGTCTTCAATAAAAATAATAGTCGGTATTTTCTACTCTAAGCAGATAATTATGTGTCTGTACGAGTATAATATGTAATGTAATGGATATTTTTACCATCCGGTTTGCTCATCTCGGCACGCAGCGTATACGGCAGGTTAAAGGCGGCATTCATTACTTTTTTTCCATTATCGTTCAGCATTCGTAGAGACACGAGTGAGGTTTCGTTTCTGAAAAACCAGAGAAGGTTCATAATTATTATTAGTAGGTACTATCCCATAATTCAGAAAGTTATCGCAGATACATTGACGGGACAGGGGTCCATAGGCGTTTGCAGTGGTTGTATTTTATTCATGTTATTGTGATGATCATCATCATCATCATCATCATCATCATCATCATCATCATCCCAGCCTATATACGTCCCACTGCAGGGCACATGCCTCCTCTCAGAATGAGAGGGCTTGGGCCGTAGTTCTCACGCGGGCCCAGTGCGGATTGGGAACTTCACATACACCATTGAATTTCTTCTCAGGTGTATGCAGGTTTCCCCACGATGTTTTCCTTCACCGTAAAGCTCATGGTAAATTACAAATGTAATTTCGCACATAAATTCCGAAAAACTCAGAGATGCGAGCCCGGACTCGAACCCACGACCCTCTGCTTGAGAGACCACCAAACTACTAGGCCACCACGGCTTTTTTATTATGATGTTTGACATTAATTATAATATACAAATTGGGTTGCATACAATAAGAAAAGTGCAAGTTGTTCTTTAAAGTTCAAGAGCCCTGAGTTGTTGCCATGTGTACCGTAGTTTAATGTCGTGATGTCCTTGTTTCTTCGTAAGCTACGACAATTACCCAATTAACTTTAAATGTTACTAAAGGTACACTTTTAAAGGTCTATTTGCAGTTAATTCCTGGTTGGGTCGATGGCTTATTGAGTATAATAATAAAATAATTTATTTCGAGTTAGAGACGTATTTACCAACGTAGAAACTGCCCGGCTTGTTTATTTCAGTTATTTTCACAGCATAATGTCTTACGGCTTGCTAATTTGGGGCAAGGCAGCCGACATCGAAACGATCTTCATTCTACAAAAGAGGGCAGTCCGGTCTATCTACAACCTTGGCTCCCGGGTTTCACTAAGAGAACGCTTTAAGGAGATAAACATCCTCACAGTAGCTTCACAGTACATACATGATGTGATATTGTATACACACAAAAATATCAAATCCTTTAAGAAAATGTCAGATGTACATGATATCAACACTCGTAATAAACACAAGCTTGTCGTCCCTAAATTCCGTATACGGAAAATAAGCAAATCCTTTGTGGGAAACTGCGTGAGATTTTACAATAAAGCCCCTGTAGAAGCATGGAAATTGCCACACAACTCTTTCAAAGAATACATAAAGAGTGCACTCCTGAAGAAAGCATACTATAAAGTTGAGGAGTACTTATGTGATAATGCGACATGGCCAAGACTGAAAGCCGAAGATAATTAGTAGGTCGATATGTGATATGATGTAGTCGTGTTCGTGTGTGCGTGTGTGTGTATGCGTGTGTATGTTTATGTTTATGTATGTGTATGTGCTTTGCAATGTGAAGTGATGTGAAGTGTGACTTGTAGTGTCACGGCGCAATCCGCGGCTAGTTTCTGGTTCTGTTGCCGTTGTCCACTTAATTATAATAAGTAGGTACCTATTTGTTTGATATTCGGAGACCTTATAAATCTCCAGCTCTTTATATTAATATTATTATTAATTTTGACCTTGGAGGCTTCTTACACCTCTAATGATTATGTAACTAGTTTACGTTGACATTTAGAGACTATATACATCTCTGAATTATTTAGATGAAGTATTTTTATTTATTATTAACTCAGGGACTTTATACATCCCTTTGCTATATTTAAGGCTGTATATTGTTAAGCTTATGGATTTAAACATTTATATTTTAATTAATACTTTATTAACTAGTCACAGGCCCGCGACGCCGAAGTTCCCAAGACGGTCCCATAAGGCTTATGGGAACGGAAGCGATACATGCCCTCGGTACCGCTCTGCTTTCAGAGCATGACATGAGTGCGTGTGAGCCAACTTTGGGGGCGGCAGGCGTAAGCTTGCCTTTGGAATCCAAAAGTTTAATGTGTTTTTCTCAAACATGCTATGAAATATTGACGTTATGTTCCTTAAAATACGCCACGAACTGTCACGTTGCAGGTGCGGCTAGACGAGAGGTCAATAATGGAATTTCATACAACATTGCTGGCCAAGGCCAGCAAAGTGATCGTCTATTGTTTTATGTGACACAGCACCATGACGTTTAATAGGTCGACGTGGTCGACGTGGATGGATGGATGGACGGACGGATGGACGGACGGACGGACGGACGGACGGACGGACGGACGGATGGATGGATGTTGATGGATGGATGGATGGATGGATGTTGATGGATGTTGATGGATGTTGATGGATGTTGGTTGATGGATGTTGATGGATGTTGATGGATGTTGGTTGATGGATGTTGATGGATGTTGGTTGATGGATGTTGATGGATGTTGCTTGATGGATGTTGGTTAATGGATGTTGATGGATGTTGATGGATGTTGATGGATGTTGATGGATGTTGGTTGATGGTTGTTGATGGATGTTGATGGATGTTGATGGATGTTGGTTGATGGATGTTGATGGATGTTGATGTATGTTGATGGATGTTGATGGATGTTGTTGGATGTTGATGGATGTTGATGGATGTTGATGGTTGTTGATGGATGTTGATGGATGGATGGATGGATGGATGTTGATGGATGTTCTTGTTCATGGATGTTGACGGATGTTGATGGATGTTGATGGATGTTGATGGATGTTGATGGATGTTGATGATGTTGTTGGTGATGGTGATGGTGATGGTGATGGTGATGGTGATGGTGATGGTGATGATGATGGCGGCGATGATGGTGGTGATGATGATGATGCATGTTTGAGAAAAACTCTATACAAGCCTTGGCCACGAACAGGGATTGCCGGCCTCGTATCTCTAGATGGCCTCGTTAACACTCGGCCATCTATAACTACTCGGCCGGCAATCCCCTATTTCGCGGCCGCTGCAGTAATGTACTATTAACAGATTCATTTTTAATGATTGTGACATTGGAAGACTATCTCCGATATATATATATATATATATATATATATTTTTTAACTATGGGACCCAATACATCCCTGTATTGTTATTTTATATAATTATTATTATTTTTTATTTAATTCTATATTTGTACGGTTTTTTAGTTTGTAATTTATTATATTTTAATTTGAAAAGATGACTTCCTGCCAAGTTTCTTGCGGCGCATTCTTCTTGGCAATGATGGTCCTTACGAAAGCGCTGGTAGTTTAAAAAAAGTGACATGTAAAAGAGCCCTTTGCGGCCTATTTGCAGAATAAACGTTTTGATTTTTTTTTTGACGTTTCCGAATACAAGAAATACTCATTTAAAGGTTAGTTTAGATTGGTCCTTGATAAGTGAAATATACATTTTACGACATTGGCTGCTTATACACATATGATATGAGTAGGGTCGATCACTTAGTACAGAACTAACAGTAGGTATTCGTAATGCCACTGAGTTAGAAAATACAGAAATGGGTGGATACTTTAATGCCTACAACAAAACCCGTCGTTCCAGGCCCACTGAATAACTTTAAACTTTGTGTTTATCTTACGTAGGTACTTACATCGCATTCTTGTTCTTACCATGTCAATTTGACAAGTTATATTCGTAGTCTTACCTAGCGTTCCTGAAGCTCGCCTTCCCGCATGTGATGACGTAGAACTTATCGTCTGCTAACTCCAGGGTCCGATGCACGCGGACCGCAAATGGTAGAGATCGCTCGTCCGTGCGCTGAAATACGTCAAATGTAATAAAGTAGGTACTCAGACATAAACTGAGCACTTGGTCAATCACAATGAAATTGCTCTTTCACTCTTTTTAGGGTTCTGTAGGGAAAATGGCAAAACGTACATTGTAGTTTCCCCATGTCCGTCTGTCTGTGTGGCTTAGCGCAATGACTCTAACTTAGTACCTATTAGAAAGCTGTAGGTAATTTAGAATGGGTTTAAGTACATAATAGAACGAAAAATTGGTGGAATGAAAAAAAATACATTGTTTCTCCCTATAGCAATATTATATACCTACCTACGTAAAGAGGGGATGATTTTTTTGTCCGTTACTTCATGGTGTGACAATATTGTAGGTCTACAAACACTATTTTTTGATTCATCCTCACTTAAATAACTACACAATAAAATATTTTAAATATTTAATTAAAAAGACTTTAAACTTCATGCAGTAGATACCATGCATGGTATTTAAGTAGTTCAATTAATTTAATGAAATGCCCAAACAATTGTAAATAATTTGTGGCTTACCTACATGGAACATACATTTCAGTCTATGGATGCCCTACAATTGGGGATGTCTAAAAAAAATACCCATGGTTTTTATATTTTTTTTGTATAGAAAAGTCAATTATAAGAAACTAATTTCAATATTTTGTCATTTAGTTCTCTACTTTTTTCAAAATTAATTATTGAAACTATTTTAGTTGATGACGTCAGATTATAATTGAGGGCTCCCACAATGCCAAATTTCTAAATCTATCTAAATGCGTACGATAAGGCAACCCCTTTAATTATTTTTTGTGTAGTGGTACACTATACACTGTGTCACTTTACTGGCACTGTCAAAGTGCTAGATGTCAGACAGCGGGTCCAAATCAAACTCCGTACTATAATCCACGCGGAAATTGTGAAGAATTCTAACCACACAGAATAAAGTACGACTTGAACCGGTCACGCAATTTACACCAATGCCAAATGAAGGTCATTGCTTATTTGTTATGTTATAAATTCATTACATAATATTAAAATTAAATAACTACAGAAAACGAGTTAAAAAGCATTTATCTCGAAACGGTTTTCGATTTACTATACATTGCAAAAAAATAGACATCCCCAATTCCGGAACTGGTACGGAACCTATCAACTGCGCGTTAAAGATTCAGCAGCCGCCAGTCAGCGAAAGAAGTTGGTGTTTTTGAAAGTTTACATGGCCTGACACCTTCCACCATCATCATGTCGGACACCCTGTATGTATTGCACAGTTGACTGCAAAAAGATCGATGCAGCCAAAGTTACAAAAATTTGTATTCACGACCTTTAATGCTAAGCCAGTAAAGCCGCGTATACATATATTTGTATTTTTGGCTTTATCGATCTTTTTGTAGTCAACTGTACGGTGTGTAACTTGAATAAAGCCCCGTGTAGTTAAAGTATCCTTTAAACTATTTATACCTACTTAATTTAATTTAGAATTGAAAACCACAACATCATTATATTGCGGCTCGTCAACTATTTCTTACCTAGCAAATAGTACAGTACAATAATCTGGGAGCCGCAAAATAAAATTGTTTTAATGTCACTTTATTTGCGTGTCGTCAATTGTTACTCGAATCTAGTACAAATTGTAAAGAGATTACAGTTCACGAGCCGCAATATTTAATGTTGTTGTGGTTTATAATTCTAAATTAAATGGGGTATAGCAACACACGTTTCAAGCTGCTATAAAAATTGATTTGGGGTATGGGTTGGATACATTTTCCACAAAACCGACCAAGTGCGAGTCAGAGTCGCGCACCGAGGGTTCCGTACATATTTATATGTATCTATGAACATCCAGTCTTAGCAGACCCCCTGCTCCTAAGCAAAATGTACGCTGTGTGAGATCATTGTAGTAGATATAGACAGACAGACAAAAAAATTATGCTTTTCGCAATTTTTCCTTTATCTGCGCTATTAAGACCTTGCTTCATACGCAAATTTCAAGATTCTGAGTTCACGGGAAGTACTTAACTCTGTAGGTTTTAATTCCCTTGCGAGTGTCGAAAATTTGCGGCATAAATAGATTGGTTACTGGATATAGACAGACACAGACAAAAAAATTATGATTTTCGCAATTTTTCCTTTATATGTGCTATAAGACCTTGCTTCGTACCAAATTTCAAGATTCTGAGTTCACGGGAAGTACCCTGTAGGTTTTGATTCCCTTGCGGGTGTCGAAAATTTGCAGCATGACTGTATCTTTGTTTGATTTTTTCACAGCTCCAAGGGACTTGAGTATTTGATATAAATTTCAGCTTGACACCTCCACGCGTTCCTGAGAAAAAGGGTCTGACAGACGAACGGACGGACAACGAAGTGATCCTATAAGGGTTCCGTTTTTTCCTTTTGCGGTACGGAACCCTAAAAACGAATGATCGATAGTCACTTTTAACGCGTTCAAAAAGCTTAAACAATAGAAAATGACAGTCATGTTGTTTCAATTACATTAAGTCGTTGATCGGTTCCCTGGGGTAAAAATATCAATGGATCTCCAGCTAAAAGGGCTTATTTGATAGTTAATTAACCTGTGTCTATAATACCGTTAACACCAAAAGCCCTTAGTAATTCATCGTAATAAAATGTCTCGATACCTACCTAAACCAATTACAAATTTTTATGACAAGAGTAGGCATTATAGGTATATAGTATAAAAAAGTACCTACATGATATGACAGTTCTCATGTGTAAGAAAAGCGATAAAGATTTCAAATGCTTGTGAGTGTATGTAGCGTCATAGGTACTTAATAACTTAATCGATCGCGGACCAGATTAATAGTATTTTATGCAACTGTATCATAATAAGGGCCCCATTAAGACACGAATGCGAGTTTATGACATGAGGCGAAGCCGAATGTCATAATAGATACGCATGAGTGTCTTAATGGCCGATTATGAATAGTTGCATACATTACTTTTTCTACGAGTTCAAAATAAACAATTATTTAATAATTAATACTTACATAACGAACAATAATTGAATTTTTCGAGTTTAAAAGTAGCAAATTATTGCTCACTTCTTTTGCCGCCTGTTTTATTTCTGGCGGCGTCAACATTTCTGCATCACTTAATTCATCAAAGTTACAAATTCTCACAGATAAAAAGTCATTTAAATAGTGATTTATTTACTCTTTTATTTCTTTCAACTTGAAAGAACTCCGTGCAAAAGCAAAACAAATTCCCGCTATTTTGAAACTTTTTTTTTCACTATTCACAACCTTAGAATGGACCCGGGAACTTTAGGTCATACAGCCAAATTGAATGATGTTAAAATATTCATATTTAATAATGACTTTAAAATGTATTTATTGTCCGTTATTTAAGTATTCATTATTTAATAATTGTTAATGTAAACATATTTTAATTAATGTATAATGATTACTTTATAATAAATTCCCGCTTAATATATTTTTTTTTTAATTTGCGACCGTACTCGTACCATAGAGCTTGATCAGCGTGTTCTCAATTACGAAATTTTGCTTGAAAAAATAAACCTTGATTGTGATTAGTCTTACCTGTTGTTACTCATTTTTAAGCAACCAATCACGTGACACACGCATATTTAAAGAAACTCGATTATCAAAATCAATTTCAGTATCCTTTTTTTGAATGTTATTATATTACTCAGTCCCGTAACATAATGAAAATTATAAGGGTTATTATGTTACTGAATTGGCACCATAGAGCATAGAACTTGGAACAGACTTATAACGTTAGTTATTATTGTATAGTTTTTGACCATATAATTGAAAGATTAAACTACAGGAGTAGAAAAATCTTGTTTTTGATCGGATTAAGGGGGGCGGCTACTGTTCTCCCATACCCGATCTACTCCTATAGGTACTCACATTGTTTAAGGACACGCCGCAGAAGTCTGGTGAGCCCTGAGCTGCCATCAGGCTGACATCGAAGCTCAGTGATTCTGAGCCGTTGCCTTGTGCCATGCACGCCGGCGTCCTGGAAAATTAATAAGTACTTTGAGGGTTTCGTAGACATGAAAAAGCAAGCAAAAAAAATATTTCACAGTAGGTACGTACAATATTTATTATCTGTGGTAAGTAGAAAAATAGGTACCTATTCCTTTCGTTCGTTCTTTCCTGAGAAAATAGTCTTTACAGGCCGATAGACGGAGGAAAAAGTGACCCGATAAAGGTCTCGTTGTTACAGAATTCTAAAAGTAACTAAGTAATTAAAACCCTTCTGTTAGGCACTTAAAATAAAACGTGCCCTAGCGCTCGTGGTCTTAACCTCATATTACCTCCCTCTTGGATTTTTTGGCCTGTGTATAACAAGATAGCAGAAAAAACTCCTAATAAAGCAAATTCAGGACAGTCATAAATATACAATTAAATTATACAAGAAAATTGAGAGCCGCCACCTTTATTTTGAAGAGTGGGTTGCAATTGCTGATTCTTTTTATCTGTATAGGTATTTTGTAAGGCGTTTTAATGAGATTTTTGATTTTACCTGAATTCTCTTGCATGTGCGACGCCGTAGAACGGCTGATTGAAGTGGATCTTGATGGACATGACTCCTGTCTTGCACGTCGCCGATACCACCGGAGAAAACTCTGTGCTGCCTTCGGCATTCTGAAAAGAGACATTTTATTAATACTAGTTATTTTATTTTTTAAACTTTGTTTTCGTAGAAAATTAGTAAGCAAGGTGGTAATTATCATCACTACTCAAGGTTATCTGCGATGTGTTAAAATTGGCAAAGGAAATGAAAAAAAAAATCAGTTCTGACATTACATTGAACGAACGAAACGGAACTATATGGCAATGGGCTTGAGGATGGTGATTGAACACCGATATAAAGACGGTGCATCCACAAAAGCAATAACGTGTGTGATAAATAATGTACATAAATACTGTTTAATGTGGAGTCCGTTAATGTTGCCCTTGTCATATTAATGCTATGACTGCTCCACTACTGGGTCGACTCGATGGATAGAGTATATACGTAATGTAGAATTTGCAGACGGAAGGGATTCAAAGACGGAAATTGGCCGCCCTCTCCTAGTAGTAGTAAATCCCTTGTTGACCGTAACAGGCAAAAGGTCTAGGGGAGGACCAGTATTCCCACCCTCCCACCCAGAGCCCAGGGTAGTGTAGAGGCCTAGGCATTGGCAGGGGTGGCCAGCGGATGCTGTGATTTACTCATGCAATCCGCTGAAGAGCGAGCGAGAGTAGACCCAGGTCTACTGCGTGGGAGGTCTACCCAATAGAGACCCAGGTCTCTATTGAGTAGACCTCCCACGCAGTCCAGTCTCAGTAGAGCGCGGGAAGAGACTCCCACATCACACTCCCGTCGTCACTGTTGCGTGGGAGTATACATAAACCATTTCCCACCGTCAATAAAAAGTGTATAGAGCTTATCTTTACCCACCAATATGCAGTCTACGCACATTCAATTAAAACCTTGTTACTTACTTAAGCATTCAGGCTCTTAACTTACCACTATACCTTTAATGGTGTACATTGTTCCTTATGTGTAAAGGTATAATAATGCTTACATTGTACTAACATATCTGAGAAACTTTGACTACGTCAAGTAATTGCACCAATTTGTCACCCGTCCATGTTTCACTACTTGATGTAGGAACGGTTGCATACAAGGACTTCCTGTGTGCGTCCACTTTCCTTCTACGGTCAATGCACGCAATGTCTGCATACATTGCTTTACTTATTCAATAATACCTTATGTGCGTGTGTGAGTAATTAGGCATTTGATTAACGTCTTTGCTATTCGATTATTAATTTATTTGTGAAATAACATTAATTTAAGATATCTATTTACGCTAGAATCCGACACTTGAGAAAAATACAAGCAAAAATGTACAAAAAATGTTTCTCTAATTTTGCACCGAAAACATTTTTCGCCGAAAATATTTTTCGCAACTGATTCAATTCCCAACTTTTTTTTCCTGAAGCTGTAATCTATTCAGGATTGTTGTAAACTAACCTAACCTAAGCTAGAGGGCTCTATAGAATAGTATCGAAATATAAGTACTCAAGAAGTTCACAACACTTAATAATAATACATGTTTGAAATTCTCAATTACTGACATATTAGGCAAAATAAATCCATTTACTTCGCTGGTTTAGTCGCTCCGTTTTTGGTAAGTGGTGGAACGAAATTAAACTAACTTTAAATATACACCGTGAAATTTTAGTGGTTGTTTTCCCGAAACGAGGTGATTTAGTATCGATTGTACAATCGATTTATAATTACTATTTTGACTAGAGTCAAAAATCCAATTGTGAAAAACGAAAGTCGAAAATGACCGCAAACCAATAGTAACGCTTCGTTGGTACCTAACCTATCGTACGATCGTACGCTACTTGTACCAACGAAGCGTTACTATTGGTTTGCGGTCATTTTCGACTTTCGTTTTTCACAATTGGATTTTTGACTCTAGTCAAAATAGTAATTATAAATCGATTGTACAATCGAAACTAAATCACCTCGTTTCGGGAAAACAACCACTAAAATTTCACGGTGTATTATATTTTTTCCCATTGTCATAAAAAACGATTAAAAGAGCTGAATATTGGTTCAGGTAACGGTGCACATCATGCACAATAAGGAAAACCTAGAGCTAATTGATTTGAATGCATAAAAGGATAGTTAGTGTGCTGGTACTTGGTCTATAGTTAACGAGCAAACCGTTACGACACAGAAAGATACTACAATTCATAAATCTAAGACAACAAATCGTTGTTCTTTGTGCGCCAGACAGTCCAAGATGAAGAAAGCTTTGAGATAAACCTTGTGACTTTAACAACAAGTTTCGCTGTAAAATCTAGAAAAGCTGAGCTTGAAAATTAAATTAGGTTTCATGCCGATTCGACTCATCAATAATTACGCCGTACTTGCTTTCACTTCTCAGGAAATTAAATCTAGAAATTCACTTCAGCATATTGTTTGCTGATAAACTACGTAACGTTAATAGCAGTCTGGACAATAATTTACGTTTTATTGTTAAATATATATTAATTTGATAGTTTTGTTACGTCGTGTCCTTTATATCACAAGTATTAGGTGCAAATTTAAAGCAAACACGCCAGTTTATTTGTTTGTCAATTCACGTTTTTTTTTAAATCATGACTCGTATAGGTACGTTCTGTTGGTTTACAATTTTTAACATTTGTAAGTATTCAGTTATTTTGACTTAAGTAGATGGCAGTTTAAATGTGTTACGTCGTAATTTGAGCTCTAATGAAGCATTTTGCAAATTTGGAGAAAAACATAAAGAATATAACAACACTACTAAACACTACTTTCCACGCCTCATAGTACAAAAGAATTTAAGTGTTTTAAAAGTAATCGATAATATCTCAGCAGGTTTAACTGAATGCCCCGCCCCGGTAAAGATTTTTCATCGCAATTTTTGATTCTAATTTTAGTCCCGCCTTAGATGCGATACACTTTGGAAATCGACCAATGTATGGAAATATGGTGTCGACTACATTTAAAAATCCCGGAAAAAAATTATAGGGGTGTTCAGTCAAACTAACCCAACTACCTTTTTTATATTATGATAGGGGTCAAAGGAGCCGGCTAGTCACCTGATGGATAGCAATCACCACTGCCCATGGACAACCACAACGCCAATAGAGTTACGGACGCGTTGCCGGCCCTTTGAGAAAAGAATAGGTACGCTCGGTTTTTACCTGATAAAATATACCGATTAATTTTAAAATACATACCTTGTATATTACTCGACAATAACGCTATGCATGAGCTATCACCTCGTTACCATCCGCACGGAATATGCAGCTGCGAAATGATGGCGGAATCAAACTGCACAGTTTAGCGAGGTATCACAAATCGATGGGTTGAAGGCGGAGCGTGGTACGAAAGGATTAGGAGACTTAGCCGCAAGGGAAAATTGCTAGCCCACGCAAGAGAAGTCGCGGGCAGCTGGTAGTTATTCTAATATTTTACTAGTCCAGGAAATAGCCGTAGTTACTGACGCAGGCCGCAAGGGTCGCGCCCTCGGGGCGACGAACGCGCACGATTCCATCTACACGATCTGTCTGATAGCACTCCGGCATTACTCTAAAGTTCAATTTATATCTAGAGTCTGTACAATTGATGGCCATTCTTTTACGGAATCCCTTCGGGCTACTTCCTGGGGATTTAGAAGGTTAACTGTTTCAAATACTAGGGGTGTTCAATAAAAAGTGAGAATGAGTATGTTATAAACAACTTTTACTAAATGTAATTTTATTTTTCGACATAGTCACCTTTTAGCATAATACACTTATTATATCTTTTTTCTAAACTTAAAATTTCATTTTTAAAAAAGGTCTCATCTTGAGTACTTAAAAAATCTTGTACTGCAGCGACTACCGCGTCGTCGTCTTCAAATTTCTGGCCTCTCGGGTATTGTTTCAATCTCGGAAATAGGTAGAAATCACTGGCAGCGAGATCTGGTGAATACAGAGGATGCTTAAGGATATTGAACCCAGCATCACGAATTGCAGCCATTGCGACGATGGACTTGTGTGCCGGGGCATTGTCCTGGTGGAACAGCACAACTTTCGAGAGTTTACCTCGCCGTTTTTCGCGGATCTCATTGCGCAATGTTGCTATTTGTTTGGCGTATAAAGTGCCCGTAATAGTAGCTCCATGTTTGAGATACTCAATCATTAATACCCCTTTACCATCCCAAAAAACAGAGCCCATGACCTTACCGGCAGATGGGCCCACCTTAAATTTCTTCGGAGTTGGGGATGATGGCCTTTTCCATGTCATAGACTGCAGTTTCGTTTCAGGGTCGTAATGATGGTGCCATGTTTCGTCCATTGTTATAAATCGCGCCAAAAAAAGTTCCCGGTCTTGCTGTATCAGGTCCAAAGCTTCTTGACAAATCTCGACTCTAGTTTGTTTTTGCGTGTCAGTAAGCATTCTTGG